>CM060466.1:29681597-30087981 GCA_030544235.1 Lepturacanthus savala
ATATATATATATATATACCGTATTTTCACGACCATAAGGCGCACCGTACTAAAAGGCGCAGTCTCAGTTACGTGTGCCATTACTGTATTTAACACACACATAAGGCGCACCTGATGATAGGGCACGGGTTTTATATACATATCCTCTACTACGTACGTCCGCCTTACAACAACACACACACAAGCAGACAAGTGTGCGTATATAAAAATAGATCGGGAGCAAAACTGAGTTTGGTTGTGCTTTATTTAAGTATTAGTTACTACAATACTAAGCAACAAGATGGACCTCCTTGGAAATGTTCGATTTTCATTTCCTCCACTAGCATTACTGCCTTTAGCCCAATAGTGACCGTCGAAACGCTCCTCCCACTCGTTCTTTGCTCGATGATCCACTGCCCGAGTCTTTCCTCCAACTCTGGCCACCTCGCTTTATTTCCGCAGAAACTCAGCTGCGTCTTCTTCACCTGTCGCAGCTCATTTTCCAGCTTCCTCCACTTACGAACCATTGACTCGTTAATTTTAAATTCTCGATTCCCATGTTCCTCCGCGTAGCAGATCGCCTTCAGTTTAAACTGAGCTTCATAAGAGTGTCTCTTTGGTGTTTTCAGGGTTGTTAAAACAGCAATGTTCTGCATAAAGCACATACCTGTTCTTTTATACACAATCCACGCCCACACTCCCCCCTTAACGTTCTCATGTTCTCTACTACGTCCGCCTCATGGTTCTCTAATACGTCCGCCTTACAATAACACATAGGGCGCACTGCACGATAGGGCGCATCGCTCATTTTGAAGAAAATCTAAGACGTTTTTATGCGCCTTATGGTCGTGAAAATACCGTATATATACACTCACCGGCCACTTTATTAGGTACACCATGCTAGTAACGGGTTGGACCCCCTTTTGCCTTCAGAACTGCCTCAGTTCTTCGTGGCATAGATTCAACAAGGTGCTGGAAGCATTCCTCAGAGAGTTTGGTCCATATTGACATGATGGCATCACACAGTTGGTGCAGATTTGTCGGCTGCACATCCATGATGTGAATCTCCCGTTCCACCACATCCCAAAGATGCTCTATTGGATTGAGATCTGGTGACTGTGGAGGCCATTTGAGTACAGTGAACTCATTGTCATGTTCAAGAAACCAGTCTGAGATGATTCCAGCTTTATGACATGGAGCATTATCCTGCTGAAAGTAGCCATCAGAAGTTGGGTACATTGTGGTCATAAAGGGATGGACATGGTCAGCAACAATACTCAGGTAGGCTGTGGCGTTGCAATGATGCTCAATTGGTACCAAGGGGCCCAAAGAGTGCCAAGAAAATATTCCCCACACCATTACACCACCACCACCAGCCTGAACCGTTGATACAAGGCAGGATGGATCCATGCTTTCATGTTGTTGACGCCAAATTCTGACCCTACCATCCGAATGTCGCAGCAGAAATCGAGACTCATCAGACCAGGCAACGTTTTTCCAATCTTCTATTGTCCAATTTTGATGAGCTTGTGCAAATTGTAGCCTCAGTTTCCTGTTCTTAGCTGAAAGGAGTGGCACCCGGCGTGGTCTTCTGCTGCTGTAGCCCATCTGCCTCAAAGTTGGACGTACTGTGCGTTCAGAGATGCTATTCTGCCTACCTTGGTTGTAACGGGTGGTTATTTGAGTCACTGTTGCCTTTCTATCAGCTCGAACCAGTCTGGCCATTCTCCTCTGACCTCTGGCATCAACAAGGCATTTCCGCCCACAGAACTGCCACTCAATGGATATTTTTTCTTTTTCGGACCATTCTCTGTAAACCCTAGAGATGGTTGTGTGTGAAAATCCCAGTAGATCAGCAGTTTCTGAAATACTCAGACCAGCCCTTCTGGCACCAACAACCATGCCACGTTCAAAGTCACTCAAATCACCTTTCTTCCGCATACTGATACTCGGTTTGAACTGCAGGAGATTGTCTTGACTATGTCTACATGCCTAAATGCACTGAGTTGCCGCCCTGTGATTGGCTGATTAGAAATTAAGTTTTAACGAGCAGTTGGACAGGTGTACCTAATAAAGTGGCCGGTGAGTGTATATATATATATATATATATATATATATATATATATATATATATATATATATATATATATATATATATGTGTGTGTGTGTGTGTGTGGAATAGCTGATCTATGTAGATATGTAGCAGAATAAATGACAGTAATTATCGTCAGATCCTGACAGATACGCTGTAAATGAAGTTACTGCTGCTGTCCCGTGTGCGTAAATGCAAACAGCCTCTTTTTCAATTTTGGAGATGTACTTGTCGTTTCAGTTTATGGTGATGCAGCCAGCAGACAGATCATCATTTTGGTGTTTCTGGAAAATCCTGGATACATTCAGTGACACCTGAACAACATCAATGTAAGATTCAGACATTAACCTGACACTTTTCAGATCTGGCTGAGTCGCACATTTCAGTAGATGATTAGTTGGTTTGTGATTTCCAAGAGCTCCATGTATGCAAACCTTTTGCTAATTAAAGACCCACAATATCAGGCTTTTGTGCCGCAGTTTTCATGATGGACCAATCTGTATACTAACATATGAAGAAAAGAGTGAAACACTGGAAATCGCTCCACTCACTCAGATGTAAAACAAGGACAAATATAGCTGTAGGCAGAAATGAGGGGCCAAGCAGTGAATAAGGCCTAAGTTGCCATGACAACAGAATGAAGATAGGCGAGAGAAATGGCAATAAGCATCCACAAGAAGTTTCATGATGATACACCAAAGTATGACTGAAATACAAGGCCACTTCCTGGAAAGAGTTTATGAGTCTTGGTCTGCATGATGTCGAGTGGACGTCATTCGACATGTCAAGCTTGATGTTAGTTGGACAAAGTTTGTGACCTGTGAAAACTTTTAAGTGTTTTGAACTCAGCTTGCTCCAAGGATTACAGGGATACCAACAAATCAGATGCACTGTTCAAAAGTTACATCTAGGAATGTACCTCCAACTTTGGCCAGTTGGTGGTGCTACAGAGTTTGAAGCAACCTGAAACTTAGTGATATTATATTAATATATTAATTAATATATTACTGTCTCCAATCAGTGGGACAAATTTTACGGTTCTATGGGTTGCCATAGACATCCATTGCAGAAGAATAAGAAAATGTACAAAGACTTTTGGGCTTTGCAGCTTCACTGCTTGGCCCCAGTCTGCACTCAGCTGCTAACCTTTATGGGCGTGTTTGCACCATCATAACATTAGCACAATATTTAAAATACTGAATAGGACCTTTATATGGAGCAAATAGCGGGTTGCAAATGATGCGTAAATTAGTGTGCTATCAGTGCTCGCAATACATTCTTTCTGAATTTGCCCCTGATTGTTGATACAGGGATCAAAGCAGTGGCAGTGTAAAACAGCAACAAGCATGATATTTTTCACATCACTGTCAAAGATAATTAGCCACATCTCCTCAGTGCATCGCTTCTATGGTTTAAAAGCCAGCCCCTCGTTTGCAGTTTCACAGGAAACAATAATCTCCACTCTCCATTCTAATGCATGTGACAGCACAGGTAAAGCTGCAAAGCCAATACATTTGTCCTTCAGTACATGACACCCGAACCACTAATGAGCCATTTAACAGCATGGTGAAGGGAACAGCAGTCAAATGAAAGGCCCCTTGCATTTGGTAAGAGCATGTCAAGACTGGAAGAGACAGTAATGTGTCACCGTGACAGGAAGAAGAATGAATAATTAGCGGTTTTGTGGCGGTTTGAACGTAAAGGCTAATCTCTCAACATGTCCCCATGCCCCATCTCCCTCTGGAAAGGTCATTGTACCTACACACCATGCTACAAACTCAAATCTAAATTACATTAATTAAAACTTACATGCTTATAATATATCTTAACGTAATGTGTGGCAAGAATAGACATGATTCGTGTATTTTTTGATTTGTCTGACAACCAACGCACCACACTATCTCAAAAGAATATTTTGGATGACATTAGATGTAATTGACACAGGATACTTTTATAGAGTCTAAAGCTCATTTCCTCATCCTAGCCAAGCTATCTTTAACCATTCCGCCAGGATGTACCCGATGGTTTTTAAACCTCCTGGTACATCCACAAGTTGTTGTGGTTCGCTGCATTTAAACGAAAAAGTATTCATAAGCAAGAAGAAGCAACATTCTCCAATGGGACTTAAATCTGTGATCAACAGAAACTGTCAGTCATTGTAAATGTGAGCTTCTAGCTCATGAGGCATTGTTAGGTTTCCAATACGACACAATACTTGCATTCAGACTGCAGCTCATCTCATAAGAGCCAAAGCATATGGAGAACAAACAGCATGCCACAGCTGTCAAAGACATTGAATGTCAGTCATCATTTCATCTGACACATTTATGCAGAAATTTCAGTTTGCATGTTTGAGGTCAGAAAAAAAAGAATATTCTAATTCCATCATAAATATTTCCCTCTGGTTGCCAACCTCATCAGTGACAGAGCCCTCAACTGATGGCTGAATTTGAACGCAAGACATGTTCATGAAAAACAAAAAGCATACATTTAAAACTACCATTGCAAATGTGTACATGGGCTGTGGTAGATACGAGACAATTCAGAGTCACATATAACAAGATACAACAAGATGAATACAGACATAACAATAATTGTTTATGATCCTAATGAAGCCTCTTAAGAATCTAACATATTCTAGAGGAAATTATTTTCATGCAGGGTTGCCAGTCAACACAGTACAACAGAATAAGAAGTACAATAGAGAAAACCAACAACTTTCGTTCATTATCCTCAACTAATGCAGCGCTTGTTAAAAACATGTCTGTTCAGAACAGACTGGTTTCTTTGCCTCTGGTGTTGAGCAGAGAGAACAATTTATATTGTTGATGTGAGGTGTGAATAAATATAAACACCAACGACATGAGAGAAATTAACATTTTAGAGATAATACAAAAAAATACACACAAACTACACATTACAAAACAAATAATATTCACATGTACACACTTCTTATTTATGAATGTTTACAATTTCCAAAGGAAGGCAAGTTTATTTGTATAGCACATTTTAACAAGGTGATTCGAATACCAACACTATAGTCCTAAATTGTTAGTCACATAATTATTTACTATCTATAACTCCCAACCATCTGATTTCATCCACCTACTTAATTAACACATCATTTACAGTATACTGAGATTGAGCTTTGATTTTGCGCATAATAGTTTGTTCTAATTATGTGTAGGGCTGCAACTAATTATTATTTTAGTAGTCGACTAATCTATAGATCTGGTAACAATTAGTCACAATTATTTCCCCCTCGAAGTTCCTCACTCCAACCTCTGTCCGCCAACACAAAGTCTCTTAGTAAATAAATGAAAAAATGCAACAAAAACCTAGTGTTACAGCTTATTCTGTTTAATTCACTTCAAATATGAAATCTATTTTACATGTATAAGTAAAAATAAAGTGCAAGAGCCCATAAAGTAATAATATAAAGAAACTAATTCCACCATTCTGTTTATCACTGCTAATATTGGAATATTCCTCACATGCAGATACTTGCAGGGACTAGTCCTGTAATAAACATAAATAACAATAATAAACATGAACATAAATAAGTTGTTTGCGACAGATTCTGCACATTTCAGTCAACCAACATGACTCACACGCAAAACCTGCATGTAACCTCGCCCACTGTTCCTGTATTTCTAAATAATATGACGACACTCAAGGCTAAAAGTACACTAAAAGTGAGTCGGAACTGTCTGGAACTACGTTCTGTTAAAAGATTCACGACCGGAACGGCATTCCGTTAAAAAAGGAGAAGAAGCTCCCTGTCAAACTCCCATGTTAAATAAAGAAAATGATGTACTAAAGTCACGTTAGTTACATTATCCGAGTGCTGGAACAATTCCAGTGTGCTCGTTTCAGTGTAATCTACGCTGTTTCGGTGTCTATCTGTGCCGTTTGGCACGGAGCGACAAGTCTGAGCACAACTCTGGTTGCTATGCAACGCGAGGCGAGCCGAACAAATGCGTTTCTGGTTGGCTGATGGACACGTTATCAGCATCGCTGATATTCTCTGATTGGAATCTGATTGGTTCAAACCACACGTTTGCTCTCACGGAGCAAAATTATGTTGGCACAATGCAGCGCAAAATATATGACATTTTTAATAGAAAATATGAAAGAGCTCAGCCGGGAGCTGAAGAAAGAAAAAAAGTTTGCAAAATGACATTCATGACCACAGAAGAATCAGAGGATGATGAGAAGCAGGTGGAGGGGCAGGCAGAGTCTCAGGAGTCTGAGTATGATGTATCACTCACTGTCAACTTAATAAATCTTTGACAGATATTGATGATCTGTTTTTTCATATATGCATGCCTGACTAAGTGACATGCATCTAAAACTGTGCTAAAAATTGCCAAAACCAATTAAAAACTGGCGCGCGTTGCATTATTTTACACGCACTGAGCTCCGGCAAGAGTTTTGAACCACTTTCACCCCTGCCTCTGGCTCCGCCATTGTGTTGGCCCTCATTACATTAAGCTCGGTCGTCTTCACTGATTGAATGAGGACAGAAAGACGCTACTGCCCTCACCACTACCAGTTGGGACTACCATTGCAGTTTCATTATACATATTCATTCATGCGGATTCTTGACACGGACGATTATGTTCCAAATCAGTTCCAAATTAAAATGATGCTTAAATAATACGACTAGTCGACTGAAATTTCAAGTCGACGAAATTTTATAGTCAATGTCGTCGACACTGTTGACTAATCATTGCAGCCCTAATTATGTGCCAATGGCTATAAACACATGTGACATGACTTAATTACTGTTTATCCAATTTATAAACAACTTCATCCCCTGACCTATATTTGAATTTAAATCACCAATAGTTTCTTCTGCCAAATAAATTGTAGAATCATCAGCATACATTGAAATTTGGATTTTTAAACCAAAGGAAAATTTAAGTAAACCCCTTTGTTTTTTGTCATTCAAATAACCATTAGTCAATACTAAAGCAGAATGTGCACAGTCCAAGCTTCTGTCCAACACCACAACTTAAACACCACAAACATTATTCATTTCCTTCCCCTCATTATAAACTGTATACCCATGATTGTAACTGGCCCGACTGCATAAACTTTTACTGGCCATGGGCCACTACTAAACAGCAGCAAAGTGGGCATGAAAGCTGTCAGCTCCTCAGCAGGAGGAGAAGGAGATGACAGCAACAGAAATTCGTAGTGATTCCAGAAGGAGCAGCAGCACCTGCCATGAGTTAGACCAACTTTTAATCAACTATTACGATTTCCGAGACCTGATGATTTGGGGTTGCTGAATATCCAGATTCCATCCGCCCCGCGGCAATGGACATTGCATTGGTCACTAGGCTTACATGAATTGATTGGATAACGGCATCACATGAGATGATTTACAACACATGTGATTGGTCTGGGCCCAAAAAGCACTACTGTAAATGCTGCGCCACGGTTGCAATGGAAACACTCATATTCACATATTTAATGATTCTCAATAATTCATTGGTTATAATGGGCTTGCAATCAACACTCTACAGTGCACTGCCTAGGGTCGCCAACAATACAGCCACCAAGTGCGAACTCAACAGCATCAACTGTCATCAAATACAGAAAGACAGCGACTACGTGCATTATAGATAGACACAGGCTCACATGCAAAATAAACACCATATGCTTCTACATTATTATTATTTTCATATGGGCTTTTGTCAGGTTGCATTGGCAAACATTTGAGGTGTCTTGCATATTCTGCTAAGATAATATCCCGAGGTACGATGGCAGGGGATGAAGTAATGCAGTAACACTGTGATAGACACACAACTGATTTAAAAATTCTGTTGGTTGCCACTGCTGGAGGACTTGCCAGGCCTGAGTAAAAGATGGAAGGAAGTGTTCAATGCGTGACTGACTGACAAAAATTTAAAAAATGGAGCACTGACAGAAGAAAAACACAATAGAGACATAAGTGCTAAAAGGCTTACTGAGAAGAGGACACAACAGAAAGAATGACACAAGACTGTTATAAAACCACTGGAATACCAGGTTAAAAGACAAATAAATAAACTTTTATAAATATGTGCAAAACATTGCTCCAACTTATTTAAGTGAGCAGTTGCAGAGGAAAAGGGGCTGTTCTACATCTAGTTATTTGAAACCTCCAACTAGATGAAAGATGCTGAAATTCAGCAAACAGAGGATAGGAGTCATCTTTAGGGTCATATCTGGATATCTCCTGCAACTGTCTATTATACAGAGACTCTGGGCTCAGCTGTGACTCACCAATCTGCTGATTGAACCATTTAACAATCTAATTTAGTCTGTTTCTGTCCTTCAAAGGAAGACTACAAAACCATGACACCAAAGATAAAAAGGATGAAATAGACTCAATGAAAGTATAATCAAATTATGCCATAATTGTTTTCCTGATGTGAAGGTAGGCAGCTTCATTAAGCGGATCACACGTTGGCAAACCTTCCTACACACAGCTTCACAATATGCCTAAAACTAAAGTCAACAGTCAACAATCATCCCAGGGTATTTATATGATTGCACAAGTTCAACAGTTTGACTCTTAATGGTTTTGTCTTCGACTGTGTAAACATGCCTTCTGGTGAAAAGCGCCTTCAAGAGGTAAAAAGAAGCCAGATATTCACTGGCTGTACTGCAGGTGCATTAGTCACCTCAAAAGTCAAAATGACATATGTCAAAACCAAAAAAAGTGCACCAGCAAAAAAGAACCATGGTCAAAAACAAACCCTATTGACTGTAATGTACCTTAATTAAATAATAGTAATAGTAATTAAAAAGGCCACACTACCGCATTGGCTGACATGTTCATTATGATGAACAAAAGCATTGTTGATCATTTTATACATTTTCACTGCTTTAAATACTCTCTTTAGCAACAAATGCCCATGTTTTCTAGAAATTACCAATTGTTTGCAAGGTGTACAAATTATTATTTTTTTTTCTCTTTTCATTAGATGTTGAGAGATAGGAAAATATACACTGAACAAAAATATAACTCCAACACTTTTGTTTTTTCTCTAATTATTCATGAGCTGGAAAAAAGATCTAATATTTGTTCTTTCTCACAAATTGTGTTCACATATTTGTTGAATTGTCTTATTTGTTGAAGTGTCTTATTATCAACTTCTTGTTTTTCACAATAATGACCATTGAGTACATAGTCCAAAGATTATGAGCTGCAATTGTCTGCAATTCCTGTACAATATATTTTTTCATTTATTATTTTTCTCATCCCATCCACATTTATATTTTTTCAGGTTTCATTGTACACTGTTCTGCTTAGCTGAGGTAAAACAAAAAAGGCCTTTAAACATGTTGTGATATATGTGACACTGCTGAAGGAAGAATAAGGTTGAAATATAGAATCTATAATGCAACAATGAGAAAAGGACATTACTGCTGTTTATGTCTGCAAACCCCCAGAGCTAAAATGCAAAAGTTGCACAACTTGTATTTTTAGTGATGAATCCAAGTTAGAATAAAATGTATTTTTGATGTATGCGTAACATTTTTTACTGTAAGAATAGTATTGGAACAGCTGGAATTTGCATCGACCTGCATTGGGTGGAGATGGTGGTGGAATGTTGCTATTATCCATCTCCGTGTACAGTAATTCACAGACATCACCTGGATCTGACACTTGTGCTTACCTGTCCCCTTTTCTGCTTTGCATTTAAAGCTCCTTCTTTTATACAGTATAGCACTATACATACATCACTAATATAAAATGATACTCGAAAACCTCATTTACAGTAATTACTGTAGACCTGAACAAGATGATGGTGCTATGTGAGAAATATTGCATGTCATTTCTGTCTGAATTAAACCCCAGTTAACTACCCAGAAAACCTGCTATCATGGCCAATTAATTAGCCACGATCCATTGTTTTATTTGCAAGGGCTATTTGCCTGGTTCCATGGTCACATTTAAGGCAGAAAAAGCAACGAACCACTGACATCATCACTTGCATTAGACATCATGGCATCCTTCTAACTACTAGTAATTTATGTCATTTTTTTCAGCACTAGACATGGGAAAATGCAGAAATTGAGAGAGACTAAAAAGAAATCTAGGAAGAAGCAGACCTGGCAGCGGTGAAAGTGACAGCCCGGCATGCAAATGTGCCCATCTATCTTACTGGGGAACATTGGGTGTGCTTTATCCCATCTAGAAGAAGTAGTTCATCTCACCTAGACAGCTGTTTGGATGCACTAAAAACAGGCTGCACAAAACAGAGGCTCTAAATTGGATAGCAATTGTTCAACTATACAAATGTTTAGGTTTGCTCACCTCAGATAGCCTTTGTATATCAGCCGTGACCTGAACCTGAGCCGCACGCTAAACTAGATTCAGCTATGCCCACATGACGCCATTAACTGCAAACCTTTTTTAAATTGCAAGCGTGCAGCATATGTAAGCGTTCTTGTAAAAGAAAAAAAGTATTTTATAACAATAATTAAAATAATAGCTTCATCTATTTTCTTCTTGCTTTTGGATGTTCAGTGGAAAGCGGGTTGGCAGCTAGAACATATTGGCTAAAATGACAAAACAAATCACCCTCATCTGTTTATAGAGAGGCTTTGAAACTAGAGCAGATGGCATCAAATATGCTTGAAATGATGCAGCATTTGGCTTGTGTACCAAGATTTGTGATTAGCCAAGAATTTATTCCTAAACTTACCTTTTATCTGTTTAATACACTTGGGGATCCTAAGGATTACACGCTTACAATACATATGCACAGATGGACATGTACAGTTTTCACAAATATACCGACAATTTACACTATGCACACACAAATAGATTCACAGAGGAGCAGCGGTAAATGCACAGAGATTCTCATCAAGCTGGGTGAGTCTTACTTCACCCATATTATTCAGTGCTTTCTCTTATATCACAAATAACCATGGCACAATCCACCATTCCCATTTTGCATAACAATACTTTCAATTTCCAATAACTTAAAAGAACTTTTTTTTTTTTTTTTTTTTTAATGTAGCAGTTAATGACAGAACAAAAAACATTTCCGCTGCCTGGATGCACATGTAATTTGTTTATTAACTCCATGTGGATATTAAATTTCTGACTTTCCCATCCATGACAGTTGACTCCTAAATTAAGTATGGAACACTTCTCGTGGCCATTCTGTGTTAATTCATTTGCATGCATGTCTGCATGCATTTTGATGCACCTTTGCGAATGATAAGTGTGAAATGGACAGATAAAAGCTGCACTCAATAATTAATTCATCAATATTTCTCAGTAATTAATTACCTGCCATGAAAGAACCCCTCTCATGAAGCCTCGTTCACTTCTCTCAGCATCCTGCCCATCCTCACATCTTTCTAGGGGATGAAAGACAGATGTAAGGAGGCAGCATATAACAACACTGGAAAGGCACTTCTGTGCAGCCTCTCCTATTTGTTTACTGGAACTTCACCAATGGATGCTGCGAACGGCTGTAGCACTGCCATCTGAACCACCCTCTTTGTTTGACATCTCGAGGTAAAAACACTTTCAGTAAAGGTTAGTGTATGAAAGGTGAAGGCGTGGAACAAGGTTAGACAGCAAGATGCAGTGGTAGAGGCAATGTTTTAAATGGTTTGCTCAAAGTAGCAGTGGCCAGGTGAAATGCCCAGTAAGGTCCCAGAAGACAGTGCCTGGGGTCCAAACAGCAATGTTGCAGCATAAAAAATAGTGCACATGACGAGAGAAACAAGCATGACTTTAGCTATAGTAAACTTTACAGATCATGAAAACCCTCTGTATACATTTAATTCATGCAAAAACTAAATTGTGTTTTCTTGTAAACAAATTTCAGATGAGCATGTTTTACTCCCCTATAAACTATGACTTATAACTAAGTTATAACTTATAAATAACTATATTTGATGCTGAATTATGCATTTGATGCATAGTAAATAACAACACTGTACTTACTTCACATTGCTTTTTTTATTGTCTTTCAAACAGACTTTTAAATCAAACTCTGGATTTTGAGCTGTTAATGTGAGACTGCAGTGAATTACACATGTTTGGCAGCACAGCAGAGACATACTGTAAAACAAGGTTCAACTGAGTGCTGCCGACATAATTGTAATACATTATGATTACGGCACTTAACTGCTTTACTAACTTATGCTGTTCATGCTGTATTTTTGCTGCATGATGGATAGACTTATATTTAATGACGGGTAATGACAGAGCATCTATTATTGATCTGTTAAGTAAGTAAGAGTTAAACTACTATAACTACTACTAAACTAATGAGAGCTATACTAAACAGCTGTAGCTGTTTTATAATAAAAATAAAAAAATAATAATAATATGTGCAGTCTGCTGTTCCTCTCTCTTCTCTCTTCAGCTTTAAATAAGGATCTGGAGGTCTAAATGTAATCTGAGCACTATTGTGATTCAGGTCGCAGTTCACAGCTGTGTTGCAGCTTGCATGTTTTAATAAAAAAAAGTCCATTCTGTAGTAGCAGATACTGATGCCAATTGTTACAAGTCTAATCATATACCTATAATCATAATAGTAATTTTACATATCAGATCAAGGTTACATGGTTATTATAATGGATTTACATCATACAATAACATAATACAGAATACAGAATAAAAAAGAGTGAATAAAAAGAGTTACATAATAAGAAAACATAATTAGTTTAAAGGTAAAAATCCATATAATTACAAGTGAGTCTTAATAAGTGATTTAAAGCAGCTACTTAGTTTGCCTGCCTGCAATTTTAAGGCATTTCACAACTAAGGGGTCTGAGCAGGTGAATTTTAGGTTCCTCTCAAGGCTGCTAGAATATTTTAGGCTCATAAGATTTTAGCATGTCACAGATGTAGGCAGGAGCCTGACCTTTTAAGGCTTTAAAAACAAGCAGTAAAATATTAAAATCAACTCTGAAATTCACATGTAATGGGCATGATGTGATGGCTTTTTTTAGAAGATGAGGAGTGGAGAGGTCACACTGTGTGAGTACCAAACTCTATGTCCTGATACTCATCTCAGTAGCTCACTAAAAATGTACGTGCACCCCTGACAATTACAGGTAAAAATGTAACTGCTCCCTGAAAGTGAATATTTTAGGGTTTTTAATGAGAAATGCCAAATTAGGGCAGCCCCGTAACAAATGGTCAAGGCACATATACCACAATGTATCTACACCGCCCCCAATTTGAGTTAATTCTAACTAAAACAAATTAATTAATAAATAGCAAAGATAGGATTCAATAGTATTTTACGGATGTCTGTCGCTATCAATAGATAGAACAGGACATGAACTTCAGGAATCATCACCCTGCCACTAAATGAAGCAATCAATCCTAGAGATACCCAAATGAAGAACAGCAGAATAAAGCTCATCTGAATCAATAAGTGAATGAGAACAGTATTTATGTCTAAAAATACACCCTGAAAACAATTAGTGAGTTTAGTATGGAAAATGCAAACAACAAATATGTACAATACATACAAACGCATACAAAGGGGTTAGCGCTGTTGACTCACAGCAAGAAGGCCACAGGTTCAAGACCTCCTTGGTCCTGGGTCTGGGACCTTTCTGTGTGGAGTTTGCATGTTCTCCCCGTGTCTGCGTGGGTTTTCACCGGGTACTCCGGCTTCCTCCCACAGTCCAAAAACATGCTGAGGTTAATTGGAGACTCTAAATTGCCCATAGGTGTGAGTGTGTGAGTGAATGGTGTGTGTGCCCCACGATTGGCTGGCGACCATCTGGGGTGTATCCCTGCCTCTCGCCGTAACGCGCTGGGATTGGCTCCAGCAGACCCCTGCGACCCTAATGAGGAATAAGCAGGTATAGAAAATGACTGACATACAAACGCATCACTATAATTTAAAGAGATGCTTGAAAAAATATTAAGTTAGGAAAAATTATAAAATTATTTTAGTTCTAAAATGTGGAAAAAAACATAAATAAATGAATAAACAACAATTTTGGCCAGTTAGGAGTCCAAACAGTCAGTCAGTCATTTTCTATACCTGCTTATTCCTCATTAGGGTCACAGGGGTCTGCTGGAGCCAATCCCAGCGCGTTATGGCGAGAGGCAGGGATACACCCAGATGGTCGCCAGCCTATCATGGGGCACACACACCATTCACTCACGCATTCATACCTACGGGCAATTTAGAGTCTCCAATTAACCTCAGCATGTTGGACTGTGGGAGGAAGCCGGAGTACCCGGTGAAAACCCACACAGACACGGGGAGAACATGCAAACTCCACACAGAAAGGTCCCAGACCCAGGACCAAGGAGGTCTTGAACCTGTGACCTTCTTGCTGTGAGGCAACAGCGCTAACCCCTGCTCCACCGTGTCGCCCGGAGTCCAAACAAAGGAATCAAATTCAGGACTCAGGAAGCAAAGGAAACTCAATGTCACAAACGAAACACAAAAAGTCCAAAACAAGTAGAGGGATCAAAAATAGCAGTCCTAAGGACCTAAAGAACACCAAGTTACACAGAGGGGGAAAACGCAAACAGACAAGACTAATTGGAACTGAGAGCACAGACCACAGCCAAGCTATGCAGGTGCCAGATATATCCACCAGGTGGCCACGAACGAAAGCCTGCTTGAAGGAATTAACCACAATGTTACCAAACAAGAGAAACAAACATTCAAAGTGATCTAGAAACCAGGACTTTTACGAACATTCAATGAAAGTTTGAAATCTGGCCAAAACTTTTTACATTAGACAAAATATTGTTGCTATCTGAGCCAGGTACTATTGGTCTGTTTACCCTTCTATTATATTAACCCATTGTTTCCCAGGAAATATTTGCCTGAATTTATAACGATGACCTAGAAATCGCCATTAATGCATTATTGACTCAAACAAATAAATAAATACAATTAAGGTAATATTAGTAGCCTATAAAATGTCTTTTTTTTTCCATGGGCCTTCAGCGCATACCTTTAAGGCCCAGAGGGTTCCTTCCCCACTACCTAAACTATTATCATTAAAGAACAACTAAAATGAGATACATGGAAGCAATCACAACAGGCAGTGGGATGAAAAAAACAGAAAGAAAAGCAATTAAGTCTTTTTTTTTGCTTATCAAATTAGTATGAAAAAGCAACAAAAGAGACGTTTTCTTTAGTAGATCTCACTGATAAATATGGTAGCAGAGAGAATAAAACAAAATAATGCATTTTACATTATTAACAAGAAGCTGTGAATGCACATTTTGCTGAGAAAGTATTTGAAAAAAAGGAGTAAACTACATTTAAATGCTAATTACTCCCTATTATTTTACAAAGAAATAAAAAATGGACGAGGGTTAACACAGCAGTATCTCTGCAGACTGCAGCAACCACAGAAGGAGCTGGAAAATCTGCATTTGCCTTGAGATGATTGATGTGCCCACACAAGGCATATCACTCATCGCTCTCAAATCCGGTCATAACTCTCTCATTCATTACTGCCTTATGTCATTTCTCTTTGTACCGTACTACTAACATAAACGCTATTACATCAGCTGTCCATGAACAATATATGAAGATTCATTCAAATCCACAGGCTGTGTTACAGTATATGTAGGGCATGTGAGCAAAAGGTGATCCACTCGGCATTAGTGCAGATGCAGCTGTGCTTCAGGCCCATGTCAACAAAGAAAAGTGAACGACTAAGCATCATTGACCAAATGGAGAGCTTTAGAGGGAACAGCCGCTGTCCTGCATCTTCCCCCTCTGCTCTAATGAATCAGCATCATTGTCACTGACAACTGGACAGCCTCCAATTTTAAAAGGCATTTCACCATGCCAAGCCAGGGACACATAAAATGTTTCACTGCTATTCATATTGGCCAAGTGTTGAACTACTTTTGTTGTGGGAGCCTATAACTTCAGAATGTATCAAATTCTCTATGGACCATAGACTGTATAAATAGCAGGGATGGGGACCATTAATTTACATTGATGCCATTATGATTGCCCTTAACGATCCAAGCCTTCATCGATACCACTATCCATACTTTTCTATTACTTGTTAAACAGGTCATGATTCCATCTCTAATATCTATTTTATATTTCAGGGAAAACAACCAAATTGCTCATCCAGAAAACTGTATTCATTAAAGTTGAGGTTTTCCAGGATCAAAGCGTTTTATTCATTTTCGTCTAATACGCACGACTGTGAACACTTCATTAAATGATCAATAGATGTCATCCTGCTGATTTTAACACTGGATTACTGATTTAAGAAAGGGAACTTGCTGCAAATTTTGGGTGCAACTTCCATGACTACTTTGTGCGGAAGAGAGTTGGCAGAGTTTTTTTCAAATCAATGACAGTGTTGTATTTGGGCTTTAGTTGATGCACAAGCCAAAGACGATTTACATTTTAAATAAACATGTCTTTGTGCACCAGAGATTTGATTTAAATCATGTGACTTGACATAACTGTACATTATAGGACCCACTCAACCAGGTCACACTATCGATAAGGTAAAACCCTCTTTATTTACAGGTTTTGAAAGTGTGAGATTATTAAGTGACACTTTGGCTGCCTTTAGTTGTCGGCTATGAGCAGCTTCTCCTCAGCTCCACACTCTCGTCAAAATATATTGTCACTTCTGTCTACAACAACATGGCGAAGGTCAAAATGCTAAAACCGAAATTCTAAATGGGAGTCCACAAACCAATGGATGATGTCATGCTGGCTACGTCCAATATTTATTAGTGATGGGCATTGTTGACACCAGGTACTACTGAAGGTGTGGTGCAGGAATTCTGTCTGTCCCTCGCTGAAAAGGTAATTACAATGCACTGAGTAAAAAAACGAAAAAAAAAACGAAAAAAAACTAAATAAATAAATAAAAAAAAAAAAGTTAAGGTTTTGGCTGTAAAACAGTAGATTAATTATTTAGATCGTCACACATCCCCCCACGAAATGACTCGTTTCAAGCAGGGAGTGTCTCCACACACGCAAGATTAAAAAACTCAGTCTATTGTGAAACAGAGAGATTTACCTGGTGGTGATAAGCTTAATCAGCATTATGTGAAGTTGTTTGGCAAGGGCTTGAATGAATAGGACATTCACTTCTATGTAAAAGTTCTGCACTGCAGCATTAATATACAGTAAATGGTGAAGAGGAAGGAACCTAAAATTTAACTCTGCGGAACACCTTTTGTTACCGGCTTGAACACTTCACACACTGAAGTCTCTCAAAAAAATAATTCTAAAGCCAATAACAAGCCGTTACATTAAAGTCAATACCAAATAACCTTTGTATAAGCAAAGGATGATTAACGATATTAAATGTTTTTGGAATATCTAAAAAAACAAAAGGCAATCACAATGCTTCTTATTATCTAAGTAGGTACTACATTATTTGTAACTAATGAAATAGCCGAAATAGTGCTGGGGTTAGCTCTACATCCAGATTGGTGCAGATTTAATACAGAATGAATTGGAAAAAAAGTGACTTGAGTTGGATATTTACCAAAGATTCCAGGATTGTTTGCTAAGGAAGATAATTTTGAGATTGGTCTGTAATTGTCTGGATCATTTTTTTCAGTTCCTTTCTGTAATTGAGTTACATGGGCTGACTTCCAAACACTAGGAAATATGCCTGTTGTGATAGAAAGATTTAATATCGGTGTTAATTGCTCTGAAAAACAGAGGGGACAGTCTTAGACAAAAAAGGATCAAATTTATCCTCTCCAGTTGAACTTCTGACATCAGTGGCTTACAATGCTTCAAATACATCACTGGGAGAGAGAGGCTGAAAGGTAGACGTAGTGTGGCCCATGGTGCAAACACATTCATTATTAGGAAGAGGGGCCCTGTGTAATCCTGTTCAAATAAATTCAGGATCAGCAAAGTGTTTATTGAAAGCTAGTCACCACACCTAATATATGGAGGAGCTTTCCAAAAAGCAAAAGAAAGACGTTTTAATCTCAATGTGATTTACTGGTATATATATATATATATATATATATATATATATATATAGTGCTTATTCCCTCACGTGCGAGGCCACCATGGCTCCAGCAGTTACCGCATCAAAGGCCAAAAGAGGGACCACAACACCTTCCAACAAAACAGAGATGAGCGAAGCACCATTAGTGGCAGAACCAGCGGCAGCTTCTGGACCAGAAACAGTCACAGCAGCAGCAGAGGCAACACCAGCTCCAACAGCGTCACCCAAGACTGAACCGAGGACAGAGGTCGAGGTCAGTAAAAAAGGCAGAATAGCAGCAACAGGAGCCTGGTGGTAGCAGCAGTCTGTCCCCACATCCACTGACGGCTGCTTGTTAACTCAGGAACTCATGAAGGGGAAGGACAGGGGGACCCGATGGTCATTCAACAGTGAAAATTATTCCACACTCTTTATGTTACTAACTTACTATACTTAATTAACAGAGTGTTCTTTTAGATGTATCTGGTACAACTGACTGACTCTAATCTTAAACAAAGCTGAAATTCTGGGGAATGTCCTGGCAGCCCTGATCAATATCTGAATTTAGAGAAGGCGGATAATGAGCTCAAACCTCTGACACTGTTATTACAATAAGTTATTCAAGGGGAAAGTTAATAATATAACATCATCATTTATTAATGCATTTATCTCATTTGTAAATGTTAGAAATAAAGTGAAATGTGTGCAGACACCATACAGAGACAGGCTGAGAGTCATGCCAATAAAATAGAATGTGAAAGGGACAGCAAATGCCAAGACATCTATGCGTCAAAGCCTGCTCACTGCCTCCATAGGCACCTCCAAGAGCCCCTTTCCATGGCAAATGCAGCCTAGTCTCGAAGTGAATTGCTTATTCTCAGTAAAGGCTTATTACACAGATGGATAGCGATTTTCGCTGGAAAAACAACTGAACTGAGCTGTGCTTCCTGTCAAGTGTCCCTTACCAGCAAACCCCTTAAAATCACTTAAAGCTACTCATATTTGATGAGGTGTCTGCATTTTCAACAGGAATCGCCATGTCGCAAAGTGCTGTTACCTAATCACAGCACTAAGTGGTGGGCTGTTGTGGTGTAATATAGCTCTAAACTCATTAAAGAGAGCATCTTACAAGAGGAAGCAGAGTTTCAAGAAGCTAGGTTTAGCGTCCTCACAACTTAATCACATTGACTGATTGCTATTTTCAATAATATGCATGAGTAAGATCTAAATTTTGAATAATGAAATTTTCTCAAGACGGTACAATGATGAAAAATGTCAGTATTTCCAATTATTAACGTGAACATAAGGTCAAATTAAAGAGTAACTTAACCCCCATAGTTTGGGCTAAAGCTCTTCCCTCAAATTAAATAAATGCATCTGAAAAAAAAGTAGCAGGGTTTAGCCGTCCACTGCAGCCCCCCGACACACACACCAACAACCACACAGGTCATAAAGTGAAGACAGTGCGCTCTTCTCACCCCTCATCGCCCCAAATCATGCATATTTATAACAAAATATGTAGAATTCTAATATGTTGCACTAAAATGTGAAGACTTGGTCCTGAGTCAGTCAACAACACTAAACTAAATTCCCATATACACTGGTTTAAAGCTGAAAAACTAATAATAGTCTCATGATATCAGACGATCAGAGATGTCCCTGCCTACCATCCATCTGGGGATTTCTAAATGTAAGATATGCTAACAAGCCTACTTACATTACAGTGAGAAACAATGTGAACCATAGAATTGATGCAATGTTTTCCAAAACAGATGTGTCGGACACACAAATAATGTGCGAGTAAAAGATGATGTTTGTTTTTATCCAATGAATATGTTTCACCCCAAATTAGTTTTTTTGGTGACTGCAGCTGCATCATATACACATAACACCTGTGTTGCTGGTACAATGGGGTCCTGCATGTCTTCACCACCCCTTTTTGAAGGTCTGCACCAGATTTTGGATTGGTTCTGCAATTTGTTTTTTTTGTTTTTTTTTAACTCCAATCATTTCCACCCAGTTCTAGCAACAAAAGCTGGGAGATCATCTTCAGTCTCTAGTGGAGTGACACGTTAAACAGGAGTATTTTTCCTTCCTACAAGAATCTTGGGAGGGTTTATAGTCAAAAAGCGTTACAGACATGGCTTTTCAATAACTGAGACTGCGATTTTTGCTGACAATAATGTGACAAGCCCTGCTGACGTTCTGTCAGACTTGCAAGTTCCAAGATGCTGTGTAAGACAAGCAGCTCCACAGATGAACCGCTGACACGCCACAATGAAAAAATGACAACAGAGGCAAAAACATGTCCAGGTACAACCGGGACCAGATTTAAGGAGTCGATCTATGTTTGAGTCAAAGGAGTCCTGTGGCGAGTACCCTGGAGGCAGAAAATACCATGCCATAGTTCAGGCAGCTGTGTAATCAAAGATTGGTATCTTACTATGCATAACGAAGGTCCCCTTCTCCCAAGTCATTAACTTCTCATCTAGAGGGATCTCTGAGTCATCTTTAAGAAGCAGATAATCTACAATGCTGACTATTAGCAAAATCCTTTTTCATAATTCACTGAACAGTTGGACAATATTTAGAGTAATATGCATGAGGTGACTGGCATTAGCAGAAAGAAGAAAATAGGGCATTACCAGGAAGGGTACATTTAGTATAGTGTTCAAGTTAATTTCTAAATCTATTAAAAATAATAGTATCTCTTTATGCAGTACAAAGTTAGTAACTGGAGCAATAGAGCTGTGCAGTTATGTCCTTGGTAATATAATAATCATCAGCTTGGTTAATGGACCTGTGGCCAAATGTACAATAAATGCAATGAAACTGTGGAGTGGAAAATGACGCAAATCATAAGCTGAATTACGATTCCCCATTGAATCATGCTTTCTAAATACAATTAGCACATTCTTTCCAATACAGTAATGGTTTTACTGCTCCAACTCTCTGCTGATGGCATTGCAGTCATACACGTAAACTCGCTCCTCAACCACTTCCTAAATTCTGATTTGAGCCAACTTTGGGAACAGAGAAGAGACCAAAGGGGGGAAGAAGTGAGATGGTTTTTGAAATCACTCGCTTTTTTTCTCCTCCTGCACATTGCCAAAAAGTAGTATCCACAGTATCACGCCAAAGACGGGGCGCAGGCAGGCAGGTGAGGCCAAGTTGTTGCATAGTGATATGGACTCGATGAGAGGAAGGTTGCTTTGATTTAGAAAGAAATTACCAGAAAACATGTTTATTTCTGTGCATTCTTATCTACAATAACACGCAAAGAGTACTGAGTATTGAATATTAAAGTAGATGTCCAAAAAAAATGCCCTACGTCTTTGATAGGTTTCACAAAGAATCATGTACAAAAGAAATCACTACTCTCTTGTTGTATGCCTGACTTAAGAGTTAGACAAGGAGAAGAAATTGATTTTGTCTGGACCAAACAAAAAAAAGTGTATCTGGGAGAACTGATGGTATTTTCTGAGTTATTTTAAATTCAGTCCAGCATCGGCTTGGCCTTAATGTGATTAGTGGTTTGAAATGGAGAGGAAAAAGGAAACGCTGGAGCGGCAGGAACGGAAAGACAAGTGGACGGATCAGACGGCACGCAGGCAAGATGACAGGTCGACTGTTTGGGTTTGAGGGTTAGGAGCCCGACCTGCCGGGACAGAAGATGAGGGTTCACAACAGATGCAGTAAATACAGCTATAGATTATTCAATACAGGGCTGCCAGGAAGTACAGTAATGAGATGCATTTGGTCAGAAGTACATCCAAGATTCAAGATGTGCCTTCAGACAGACAGGTAAGTTGGAGTGGGAGTTCAACCTACAGTCAGGCAGAAATATTGGCAGGATAAAAAAGTGAAGTAAACTAAATGTATTCTGGCCAACTGTGTAA
The DNA here is from genome assembly GCA_030544235.1 of Lepturacanthus savala. NCBI lineage: Eukaryota > Metazoa > Chordata > Actinopteri > Scombriformes > Trichiuridae > Lepturacanthus > Lepturacanthus savala. Next base: position 29,703,519 of record CM060466.1, read on the forward strand.
CGTCCACATGAGAAATGAAAAAAAGTAAATGCCAATAAAAGTGAAAGATTTATTCCTTAAAAACAGCATTAAACAGAATAACAATTACTACCATTAATAATAACATTCAAAACTGCATTCCAATTATACGACATGCCCCTAAAATGGGGCATGTTTAATCAGTTTAAAAACGACTTTGTTTGCAGATAGTCACTCTATCAATTCAATAGTTAAGCTAACACAAAACATGTTTGGCCATCCAATCTTTATTAGGGTGTACAAAGTATGTTCCTTATTTTAAGAGGGCAGCTAGTTTTCCTGGTTAACCTAGTCATTGTCATTGTGGTGTTGCAATCACACAGACACACATACCTCAGAATGTAGTGACATCATATATAACAGATCATACTGTGCCCTGCAACTCCAAATAAACCCATCTGAGCTACAGCCACCATCAGGTTAGATATACTGAAAAGGCATGATTTATAAATGAACAATTAGTTATGGTTATCACAGGTTTCTCACTATTCTACACCTGATATAAAATCAACAATTAATAATTTGGTATTATGCAGAAACATTTTGAATAATAGGAACAGATAAGACTCGAAGACGCTGTGTCACTTGACTCATGTTTATAGAAAAGGGATTCATTTATATTCTGCATTCATGCCAGCAGGGTGAAGGCTTTGCAGGGTTAGTTGAGGTATTCAAAAACACTCCAGTCTAAGAGTCATTTTTCATGATTACCAACTCTTTGGTCGAGCCACACTTTTTCAATTACGATACATTTTAGAAATGGCGTGCCACAAGTTATATCATATCGATTTGTCTCATTCTGTGCTCATTGACCCTCATTTTCACTTTTCTAGATGTTTCACATATATATTTTTTGTTACATCAATAGAATAGTAAATAAAGTACATGGGTCATATTGAAGGATCTGGTTTTATACTCCTTTCCTGTGCATCATCAAATTTGCCTAATTTAACCATGCTGCCTGCATAAAGTATTGGATATACAGGATCTTCAGTGTCCACAGGCGAAATTCCCCAAAATAAATACTTTCAGTCTAGCTACATGTAATAAATTAGTGCTGCAGCTAACAATTATATTTTCATTATTAATGAGGCTACAGATTTTTTTATGATTAAGTGAAAAATTCCCATCACAACTTTCTAGAGCCTAAGGTGATATCTTGTTTTGTCTGACAGTTCAAAACACCCAAATATTTTATTTAATATGATCTAAAATAAGGTAAAGCAGAAAAAATATCAATTTCTGAGAAGCTGACAAGCAAATGTTTAGGTTAAAAAAAATACTTAAGCAATTTAATTAATCAACCATCAAAACATACCAATTTTCTTCTGATCAACTAATTGTTATCGTGCAATTTTTAAATCTCAGATAATCAATATTTGTATCAACCATGCCCAAGTTCCAACTTCATTCAGCAGAGGACACATGCAGCTGCCACTATCCCATCAATTAATTGCACTGCCAGCCTAATTATGCCTACTAGGGCAAGCTTGTCTCCTGAGGAATGTTCGTTTTCAACACTTGCAGTGTGTTCCCCATTAATATGACATGCATCTGCATTATTTACTGCAGTCTACAGTGCTGACTTTTCACTTATACTAATGGTGTTAATTAACCAGGCTCATCGTTAGTGGGATTTTGTTGACATGAGCACCGCTGCAACTTCTCATTCAATCACCAACACTGAGCAATGACTAACGGTTCCTTAAATTAGCCTGCAACATTCATACATGTTTATTTTTATGTCATTGTTCCCACCCATATTCTGCACAAAACACCGTCTTCCCTAGACATGAATACCTCTGTAAGTGGCCCCACGAGACAGGCCACCTTACAGACTGCTCCCATCAGTCCAGGCAGGAGTCCAAGAGGAGAGGCTAGACCCAATAAAGCTCACAGACTCCTTAGTCCCCAGGAACAGCCTCTCAGCTCTCTCATAATTATTCTGTTGGCCCTGTTAAGAAGCCAGAGACTCTCTCCCTGCTCCATTACTCACACGCTGCCAAAGATACTGCATAGAGGCTCCCCAGGCTGCACCATCACACGGCTACGACTGTGTAGATACTATTTTTATGATTGAGTAATGGTTTTAGTCTCTTTTTTCTGTTTTGTTTTAACCTTTATTTATTCAGGGGTATGTTCACTGAGAGGAAGCCTCTCTTTTAAAGCCCTGATCACATTCACACACTTACACATTCACTCCTGGAAGCTGCCCAGCACACCAAGCCACAGTCTGATCTACCAGACACTGAGCGGCTCCACTGGAGCCGTTGGGGTTTAGGGCCTTGTTCAAGGGCACCTCAGTGGTTGTAATGAGGGAGGGACAAGAGCTGCTTTTTTCCACTATCCCCACACAGATTTATCCTGCAGGTCCAGGGAGTGAACTGATGACCTTGCGGTCACAAGCTTGCTTCTCTAACCTTTATAAGCCACCACTGCCATATTTAAGATGTAATGCTGGTTCCAGCTCCTCGAATAAGAAGATTTTGAGATGTTCTGTGTTATACATGATAGTAAACTGAATATCTTTGAATTTGGGACGGTTGATCAGACAAAACAAGATGTCACCATGAAGCCCTATTCTACATTACTAGTGTATTTCATGTAGGAGGTATGTATTCCTATAGAAAAGTGGAAGTTTAAATATTTTTTTATGTTTGGGCAAATAAGAGTGTGTTGGACTGTTACATAGTCACAGTAGACACATTGTACATGGAGTAAGACATACACTGAGATAACTAGAGACATGCAAAAACAGTTATTATAAGAAAAATAATAATTTATGTTGAAAGTTCAGATGTTGATATACGTATCAGTTTTGAAATTGTTGATAGGCCAAGTAAAACTGGATCTATGATAAACTTCAGAACCATGCATGTTACTGTTTTTCTGAATAGTGTTTATAAGTTTGTGTTTCTAAATAAATGAGCTTATAGATAACTACAAACCTCAACATTCAGGCATAACCTGTGGGGTCCCCAAGGTTCAATTCTGGGGCCTCTACTTTTCAATATTTACATGCTTCCACGAGTTAAGATTATAGAAGAAAACTAAATTCATCATTTCACAATCATAACTACATAATTATGCAATTGAACACACACTTCCATAGGCATATCACCAGGAGATTATAATCTTATACAAACAGAGTAAAAGCATTGAACAAATCAATGTGCCAGAACTTTATCCAATTAAACAAAGATAAAACTGAGTTAATTGTTAATTAAAAGGCAGCATTCAGCTTCAAGTACATTCAGGTATGTTAAAGCCCACAAACCAAGATAGAAATCTGGGGTTAGTTATGGAATCAGCAAGACTTCGAAAAGCTTGTCCGTGCTTTTATTTTCACTTGACTACTGTAACAGGGTCTTGAGAGGCCTCTCTCAAAAGTCAATTAGACAGCTGCAGCTAATACAAAATGTTGCCCTAAAGTCCTCACTAAGACTATATCACTCCAGTTCTGAGGTCCTTGCACTGGCTTCCAAAGAATGACTGCCAAAGAATTATCTTTAAAATACTTTTACTGGTTTATAAAGCACTGAATGGTCTAGGGACTAAGTATATCTTTGCTCTGCTGATCCCTTGTGAACCATCCAGACCTCTAACAGATACACAGACAGTGTGTTTTTATAGATAGATAACTACAGTTCCAAAACTATAATTTCACATAAATAGGTATATGAATGCATTCATTTTTTTGTTGTCTTAAAAACATGCTAACAGATGGAAGGGCTCAGTATTTTAAAGTAAACTCAAAGGATTCTATTGTTTGAATTGTATTAAATTCGGATAATTAGGTATTTCAAAGCAGATACAAAGATTACTGATCATTAATATATGGATTCAGATTTGGTAATCTAATCCTACCTTTAATCTGGACAGAATGCTACAGTTGGGTATTTAATAATTTAAGGTAAGTATCTGGGTCATTTGATTCCCACCTCAGAGTTGGTTTTGATGCTGCAGGAATTAAGACTACAGAGGCACTGAACAAAGGCAAAAATATAAAATATGCATTTCTTGTTATGTGTGTGGTGAATCACATACATACTATTGCATGACTTTTATTTTTAAACATGTTCTTTGAGCTGAAATATAAATTATATGTACTGTGATCAAACTCATCAATGCCAGTAAAAATATTAGCATTATTAGTATATTATAGTGTTGGAATATTATTTATTTTACTACTACTATGACTTTAACAGAGCTGTGATGCAAAAAAAAGAAGAAGGGGACTGGATCCGCAAGAGAGGGATTGTAGCTGTCTTTGAAGAAGACAACAGGAAGTTAGAGAGTGACCTCCAGAAGGCAGCAGGGGAAAGCACGAAGAGGGATAAGCAAACCATCCAGGGTACTCAGTGATATAGACAAAGAGGTGAGCAGGGCCAATAAAAGGAAGAGCTTTCAAAAAAGAACAGAGCTCCGGAAAGAGCTATCAGAATGAACATAGCCTCACTAAAGAGCTCTTAGAGTAGGAGAGGGCCCCAGGAATGAGCTCCCAGACTGAGAACATAGCGTTACCAAAGAGCACTCAGAGAAGAGAGCTTTCAGAAAGAGCATTCAAAGAAAGAACAAAGCTTCTAGAAAGATCTCTGGAGATAGAGAACATAGCTTGATCAAGGAGCTCTCTGAAAAAGCTTTAATAAAGCTTGAATAAAGCTTTCAGAAAGATCACTCTAAGAAAGAAGAGAGCCTCAGTAAGGAGCCCACTGAGAGAGAACATGTGAAGCATATGTGAAGCTCACAAAGAAAGAAGAGAGCTTCTCTAAGGCGCTTCTCTAAGGCGCTTCTCTAAGGCGCTTCTCTAAGGCGCTTCTCTAAGGCGCTTCTCTAAGGCGCTTCTCTAAGGCGCTTCTCTAAGGCGCTTCTCTAAGGCGCTTCTCTAAGGCGCTTCTCTAAGGCGCTTCTCTAAGGCGCTTCTCTAAGGCGCTCAGAGAGAGAGAAGAGAGAAGAGAACTTTCAGATAAAGAAGAGAGGCTCAGTGAGGAGCTCTCAAGAAAAGAATAGAGACTCAGTAAGGAGCTTTAAGATAAAGAATAGAGCCTCTTCCAAAGAAAGAAGAGTGACTCAGCATGGAGAGAGATTGTTCTGAAACAGTCAGAAAGTCCGGAAAAGAGCTCTCTACAATGTCTGGGAGTCGGAAGATAGATCACAGCAGTATAAAAAAATAAATGAGAGAGCTGGAGGAGATGCTGCAACAAGACAAGGTTTAGAATCACGAGGAGGCGGAGAAGAAAGAGCAGATCCAACGCTTTACAGAGGAAAATCCCAGCTTCAGGTTTGCTGCCTCAGCTCAACTTCAGATTACTTCAGAGCTTTGGAAGTGAACTCAAAATATGCTGTCTTCCTCTTTTCAGGTGCTCCTGGTAAAAAAGGAGAAGAATAAGAACAACATTCTGGAGCTGGAGCCCTAATAAATACCAAGAGTGACATCACCCTCTTTCCCCAAACCACTTCAACACTGTACCCTTAAGTAGAGCTGAGTATGGGGAAAAAAATCATTTTCACAGTTATTGTAATTGTACATTACAACTGTACTAAGTCAAGTTCAGTCGAGCTGAGATAAGCATCAAGTTCAGGACTTAATGTGAGGTTTGTGCAGAACTCCAGAACCATTTTAATGAACCATTTACTCCTATTCATTTAGTAATTAATTACAGTAATGTTTGAGTTGCTAGGTTGTAAAAATAAAAAATATCTCTGGCTGGTGAGCCAGTAACAGTCAAGTTCTGAATAAATGTTCCTGAGTGTTTAAAGTCTGCAATTATAAATGTTGATAAGTTATTAATACAAGCTACAGATGCATGAATTCTGCACTGACACACTGACAGTTATTAAATATCTTGTCTTCTGATAAACCAACAGCAAAGATGTGTAAGTCATCTGTAGCAATATGTACTAATACATCACTGACATAGATGGATTACGACGGCCCCCTATGCCTGTACACATAAAAGGCCCCCACACCATCAGTCACCACCACCACCAGACCGCAGCACAATCACAGCCTAATTAACAGTCGAACTTTGATGTTCACCTGCATCTCAACAGGATTTACAGCACAGTCTTCATTCTCAACACTCAAACCTAATTGCACAATAAGAAGAAACAAGTTTACCTGTGTTCATCACAGGATTTACAGCAGGTAACGACAGCACATTATGCAGAACGAGAAATAAATTCACCTGTTAACAACATGATTCACAGGCAGCACAGGTCATTCTATTAAACCAACAGCATAAAATGTTTTGCCCTGTATTAACAACAACACTGGATTTATAGACAATTATAAATATAGTAAGTCTACCTGCATAAAATTCAAATAAGAGCTACTAAGGAAAGTCTTAACAAAACGATTGACAGCAATATACGAATGTAATACAAATGTAATTAGCAAACACATAACTCATTTATAAGCCTAAAAAGTACAAATAAAAAGAGTTGCTTGAGCAGATCTTATTATAATTTTTTTTCTTTCTCAAACCCAATGACTTCATGAGTTCTCTCAGCTGCTGTTAAAGAGCCTTCAGTTGATTTTAGTCATCTTAGTGCTCAATTGATTTTAATCCTGACAGTCAGACAATGGGCTCCACTCTGCAGCTACTAACCAGCAAGGACAAAAACAACGGCAGTGAATATGAACATTTAGGAGCAGATTTTAGTTGTTGCTGGTGTAGCATTAGCAGTGCTGCTAAAAGGCCATTCCTCATCCTCAGCTCCTCCCTCTTTGGGCTTGTCAGCCATTGTCTTTTCTAAATATTTGGAAATACAAGTAACATTTTTTAAAACCCCTTCCAGCCTTCCTTTTTTTCATCATTTATGTATGTTTAGCTCCACTAAGGTCATGATGCGTCATTTCTGCTCATTTCTACTTTCTTTTTTTTTTCGTGTTTTGTGTTTTCGAGATCACTGCTGATATATTTAGCTCCATCTCCTGGCCATAACACTCATTACTATTTAGTTCATTCTGGAAAAAAATCAATAGCAATATTAATAATATTGCATCTGCAAACACAATCAATGTTCCCTTCATGATAAATGTTAGGGTTAGGGTTAATATATCGGAACACATACAAGCTTCTTCAAGGTTTGTAGGCATCTCATCATGGTGTTGTAGTTGCCAATTATTACCTCAGCTACTATTTGCACAAATAAAAATAACAAAAATAATTAGTTAAACAATTGAACTAATCCCCCAATGCCAACAATGGTTTATTTTTAATATCAAAGACTTGATGAAGAGGCAGTCCTATTGACAGGGGCCTCTAATTGTCTGTAAAAATGTGGAATACTACTAAAAAATACAAAGTAAAAGTAAAACGAAATCGGGCATCTAATCAGAGATGATGACATCATCAGTAATCTAGTTCACATGCATCAATCATGCAAAGAAGACACACATATGAACACTGAAAAAGTAGCAAATTACAAAGAAAATGAGTCAAAACCTGTCAACTGCCATATGTTACCCTGTCATCCTATCAGCCACATCTGACAATGTGACAGGGCATTTTTAAAAATTCCATTTGAACAAAGCATGAAGGCACCCCATGCCAACATTGTATAATCGGCTGCATGTCACAGTAGCAATTATAATCCTATCCCAATATGACAATGACATGTTCTTAAATTAGGTCATTTGCACAGTGATTAAAGGTTACATACAGCCAATGCAATAAAAGACAGACTTATGTAGGACAGAGTATATCTCAAAATATTGTGTAGTATAGATTCATGGGATTAAATATGAGTCACTGTGAAGCCACTCAGCCCATATGTTACATTTGAGCCAACTGGAGGCCTGTACTGAATCCATAAATCTATGATAATTAGCTACCTGAAGGGGTTGTATGTCAGTGAGGTTTCACATCTTCAGGTAGAGGAGAAAATAGATCACCACCATGTCACCAATACCAAAGTTATGCATACATACATACATACATGCTCAGGTACACTTGTACACTTTCCTCTTATAAAGCTTACAAGAGATGCAAAGCACTTTGGATCCTCTATCAAGTTGTTGTTTGTAATCTATTATGAAACTACTGTTGTTTAATGTATGCTATTTTAATTACAGGTCTTAGTTGCTTGCCTATTTATCTTGCATCAAAAAACAATATCTAAAATCCACTCAGGAATCAGTCCTTAGACCCCACTAATCAGGTAACAAGCAACCAACCGATGTAAAATGTTTAAAGCATCCTGCTTCCACAGCTCAGTTTCAATGTCCACTAGAAATGATTCAGAAGCTGGTCATCGGTTCTTTAGAAACCATAATTCATAGACACAAAGTTGTTTTTCAAGCAAAAATGCACATTTGCAGCTCATTTAGATGTGGGAACTGATGTTAATCGTATTTGCCATCTCATTTAAAATGTCAATAACATCAATGTCAATATCTCATGTCACTGATGCTGCCATTAACCTGCATTGCTGTTTATCTTGTATGATGATGTTGTGGAAAAGTAATTAGTAAAGTAATTACCTTATCTGTAGCTCTATAGTGACTGAGGGTCACCACAGCATTCATGAGCCACGATCAAATTTCACACTTGTTCCGTTATCTCACAACAGAAAGAGATGTGTAAATGAGAGAAAGCATATCAGCTGCATTAAAATAATGTAGAGGGCAAGGGCCTGTATCACAAACCAGGATTAAAGTTCCCCTGAAATGAAAAATGGCTTTTTAATCCTTTTAGATCACATCCTCATATTGTCCACTTATTTAACTCAAGAGGAGAGTGAGTCAGTGTCTAAGTTGACCCACCTCCTGTATCTAGGCAACAGAAGCCTATTTGGTAAAAGGAACACACTAAACCTCTGTTGTTTGATGGTGTATTTATATCAAAATTGAATCATATTTTCGGTAAAAACACATTTCACGTAACATTCGTCATCTTGTGTCACTGGTAGTTTTGTTTCATCCACCTGTCAATCAGGGCGAGTGGTCCTCCATGACAGAACACAAGATGAACATTTGCTGCCGTTTCTTTTGCACAAGCTAGGATATGTCTACTTTTTAATGGCCTAATCGCATCCCTCCCAACATTTGTCCTGCCGGTCTATCCTGTTAATACTGGAAAAACTTCACAATATGGACAATAGATACTGACATTTCAGGCGGACATTAAGGGGTTAGCAATTTAGTCACAGGAGTCTGGATCTTGTACAACAAGCTGAGCTAGCTAAGTTAGCAGCTGCCTCTGTGAAACACAGATTGTTTAGGTGATGCTGTTTTATTCAGTGTTTTTACCTATAAAGTGTAACTGAAGGGTTGTGAATCACACAATGGCAGCAGCAACAAAATGGAATAGGAATTCCATAGGTGCCGTAGGAATACAAATATGGATTTTTTTAAATGCTTGTGGAAATGCAATATCAAGGTCCCATTTACTCAAATGGGAGCAGCAACAGCGAGCACTGCTGCTCATGATGTCATCAACTCACACTTTGTTCTGCTCACTGAGAGGAGAGAGTTCCCTAGCTGACAAACATTACTCATTGTGCATTTCAGTTTGTTCCGTCTGTTTGTTAGCAAGATAACTCAAAAAGTATTGGCCAGATTTTTGTCAAACTTTCAGCAAATGTTGGGAATGGTACCATGAACAGATGATTAAATTTTGTTAATGATCTGGAAGAAATCCTGGTTTCTAGATAGCTGTGAATTTTCTGTTTGGTAACATTACGGAAAATGGACCTTCAAATAGGGGCTTGTTTAGAGCCACCTGGTGGTGAAATCTTGCACCTGCATAGCTAGGCCTTATGCTTGGCAGAGGTCTCCATCCTCAAAGTGCTTTTCTAGTATTACATGCATTTTAAGTCTACACCTTTTTTAACCTTACTAAAATTATTTCTAGTGTTTCTTTTTTTTTATTCTGTTGTAGGATTATTACATTAAATTTGTCTGAACATATGTCCCTAAAACACAAGTTCTCAGTTGGGAGGCTGCATGATATCATCTCATGTTTCATCTCAAGTCTTAAGAGGTACATTAGTCATAGTTCTAAAGAAAAGGGCTCAGAGCTGGATGGGGATATCCTGGACTCACAGAGCTAGTTGATATTCTGGATCACAAATCTCAGATTTGGTGAAGCCAACTAACTCAAAGAATACAGTTTTCATGAATCGAGCTCTCATTTAACTATGTATGTGAGACAAAGGAAGAAACAGAAGAAAAGAATTTCATCACTTAAAATGCATTTCAAGACAATTGGCAATAAACACAACCATGTGTGCGACACTCCAGCCACAATGGCAGCAGATCATGTTTGGCAGCTGCCACGGAGCCAAGGTGTGACGCAGCCAGATCCTGTGTACATTGGCCATAACAGCTTGTTTACACAGAAAGCGTTTTAGCCACATTTTTCCATTGTCCATCTGCTGTGCATCTGCCACTTCTATTTTAATCGATACACCACTCTACACGGGTCAGGAATTGGTTTGCGTTTCACTCAGTGATAATGTGTTGGGCAATGAGCGCTGCCAAAATGCAGGTGACCTACACTCAATAGCGTGCCTGAACGCACCCTGTGTAGACCCAAGACGGGGACTGAAACTGCTGATGTTGCAAATTCTGACACACAGATTTGCACAAAGGTGTGCTGAAGTGTAGTACTTTAGAAAGCACAATTAGGGAAATGTTCAGCCCTTATCAATAATAAAAAAAAACTTTCTAAATGCAGAGGTAACCCATTTTAAACCACAAATCACCCTGATGGTAACCCTGTCAAGCTTCCAACCACCTATTGAATAAGTAAGGGAATTTGCTCACTGAACACAATGTGTTGAAGACAAGCACTGTTGAAAATGACTTAAGAATGCATCTAAATTACAAACTCATGGATCTCAGGGCTTTTAGTAGTCCAGAGCCTAATTGCAGTAAACCTGAAGGGCAGCACCTTGGCCTGTGAAGTTCATGGTGGAGTGGCTCTATATATTATTCTGCTGCCACAGCACTGCAGAGCCACTAACAGGAGGATGTCAGGGGAAGTGACTGCACTGGAGGGGTGTGGGCTGAGGGGAAAGGAGATAGAGAAAGGAGAGCAATGCACAAAGTGTTGCATTGTTCAAACAACACCTCCATCTAGTGGTTTATCCAAGAAAAACTAATAGCAGGCAATAAATGAAAGGATTGTGTTTAATGAGCAGTGACTATTGCTCTAAATTGCTATTCTGTTTTATTTTAGGAGCAGAAGCAAGATGCTGGTTTACCATTTTTCTCTTGTGGGCAGCTGTGGCTCAGTTGTCATGAAGGTGTTTTAGTTGTGAACTAAGCTAACAAGTAAGTTGGGTCTTGTGTTGAGATTGTTTTTCTCCAAGTTGCAAGGTCAAACGTTAACCTTCAAGCTCACTTCCTACCTGTAATCTTCCTGACAAAAGTACCTTATGAGAATAATTAACTCAAAGAAGAATTTCACAAATACAACACTGCTTACACTCACATATGTACTATGAAACACAATCAGTAGTGTAATCTAGGAAAGTAATAATCCTTTGTTACAATACTATTTCAATGAGTACAGAATAAAATAAAAAAATATATATTGTAGAAGCAGACTGCAGAGTCATGAGGATGATTTCTGACATCACAATTACCTTGGGACACAAATCAGGTTCAACATTCACATAAGTGCAATGTGGAAACATGAAGCTGCCAGTGATGAAAAAAACACTGAGAATATTTATCATCATTCTCAAAACTCTTTATCGCTTTTTTTTATTAACATTTACTTGTACTTTTACTTTCAATACAAAAATGCATCTAACTTCAGACAAATAATTTGTACTCAAGTAGAATAAATCTGATTATTTTCAGGATTTTTTTAGTCTTTTATAATAGTAAACCAATGGTCATTGGGTTGTGGATTGTTGGTCTGTGAAAAAAAGACATTTTAGGTTGGATTTTCAGCTTTCGAAAATAGTAATCAACATTTTACACAGTTTTATGAACCAAACAACTAATCAATCACAATAATCGTTAATTGCAGTCCTATTCACAACCTAATGGGCAGTCTAACCAGTTCACCTGCATCTTAACAGGATTTACTGCAGTTTCTTTCTGACCACTCAAAAGTAATTACACAAAAACAAAAAAAAGTTCACACATTCACCTGTTAACAACATGATTCACAAGCAGAACTAGTCATTCTATTAAACCAACAGCATAAAATGTTTTTTTCTGTACTGACACAGGATTTATAGACAATTTATAAATATATTAACTTTACTACACCAAACTCAAGAGAATGAGCCACTAATACAATTCTTATGTGTGCTTTTGTATTTGTCTCTTCTATTCTATTCTTAATAAAACGACTGGCAGACATGGATGTAACAAAAGTATTGGCAAACCTTATTATTTAAATAATATTTATAAATCTAACAATACGAATAAAATATGTTTACCTTATGTCGCTCTTAATATGTTTTTTCTCGCTTTTGGCAAAGTCATGTCCGATGACTCCTGCTAGCTGCTATTAAAAGCGCCTTCCGTCGATTTTTAGTCATTTTAGTCCTCGTTTGTTTTTAATCCTGACAGTGGGAGAGTGGGGCCCCACTCCACCGCTACTAACCAGCAAAGTCAGAAGCAACTGCAGCCAATATATCGATAGATATATCGGAAACATTTCATTCTTGGTGCTGCAGCATTAGCATTAGCAGCGCTGCTACGTGTGTAGCTCCTCCCTCTGTGAGCTCGTCAACCATTGTCTCTTCTAAATAGATGGACATATTTTTTAAATCCCTTTCAGCCTCTTTTTTCCTTCTTTATCTTTTGTTTAGCTGTTTAGCTTTTGTCATGACACTTAATTTTGAAATTTTGAATCAGTTTGACGCCAGACGACATATTTATGCTGCGTTTCATTGCAGTCGGAATTTGGAAAGATTCTAGTCCAGCTTTTTAACGCAGCAGTGAGTGGAACCCCGTGAGCCGTGCAGGTGCCAACTAAACCCGAATTGGATATCCTTTTCCTTAATGTTCCACGCTTTCCCCTTGCTTAAATCTAGTGTGTAAAATAAGAAGCGTTGATCGACGCCATCTTGCTTTGACGTCATTGGATCCAGTTCAGGCTGTTTCGAACCCGCCCGAGTTTCCGGGTCTGAATTCCGAGTGCAATGGAACGCAGCGTTAAACACTATAAGCCCGTTGATTTCCGTTATATTGGATATTGGCTCCAATAAAGTCACGATGGAAGAAGTTGGTAGTTTTCCCGAACACCCGTGGCCCTATTTGGCCAAATTCTTTGAATTTAAAGAGAGAAAAAATTATTCGTTTCATTTCAAGTGTCTCCTCTGCCTCCCGAAGAACACAATGCTTTCATCATTCAGAAATTCACCATCGAACTTGAAAAAACACGTCAAGGTAAGCTTTTTTTTCCAGATTTGATGACTACTAACAGAATTGTTTGAAATATAAGCCCAGAAAAATTAGCCTTTATAACATGGTAGACGCTTGCTGTGACACCGTATGCTAGCAGTTACCTGACAGGGAATGCAAAGCTCACCAAAGTCAGGCTAGTGATGTCTGCTAGCAATAACTAGGGCGGAAAGACAAAGAGACTGAAATTGGGAGCTTTTGAAAGTTTTTGTTGTATGCGAGATATGTTACTGTTTGTTCGTGACAAATAGAAATTCATTTTGGACTTGTGTTTTAAAAACAGCATAGCAGAGGTCTGTGGTTAGCAGACTAGCTTGGCTTGTCTGGGCTTGTTGAACTTGTGTCTAGTTAAGCCTCCTGTATATAATGACCATAAATCATGTGGCCTTGACATGTGGCAAATGTTTACTTATACACAAAGGAATCACCAGCTTCTAACATTAAGATTACAAATGTTTTGAGAATACATCAGCATGCCGTTTGCCTGTCCAAGTTCTGAAATAACATACAGGACACAGCAAAATCATTGCATGGCACTTGATTATTAAAATTAATTTAAATATCACATGATTGTGATCACTGCCTGTTACCAAACTCATGTCTTAAGGCAATGCAGATTTTGGTTAAATAAAACTGTACTCTTTGAAGACTATATGCCTTCTAAAAAGTAAAAACACACACTTAACAATGTATTTGTAGGATGCACAGTTATGTATCTATTAATGATGGAATTGTGTCATCATATGTGATTTTTTTTCTTCTTTTTCCACAGAGAAAGCATGCAGGTAAACTCGCCAGGTACATGGCCTTGACCGCCTCACGTAAAAGAAAAGCTGACGGTGAAGAGGCTCCGTCAACCAGCAGGCAGTTGAAATTAGAGGAAAAGGCAGTTCATCGAAAGAATGTGGATCAAGCCGTAATGAACTTTGTTGTTAAGACTTTCCAGCCCTTTAGTGTGGTGGACCAGCCATCCTTCCAGGATCTGTTGAAAGACCTGCAGCCTAAAGGGGTGTTCACACCAGACAAAAATTCGCGCGACAGCGCGACGTGATTACATGCAACGTGAAGTGGCGAAAAATCGCGCTTAGCAACACGAAATTCGCCCGTTGCGTCAAGTTGAAAATCTTGAACTTTTCAGGCGAATTCGCAGGATGACGTACCGCGACAACCAATCAGCATTGAGATTTGCTCCACGTCTCCATGACAACGAGAAATTCACTTATCGCCAGTCTTTTACTTTTCAACGGACTTGGAAGCCGCGCCATCCAGGCAGAGTTCCGGTAGGAAGCGTTGAAACCAGCCGAGCTCTGTGCACCTCCAGAGGGTATCATGTACCCAGAAATGAAGGCGGAGCTTCAGACTTTCAGATCTGTATGACGCAGTGACAGTGGTGATCACACACATGGATAATGAGAAAAAAAGCAAAACAGGCGGAGACGCGTTGACGCAATCTGGCAAATTTTCGCAAAACAGCGCAAATTTTAATTTGTCACAGAAAAAAATTGCGTCAGTTGAGTCCGGTGTGAACACCCCTTAAGGCCTCTCTCATGTCAAGGACAAGCTCTACGACGAAAGATAGTCAAGGCTGCACTTGAAATGAAGAGGAAAATAAAAGAAGCAATGTCAGCAGTCAAGGTGATTGCTACAACAACAGACTGTTGGAGCGCAACACAGAGGAGTTTTCTCGGCATTACTGCCCACTGGTTGGATCCTAGTAGCCTGGAGAGATGTTCAGAGGTGCTGGCATGCAGGCAGGTCAAAGGCTCACATACTTTTAATGTCCTGGGTAGCACATTAAATGAAATACACACAGAATTCGGTATACAGAGCAAGATAAGCCGAACAACCACAGACATCGGGTCAAACTTCTTGAAGGCATTCCGTATATATGGAGAACAAGATGAGAACAACAGCTCTCCTTCTGATGAGTCTGAAGATGATGGGGATGAGATGGGAGGTGACGAAGACCAGGATGTGGAGGGGACTGAACTTGAGTTTGTTGATGTCACATCCATCTTAAATGCAGATGATGGTCTGCAACTTCAGCTTCAGAAGCGTCATCGATGTGCCTGCCACCTGTTGAATCTGGCCTCCACAGTGGATGCAGCTAAAGCAACCTCAACTGATTCGTTTAAACGGCTGTTGCCTTCAACTTTCTCAAAATGCCATGCGTTATGGAACAAGTGTGGACGTTCTTCTGCTGCTGCAGAGATTAGAGAAGATGTGAGCAAAATCCAGCTGATCCGTCCCAATGCAACAAGGTGGAACTCTTTGCTTCTGGCTGTGGAGAGAATTCTCCAAATTGTGAAAGACCAGGGAGAGGGAGCTCTGAGAGTCCTAAGTGTTCATTTTAGATTTTTTCTGCTTCAAATATTTATTCACTGCTTCAAATATATGTTAGCATGACATGCTTTATAAATATAGTATATTACTGGCTCATGACCCACATTGAAGTTATTAAATCACATATACTAATAGCTTGCATTACAGTATGCACATATTTATTTTTAAAAAGATACCAGTGTTCACAAATCACCTAAGAGAGCTATGACCTGGATATATCATCTGATCAATAGGCTCATTTTTAGAAGACTGCAGCCTGCTCATGAACTTGAGGATTACATGGAGCACATCAGCAAATCCACATGTCCTAGAAATACATGGGGCCTAGAATGTCTCATACTCACATACAATCCAGCCCCCCCCCCCCCCCCCCCCGGACAAACTCCACATCAACCTCAGATACTGCAAACCACTGGTCGATGCGGTTCAAGAGGGCCTGCAATGTCGCTTTGAAGACATGCTCATTGAGCCTGAGTCCATCGCTGCTGCCATCCTTGTGCTGAAATTTAAAACATCATGGACATCTCGGGAGTATATCATTCAACAAGGTAAGTCCACGTTAATCTTCCAATTTCATGTAAATAGGACCATGTGTATGTTTATATTTATATCATTTGGACATTAAAATGTTGTTCTGAATTAAGAATGTTCATTTTTTATCATTTATTGAAATGTCTATTTCAGGCATGGATTACATCAAGCACCACCAAGAGGATGACCTCTCACAACAGTCCCCACATAATGGCTCAAGTTCTTCGGATGACAACGACTTCTTCGCCATCATCAAGAAACCATCTGGTCAGTCTCCTCTTAAAAAGGAACAACAATTATTTGAGCTAAGGCTGATGATGATGAGCTTTGTAGCCATGCTGTTTCTGCTGTGTTGGCTTGAGTTTCTGTACTGACATTTTTCCATATTTACGGTAAGATTTATGTTGTTGATTGTCCTCAGGCAAGTTTAAAAGGGCCAACAAGTGTTACTAGGGAATTCTCCAGTCTGCTGCTGCTGGCTATACCAGTGTTCTTAGTGCTCAGCCAGCGCCAACACTGTAATGTTCTAGTCTAGCTGATAAATATGCATACTGTGCATATATATACATGCATACTGTGCATTCTGTTCAGGAGTTTATTGACTCTACGCTCTTTGCTTTTTCAGATAAGCAATACGTAATCTGGCATAGTTTCCGTATTGCCAATTTTTCCATTGACCTGAAGTCAGGTTTCCTTTTTTGACTGCTTGCCATACATGTGAGATGGAACTTTTCAAGTGCTATTATTTCACAAGGACAAGATGGCTTCAAGGTTTTGTGTTTATCTTCTTAATAGATAAATGTAAGGCACTATTTAAAGAATCATTAATATTTTCAATTGACCTGTTGATTGAATAGGGCAGGGCTATTCAATTAGAACTTAATTTGGGCTACATTTTGTTACAAATATTACCTTTTTCATGAGTACTTGCCACCACCATCAAATTCTAAGTCATCATAATGACTGGGATCCATGTCCGCCATTTAAAACTTCCAGAAAAAAGGCAGTTGTAGCTGCAAAATTGACTGTACGTTGGTCATACTGGTAATTATTAGTTTATTACTTTGTAAATATTAATGAAAAGATCAAATTTGTAAAAGGTGAGCTTTAAAGGTGAGGTTGTGTCTGGATTGCATGTGGGCTGTGTTTGGGCCGTATGTTGCTCAGGGGTCGCTATTTTAAAAGGGCTGGAATAGGGTTTGATATGAAGGTAACTAAAATCCATCAGAGCCATAATTCATCAATTTTACTTTTAATACTTAAGTATTTATGAAGACAAATACTTCTATACTTCTACTCAAGTAAACACTGAAAGTGAATACTTCCACTTTTACTGGAGTACTATTTAAGACAAGGTATCTGTACTTTTACTTGAGTACATAGTTGGTGTACTTTGTCCACCACTGTCAGTTTGCTCTTGAGTGTGTGAAGACTCTGTTCTGACCTGAGAACAAGAAAACTTTAAACAACAAAATCCATATGTGGGTATAAAGAAGGATATTCAGGGCTCCATGGATTCACCTCATTTCAGCCTCACCATTGCTGCTGATGGGGTCACTGCACCTTTAACAAAGTCATTGTGTAGTTTGGTGCAGTTAACACAAATATGAACCATGTATGTTCTGAAACATGAACAAGTAAAACATAATACTTTACTCAGTAAGTAACTGGTGTGTGTTTGCATGTATGCTTCTTTTAATTCTTCAAGTTTGACCTCAACCAGGAGTCAGGGGCCATTTGAATGTAAACATGTTATTTTATGATGTTACTCAAACTGTGAGGAGAATGTTGCTCTTTGAATAATCAGAACTCATTTCTTCTTCAGACACCGACTAAGCAGCATCTCAGAACTTTTCAGAGATTGATTTCATCGAGAATTGTCCAATTTAAGAAGAAAACAAGAACAAACTTCACAGAAGCGAAGAAGATACAAAAAAATGTCACAACACCGTGAGGTAAGTGAACTACTCAGTCTTTTAATAAGCAGTAGGCTATTTTATTTGAGTATTTATATTTCAGGCTGTGTTATAGCTACTTACAGGACTTAAAAGTCAAATATTGTTTTGTATGCAGTTGTGGATAAAGTACTAAGATCTTGCATTCAAGTAAAAAGAGAAATAAAAGCCTTCTTGAATTGAAAATGCCTACTTAAATGAAAATTAGCAGCAAAATGTACACTTATGCAGACGGCGCTATTGCTATTACTATTTCATATTATACTACTTGTTTTAATCAGTAAATATTGAAGTATTTTAATTAAAGTTTATCAATGTGGAGCCAGTTTAGGATACCTGTAGATTAGTAAAAGTACTGCATAAAATATTTGGAATCTTTCAAACACAATGTACATTCAAAAAACAATTTAATAGAATATATATCATAGAATATTAAAGTCTATTAAATTGTATGTGAAATATTTAGAAATATTTATTCAAAATAAAAACACAATTTGTTAATAAAAATGTATCAATTAGTCTATAAATGAATCACTGTTGCTTACAACTATCACGTGAACCTTTGAACAAATATATCACACAAATATTCTTTATGACTGTTTTTATTAAAATATTTCCAGCTTTAATGCAAACAACATTATATTTTAAATTAAATGCATGTATACATGTCAAAACTGCTTCTAGTCACAAGAACCAGTGTTAATAATCAGAATTTTGTACCTGATTAACATATTTTTATGTTGTGGATTTTCTTTTTTAAATCAAACCAAGTAAGATCTCTCTTGAAGAACATTTAGAAAAATGCACCTGATTCATAGAATAACAACAAGGTGTATCCTAGTGATGTGGTACTTTAATTACTTTTGAATGCATGTGTGTGTGTGTGTATGTGTGTGTGTGAATACATACATACATACACACACACACACACACACACATATATATATATATATATATAGTGATTAAAACAAATAGTGTAATCAAAGTAAGTTTGATACTTTAAGTACATTTTGCTGGTACTTACTTAAGTAATATTATGAATTTGGGTTAGATGACTATTTCTACATTTAATCAAATTAAGTACTTTGTCCATTGATGGTAACCTGCTAATCAGTGGCAGAGGAACTCTGATAATCATTTATTATCAAACTATTTCCAATACCATGTATTCTTGAAAAACTAATCTGCAATTGTAATAAGATAATTCAAGATAATTCTACTCAATGGACTAATTGTGTCAAAAACAAGATATTTTCACTTGATAAGATGTCATTTTTTGCAGTACGTTGGTTACAGTGTCTTACAGTTTGCTGTTGTGTGTTTTTCTCTAACAGAATACTGGTTTCCTGAACAAGATCAGGAACTTCTTCACAATCATGAAGAAGAAAAAACGGGTTCACCCGAGTACCCTCCAAAATCAGGAGGATGCAGGAGGTCTCACCTACTCTGTGGACAGGTAATGTTATTGCTGCCCCCCAGGCTGATCTGTGATCTGTGATTACAAGGTGTACTAATAGAACTGACCTGATTTCAATCGTCTTTCTTCATCAGGATTCCAACAGTGTTTGAGCTGATCACTGAACCTGTCCAGTGTCTGGAGAGGAAGGATGTCGTCAGCCTGGATGTTCCACCAAGACCCTCCACAGCCTCGCTGGAACTGGAGGACCATGTGGACAAAGCGGCTGGGTCAGGAGATCGCAGGTCCTTGATCAACAGGTGATGTTGTGTTGCTGTACAGACTGATCTGTGATTAGTGATGATGAGTTAAACTAATAAAACCGACTTGACTTAAATCATTGTCTGTCCTCAGGATTCCTAGCATGTCTGATGAGGCCACTGAAACCGATGAACTTCTTGGTATGGAGGAGGATGTCCCAAACACTGCGGTCACACCATGTCCCTCCCCAGCCTTGTCCCATGAAGACAGGGTCGCTTTATTCTCCCTGGATTCTGTCCCTGTTGAGGAGAGCTACAGAGGAACAACAGCTCTCGATGGCCGTGAAGAGGACCTCAAATTTATTGTTGAGGAACACTTCCTTAGCTTCACTGAAATGTGAGTCAGCCAACTCTCCACCAAAATGCCTGTTACCCAATTCAGTAGGCTCCATTTGTGTGTAGAATTAGATGTTTGTTTCTTACCATGTTGCTTTCTTTGTTTTCTATTGCAGTCAGCTGGAGGACATGGAGGCTGGCCTCTATGACCGAGATGTGGAGAAGAAGCTGAGTAAAGTGTGTCAGGAAGTGTATAAACTCTTCATGGAGGTCATCACTGATAATCTGGAACAGGTCATCAGTCTCTGTGATCCCCAACATGCCACCTGTTTCCAGGATTTTTGGACAGAGGCTGCTTATTACAACCTGACCACTCTGCTGCTCAGAGAGAGCCTCCACATCACCAATGAAGACATTGAGGCCAGTCTGCACAGTGCCATCTCAAACGCTTTTTATGGACTGTTCTGTTCACATGAGACAATCATGATACCGGACCAGGTATCACATATTGTGAGGTCCGTCGCTGAAAGGGTGAACAATGCTATATTAAACGCCACAGAAGCATCACTCAACAGTGACAGCTCCACCCCCTGCTGCCAGTTTTCAAGCTGCAGGACCTGCAAGAACCTGCTGCAGAGGTTCGTCAGGGACCTGAACATCTCTGTCTCAGACTACACCACAGAGGAAACTCTGAATATGAGACGTCTACCTCAAGTGAACAATAAAACCATAAAAAAGGCCCAGTACAGTAAAAACCCCAAAGACAGCTTGCTGTGGTGGAGCTGCTACAACCGGTGGAGGCTGAGGAGAGAACAGACGTCTCTGGAGAAACCTAAGGAGGAGGTTTCAGATACTAAGGAGAGTCCACTTGAACCCCAAAAGGACAGCAAGGTATGGATGCATTCACCTACAGTGAAAAAGATTAGAAATAAACAGATTACAAAAGATTAATCTTTTTAAAATAGTAGAATAATAATGTTATATATTATATTTTCAAACTCTGATTGAACTTACCCTTTAATTTCCTTCTTAAAATTTCAAAGGTGGTAGCTTCATTAGCAGAGGATAATGAAGAGGAAGACATCACTCAGACAGAACGTTTCCTGCTGCAGAGAGCCTGGTGGTTCTGCTGCTGCATGAGGCCCAGTCTGGTCTGAAGCTGCTGGAGATCTGCTCCAAGGTCAGAAATGTTCCTGCAACTCACTGAGTGACAATCCACAGACCAACAAATGTCTCTGCTGTGTTTGTTGAAGCTCAACCAGAATTAAATGTTTGTTTATTCCTTTTAGCTTGTTCCTCATCCCCACCTCCTTCCTCCTTATCCCCACATCCCCACCTTCTTCCTCCTCATCCCCACATCACCACCTCCTTCCTCCTCATCCCCACATCACCACCTCCTTCCTCCTCATCCACACATCCCCACCTCCTTCCTCCTCATCCCCACCTTCTTCCTCCTCATCCCCACCTCCTTCCTCCTCATCCCCACATCACCACCTCCTTCCTCCTCATCCACACATCCCCACCTCCTTCCTCCTCATCCCCACCTTCTTCCTCCTCATCCCCACCTCCTTCCTCCTCATCCCCACATCACCACCTCCTTCCTCCTCATCCACACATCCCCACCTCCTTCCTCCTCATCCCCACCTTCTTCCTCCTCATCCCCACCTCCTTCCTCCTCATCCCCACATCCCCACCTTCTTCCTCCTCATCCCCACCTCCTTCCTCCTCATCCCCACATCCCCACCTGCCTTCTCCTCATCACCACCAATGGCCTCCTCTTGCCCCCTGCCTTCTCCTCATCACCACCAGTGGCCTCGCCATCGCCAACTGCCTCCTCCTCATCACCACCAATGGCCTCTTTATCATCAACAATGGCCTCCTCTTGCCACCTGCCTGCTCCTCATCACCACCAGTGGCCTTCTCACCACCACTTTCCCTCTCCTCCTCACCATCAATGGCCACCTCATCGCCACCTGCCTTCTCCTCATCACCACCAATGGCCTCCTCTTGCCCCCTGCCTTCTCCTCATCACCACCAGTGGCCTCGTCATCTCCACCTGCCTCCTCCTTATTGCCACCAATGGCCTCGCCATCGCCAACTGCTTCCTCCTCATCACCACCAATGGCCTTGTCACGACCAATGGCCTCCTCATCACCACCTGCCTTCTCCTCCTCACCACCAATGGCCTCATCGCCGCCTGCCTCCTCCTCATCACCACCAGTGGCCTCCTCACCACCACCTGCTGCCTCGCCACCACCAACAACTTCCTCCTCTTGCCCCCTGCCTTGTCCTCATCACCACCAATGGCCTTGTCACCACCAACGGACTACTCATCACTACCAATGGCCTCCTCTTGCCACCTGCCTACTCATCACTACCACCAACGGCGTCCTCATCGCTGTTTTGAAGGCATATTGTTTTTGTCTTATTTGGCATTTCTACAGTTGTAAATACTTCATATTGTTATTCAATTTCTTGATTTTGAAATAAAAATGTTATTGAACACCACATTGTTACTTTTTATTTAAAAGACACCTAAAAATAACATGTGTTAACACTGGGTGTTACAGTGAATATGGTTAAAGTGAAATAACCTTACAATGAATAAGGTTAAAGTGAAAGATCAAACTGTCATTATCTGACTTATTTCCTGTGTTAAAATCAATTTTATGTTTAAAGTTCGACATTCATCACTAAGTGACTGACTGAATCTCTCCTGGTCTCCTCAGAGTTGAGCCTGCTGGCACAAACGTCTCACTTTCTCTAACAATAGCTCTGTATCACTGTTGGTGGCCTACAACAGTGTCTCTTTTTCACACCAAGGACTTCTAAACTCACAGAAACCAGACCATAGATCCCATATGAAAAGATTTTTGGTTTTAATATTTTACTGCAGGAAATGTATGAAACTCATTAATCAAAATAGTCACCCATTCTGTCCTAGAGTAGTCATTAATCCACATGGGGCCACTATAATAAACATGAAATAAAAGTTCCTCATAGCCACTTCAATTTTCCATCATCAGTTAACTGCCTTTTTTGTTTTTATAGCTCCCACACCTGGAACTATAACTATATGGGGTCAAGGCTGATAACATAACATGAACGTATATATATATATACAGTGGGGAAAACAAGTATTTGAACACCCTGCTATTTTGCTATTTCTCCCACTTAGAAATCATGGAGGGGTCTGAAAATTTTCATCGTAGGTGCATGTCCACTGTGAGAGAGATAAACTAAAAAGAAAAATCCAGAAATCACAATGCATGATTTTTTAACAATTTATTTGTGTGATATAGCGGCAAATAAGTATTTGAACACCTGAGAAAATGAATGTTAATATTTGGTACAGTAGCCTTTGTTTGCTATTACAGAGGTCAAACGTTTCGTGTATTTTTTCACCAGGTTTGCACATACTGCAGGAGGGATCCTGGCCCACTCCTCCACACAGATCTTCTCTAGATCAGTCAGGTTTCTGGGCTGTCGCTGAGAAACAGAGTTTGAGCTCCCTCCAAAGATTTTCGATTGGGTTCAGGTCTGGAGACTGGCTGGGCCATGCTAGAACCTTGATATACTTCTTACGGAGCCAGTCCTTGGTTTTCCTGGCTGTGTGCTTTGGCTCGTTGTCGTGTTGGAAGACCCAGCCACGACCCATCTTCAATGCTCTGACTGAGGGAAGGAGGTTGTTCCCCAAAATCTCACAATACACGGCCCCAGTCATCCTCTCTTTAATGCAGTGCACTCGTCCTGTCCCATGTGCAGAAAAACACCCCCAAAGCATGATGCTACCACCCCCATGCTTCACAGTAGGGATGGTGTTCTTCGGATTGTACTCTTCATTCTTCTTCCTCCAAACACGCTTAGTGGAATTATGACCAAAAAGTTCTATTTTGGTCTCATCTGACCACAAAACTTTCTCCCATGACTCCTCTGTATCATCCAAATGGTCATATGCAAACTTAAGACGGGCCTTGACATGTGCTGATTTAAGCAGGGGAACCTTTCGTGCCATGCATGATTTCAAATCATGACGTCTTAGTGTATTACCTACAGTAACCTTGGAAACGTTGGTCCCAGTTCTTTTCAGGTCATTGACCAACTCCTGTCGTGTAGTTCCGGGCTGATTCCTCACCTTTCTTAGAATCATTGAGACCCCACGAGGTGATATCTTGCATGGGGCTCCACTCCGATTGAGATTGACCGTCATGTTTAGCTTCTTCCATTTTCTAATGATTGCTCCAACAGTGGACCTTTTTTCACCAAGCTGCTTGGCAATTGCTCCGTAGCCCTTTCCAGCCTTGTGGAGGTGTACAATTTTCTCTCTTGTGTCGTTGGACAGCTCTTTGGTCTTCGCCATGTTACAAGTTAAAGTCTTGCTGATTGTATGGGGTGGACAGGTGTCTTTATGCAGCTAACGACTTCAAACAGGTGCATCTGATTAAGGATGATACATGGAGTGCAGGTGGACTTCTAATGGGCGGACTAACAGGTCCTTCAGGGTCAGAATTCTAGATGACACACAGGTGTTCAAATACTTATTTGCCGCTATATCACACAAATAAATTGTTAAAAAATCATGCATTTTTCTTTTCAGTTTATCTCTCTCACAGTGGACATGCACCTACAATGAAAATTTCAGACCCCTCCATGATTTCTAAGTGGGAGAAATAGCAAAATAGCAGGGTGTTCAAATACTTGTTTTCCCCACTGTATATATATATATATATATATATATATGTGTGTGTGTGTGTGTGTGTGTGTGTAATTGAAAAGAATAACACCAAAGACCACTTACCTTTAACTGTACAGCAGCTTGATTTAAAACAAATTTAAAACAGATCAGTGATTCCTTCACTCCTAATTCACTCAGCAAAATCATATTGCAACATAACAGGCAACAACATGCATAAGACGCTGGATTTTATTTAGTCCACTTTTAAAATTTACATTTTCTGTCGAGATTCATTAAAAAAAGTTAAAGCATCATCAGCTTTGCAGTCCATATCACAAAGAAACTGCAATAAGGAAAGAGTGAAGTAGAATAATTATGACTTAGTCGCCACGTTTTTCAAATGATACATGTTAATCTAATTGATGGCAAACTATGTACAGCAATGATTTTATCTTGTGGTAGCACATGCTTGGGACTTCTGAGTGAGAGTTCACAGGTTAGTAAAGCAAAGATCTCTGCAGGCACAAAGACTTTTTCATGGTCTATAAAAGATGCATCAGGTTGACTACATGAGGCAGTCAATCCCAAAACTGTATGCCAGTTCAATTTGAAATAAATTAAACCTAAGAGGAGAGGGAATGAGGACTTGGCCTATCAATTAACTTGTGAAACTAACTGACCAGAGCTTGTTATACTAAGCATTCAAACAGGCTTTAGCAAATGTTCATCCATATGAATCAAGAATACTGAGCTAAAAGTGGACAGGAAATCCACCTGATGAAATATCTTGAGAAATAAATTAGAAATGGATAGTTGTATTAGTATGCATTTATAAAGAGTACCTGATTTTCTCTTTCTAGCCTAAGCTTGATAACCTTTGCATAACTTATAGAAAACCTGTCACGTTCTTTTAAAAACTCACAGTAATGCATTCATTAATCACAAGTCCTGATACCAACTAAGACAGGCACAGGATTCTACCCTGCAGAATCCACATACCTTCGAGTCAAACACACTGAATATTCCATACAAATAAAGGACACTTTTCCTGTTTATATACATAACACTTTTGTACAGTCTTTGCACTTCCATTATAACAGATTGAAGCATCTCCACCTACAAAGTAAATGAAAATCAAATCATGTTCAGTGGATTAAACCTTGAGTGAATCCAAAGGTTAAATTGAGCAATTGGTTACATGTAAAAATGTACACAAACAAGTTCAACTTCCTTTGCATTGAGAGAAAAAGAAAAAAAAAAAAAAACTATCTGTCGTACTGGGTTATCTTAGGCATCCAGTTAGAAGTTTGCTGCGGGTTTAGAATCTGGGTCAGTTTCAGCCATCTACCTTAACTTCTGTCATTAGTAAAGAAACTGTAAAACAGACCTGTTATCTGTGCCCACAGGAAACCCAACACTGTTAACCAGCTATGCTAACTAATAGTGCTGCATTGACAAAAGTATTGTGATCATGTTAAAGTGATTTCGCTTACACTCCAAAACAACGACAAACAGCATCATAATTTAAGGAAATGTTAACTCTGGATCAACCCACAGGCCACTGAAAGATAGACAACTGGAAAAAAAAATCCAATATGGGGGTGGGGGTGGGGGGGCAGTGAATGTTCAAAGTTCATGAGTCTGTTTAAGTCAAACCCTGAAGACCGGTCCAGTCGTTCCACCTGCTTTCATACTGCATACAGCTTATTCCTGGCCCGCACCCCTTTCTACAACTGTATACACATCACTGCTGACGGCAGTGCAAGCTAAAGACGGTTGAAGTGGCTATGGAGGCTCCACACGCCTCTACACACTAAGGGTGGAACACGACAGCAAGACCGTCCCAAAGCACAAACCAGAGCCTACAGTACGACAGTGTAAAAGGCCCAGTGGTTGTCCCGAGGGGTGTGTGTGTTGGGACATCAAGGTCACTTCGGTCCTTTGGATGGCGTGTCTGTCTCTGTGGATTGGCGGCCATCGTTCCATGCCTCCCGGGTGCTCTTGAGGGCCTGCGTCCGTTGCTGGTCCACAACCACATAGTCAACGCGCTCGTCTGATGCTGCCATGCCGGTTCCATTGCTTTTCATCTGGAGAGGGCAAGCACATATCTGTCGGTCTTGACATTCCTTCAAAGAGCCTATAAGAGTGTGTGTGCACCATCCTACCTTCCTAGGTGGGGTAGACTTGCCAGAGTCAAGATCCAAATCCAGGTACTCCACCTGTTTATCTCCCTTGGGCTTCACCATAGGGCTGCTCCCACCATCCGCAGTCATGGGCGGACCGAGCTTCATGTTCTACAAAAACAAAATCATTTAAGTGATGGAAGGGGAATGCCGAAGTAGAGTCACAATGAAACATAATTCATATCTGAATACATGCCTGTGTTGTCACAATAACCAAAACATCTTTGCTAAGACAGCATGAGATTCTACTGCTATTTAATTGAACACATTGTTGGAACTATAGCAAAGCATGTTCTGAAAAGTCAGAATATACAGATGTAAATGGCTTGTGGATTGGAACAGAAAAAGGTGAAAAGGAGATTGAGATTCTGTTTCATTTTGCGAAAACTCTGTCAAACTGTAGCATTGCTGTGTGTAACAAATGATTGAAACAGCACCAAATCACATGCCAAACCAGTTGCATCAAAGCTGAATCTTACAAAAAGATACATTTACAAATTTAATTTGTATGCATTTTATTTGAATTTTTTAAAAAGGTTTTGGTTCACAAGGAGAAGTTGGTCTTTGTGAAGTTAGGTCTTTGTTGAGTTTATGATTCATTTTTTTAGAATGACAATGCTTTGTGTTTTCTTTTTTTATCTTACCCTAAATTTCTAAGATAGAGAGTTTTAGCAGGAAACAAAGTCAAAAATTCTAGTATTGTGACAACACTGATGCATTTGGTCCCTAGTGTTAATTTTGAACTACATGTGGGGTGGAGTTAATAGAACTACGATGGTGACAGGACATACTAATTTTAAGGAAAGTGATATATTGCAACTTGCTTCTAAAAAAATAAAAATCACTGCATGTGTATCCAAGCCACAGCTTCTGGGTGGTGTTGGGGACTAAAAATAGGACAGTAAAGAAAAATGTTGTATATACTCTCTGATCTAGTGACAACACCTGAGCTTTGGTGCTCTGACAGGGCAGGCCATGCATGTCTAACCTGGCAACCCTGCTCACCTCCTCTATGGTGTCAAGTTCCTCCACCTCCCTCTTTACAGGGGTGATGGGGACAGTGCAGTAGAAGGACTCCTCTCTACACAACAGTGAGAAGGAAGTAGCAACAAAGGAAAGAAGAGAACAGCAGATGGTCAAGAACAAAAAGCCGGAAAAAGAAAATGGAGGAAGCCAGAGCCTGGTAAAAACAGAGAAATGAGGGACTAGGGAGAAAAAAATTAATGTGAGTGATGAAAGAACAGGAAGTCAGCAGACAGTATCAAAGCAAATGTCAGGAAAAGTAAACCAATTGTTACAGCAGGAAAAATAAGAAAATAATACATCTAATACCCAAATTATAAGAGAAAAAAATCCCCTTTAATAGAACCTATCCCATCATCATATGATGAATGTATCCAGAATTATTTTTCATAGAATATTGCTGCAAAAAAAACAAAAAAAACAATTGTGCCTGTTTCAACAGGCATTGCTTGAATAAATAACTAAATCTCAACTTTATTCAATTTCAAATCATGCCATAGTCATTTTAGAAAAACAAAAACAGGCATTATTCACAGAACACAATACCTGAAAATCAAAAGGACAAAAATAGAGAATAAAAGAAAGCAGAGCAGCAGGACGAGAGCAAACTGCAGAGGAAAGAGTTGAAGAGGCGAGGAGTCCGTCTGCAGCAACCAGTAATATGTCCACACCAATATATGGCTGAGGAAGTGGAGCAAGGACTGCAAATGGGATTTCTGTAACAATTCTAGCTTAAATGGCACGGTGTGTAGTTCTTAGCGGCATCTAGTGGTGAGGTTGCAGACTTCAACCTACTTATCAACGAATCGACTATGACGGCCAGAAAACCTGTGAACAATACAACAGGCCGAGGCTACAGACAGTATTTGGTTTGTCCATTCTGGGCTACTGTAGCAACACGGCGATGCAACACAGCACGCTCCCATGTAAATAAAAACTGCTTATTCTACGGTGTAATTAATTTGATTGAAGTCTATATTACTTATGAATATTATATCACACAAGTCCTTTCCACTAGACACCACTAAACCTTACACACTGGTCCTTGAACATTGTAGGTTTCACTATGTTTAACCTTGGAAAGTTTCTTTCATACAGAATCCTCCACTGTGTTTATGGGGCAGCTTTTTGTGGAAACTGTTTTCATAGATTTATATTGTTTCTTGTATAGATATCATATGAAAAAATTTAGTTTCAAGTAAATACCAAAAATATCACGTTATAATAAACAAAAAAGTCAAATTACACATTTATCACACTTTTCTGTAACTTTGGATATTTGTGATTGGAGAAGTAAAGAAAAAAAAAGGAATCATGCAACTTCTTATGTCAGAGGATAGTTGTGTGTTACATACTGGTTCATCTGATGACATATTAGAGAGCATGGCTACATAATTCTCATCACAGTCCTCGGAGTCAGTGCTGGAGGCCGTGCTATGCACTGACGGCGGTCTCGTTGGCATTGGAAACCTAGAGAGACTGAGCAGCATTCACAAGGTTTACACACTGACTTTTGGGCAAACACAGTCTGGTGAGCACAGAATATAATACAGACATAACAGCCACAGTGTCCAGAAGAGTCCCTGCAGCACTAAGCACAGGCCTCTTCCCAGACAAGCCAACATACTGCATTCGCTATCATGTAGCAGCTCTGAGGCAGATCCCAGACGGGTTTGTATGAGCAGTGCTTCTATGGTCACAGAGTGACTACGGTAATGTATGAAGTGTTAGTGCCTACTTCTTTAGTTCATTTTATCTACTATAAAAGGGCATGTTCACACCAACATTTTTCCTATAAAGAAGAAGAAAACACAAATCGTTTCATAAATTCTGGTAAAAATCAATCTCAGGTCAATGCACACCTCTTCCATTAAAACAAACAAACTACAAAAAAGCCGCTTTTGTCACCTAGAGATGAAGTGCAACGATTTCTTTCTACTTCCTCTAAGAAGTTACATTTTTCTCAACATTAAAGCGCTTCACAGGAAACGAGGCTCGGTGCCTCAGTGAGACAGCGACTCTCTTCTAACTATAAAAATAATAAACAGGCGTGAGCAGAGAGCCAAAATAGTGTGAACACACCCTTAAATGTTAGATAAATGTAGAATTATTAAATACTGCAAAACATTTTGGAAAACTTACTCCCGAGCAAATGACCGTGTGACAGGCGAGCGGACGGGCGTACAGGGCTCCTCCCATTCTGGCAGTGGTTTAATCTCCAAAGGAGCAGGTTTTCCTGCAGCAAGGTACACACACCAGTCAGTCACTGCTTAAGACATTGATGATGATAATGATGAAGATGGTGATGAGGATTATGAACTGTGTATTTATTCTAATCTTTGTATGGATGGTGACTCAACTGTAAGCCAAATCTGTAATGTGTAATAATAAAATAAACTGAACAGGTTTTCATTTATGTTTTATACTACAGACTGAAAATGTCTTAGTGGATTAGTAAATGTAAAGCAAACAAGCAGGTTTATAATGTTGGTTTTTACAGTAAAAAAGTAATAAATAAATCAATAATATTCAGTAGCTTACTTTCATTTTTACTTTAAATGATATTCTTGGAAGTGTTTACTAAGCTGACTTATAACTAGACCTTGTGTAGGTCATATTGCCCTGGAGGCAGCAAGGTAAGTTTATTTTTATAAAACATTTAAACAACAAAAGGTAATTCAGTAACACTTTATTTGACAGAAACCTTTCATGAATGTGAACGTCAGAAAGATGACAACTTTTCAAAATAAAAGCCCAACTTTTGTGTAGTCTGGATACCATTAATGTAATCTCTCCAGCCTTTGTAAACATTTCATGAATATCTTATGAATTTTACACCTGCTGACCTGTAGCAGTGTAACATGGAATTGTTTGACATTCCCAGTCACAAAATATGAAAAATCTGCAAAGGTTATAATAAAACAAAACAAATACATTTTTATGAAACAACGATTATTTGCTTGACCATGTTCTGTCTCTTAGGCACTGGACTACTCTACTGACTCAGGTAGGAGGCTTGGAACAAAAAAGCAATGCTGCTTTGCAGGTGTTGGACTTTTATTTTGACAAGTTGTTGACATTGTGTCTTCCACATTCATGAAATGTTCGGTATGAATGTCGAGTCCTGTCTCATGAAATAGTCATGAATGCTTTATCAGGTAGACTGTTATCGGTATTTCAAAGTGATTTACACAAAACTTTCTTGTTTGATATTTTGGTAAAAAAAAAATCCCCAAACTTAGAAAATTGCTAAATTGTGGGCAGTATAACAGCATGATCATTAGAACCAAATGTGACAATTCAAAATAGATGGTCCCCAATGATGTAGGGGAGGTGGAGTATATATTTTAAGCAGAAGGTAGCAGGTACAAGCAAGGGAATAGATAGGATTTGTTTATGTGTGTCTCTTTCATTAGATGCTATCATTGTTCAATTTCCGCCTGAAGAGCCATCTACTACTTTCCAGAGCGGATGGTTTTGTGACAATAATTCTGTTGCAGCTGCTACATCTGATTGTGGGTTTTTGAAGCACCATATGTTAAACAAAAAAACACAAAAACAAATGTTCAGGAAGAGGAATGTTAGTAGGTTATGGCATATGGTTGACTGGATATAAGTAGCCTGATCAGAATCAGTGAATATTTAAGTAAGATGGTAGTAAAAATTTATTTCAGTGCAATCCACCAAGCATGAACAGCACACTCATCCAACGCCTGCTGGGATTGAATATAACATAAGACTGGATTAATGCAACAGTTGTGACACACAGATGGGTACGGTTTAATTGATTCTGGTTTGCACGCAGTTTATCTCTGATTCAACCAACAAGACTTGAAAAAACAGAGAAATTCTACATTACACTAATCACAACATGCAAAGAGTTGAGATGAAACGGTTTTGAACAGGTCACAGAATGGAAAGTTTTCAAATACACAACAGCGGTTCAGTGAGAAGTACCTACCCTTGCGTCGTCCCCTCGGGAATTCACCTACGGTTTGAGAGTCAGTTCGCTCTAAACCGACACCTTTTGCTCTTATTATTTTAGGACTCTGACCTGATTGGTGAAAGAAGACTTTGCTTATTATATATATATATATATATATTAAAAAAATGGTGATCACAACAATTGAGCCTTATTGTAACTTACAACTGCTCTGCCATGCAAAGCAAAGGCGAGACTGCCGAATAACAGAACTACTCCCTCATGTACATCCAGTAACCTGTAACCTGTTTTTTTTTTTTTTTTTTTGTGCAGCACAGTTATCAAGAGGATGATTGTCATGACAACAGCGGACCCATCCTGCCCAACATGCACCTCACTCCATGCACCGCGGCTTCACAGACAAAGACTGACATCACAGCTGCGCATGCACGAGGAGCCATGGAAAAAGCACCCGACACATGTCGTGTCGAGAAGAGCGCACGCAAAAAACCTACTGACTGGGCACACACAGTAGCTCCGTTTACATTAACACAAGGATCAATACATTTATAAATTTTTCTGCAGAGACAACGAGAGCGAAAACATAAAGGTGCCACAATTGCAAACTAAGATGAATAATTTCAATGGAATCTCATATCAAAGTGTTAATGAAGAGCCATTCGCTGGGCTCACACATGAAGCAGAAAGAGAAGTGTACAGTAGATGAACACAGCAAACCTACAGAGGGATTTTGCATGGCTCATGGTAAATAATAGAGTGAATAATATCCAAGGTAAAAATAAGATCAGAGGACAATGTGACAAACTGCTAATTTATTAAATGTGCAAGCTAAACGTAGAGTTTAATTCGTGATTAACTCTATAGTGATGTTACTAAAGGTGAATCTGGTGGGTCTGCACCATTGTTAGACACATTTTTTTAATCTTTTATCTTTCCTTTGAGTAAAACCAAAACAAAAAGGGTAAAGACAGTCAAGTAAGATGCTGTAATGAAGTGCGCTAGAATAAATATAAAAAGAAGAAAGTAAACACAGAGATAGAAGTAAAGGACACGGGAAAACACAAAAGTAAAAGGTGAAAAACTAGGAAAAAATAGAAAAAAGGGGATAATATATTAATACTTTGGAAA
This sequence comes from Lepturacanthus savala, assembly GCA_030544235.1. Lineage (NCBI taxonomy): Eukaryota > Metazoa > Chordata > Actinopteri > Scombriformes > Trichiuridae > Lepturacanthus > Lepturacanthus savala. The sequence goes on from CM060466.1 coordinate 29,736,688, forward strand.
GTATGGAATCAAAGACTTCTACTATTATTATAGTAGTGAAGGTACATCTTACACAAATGATATCGGATAAGGAATAGGAACTTCACTGATGTATCTCAGTTTTTATAATGCACCAGTTAAAAAAATACTGCTTTTAACGGTTCAAGACGTTTGAGCGTTCAAAAACAAAAAAGAAAAAAGTCCTGAAATTGTACAGCCTTCTGGCAGCTACCTTTCCTGAGTTTATTCATTTTGGTAAAAATCTAAAATTGTCCAGGACTGAAATGTTTAAGAGTTACAAGGACAATCATCTCTCATAGTATACATCAGGTTTCATTGGTACATTTTATAAAAGGAGAGTAATGGCCTAAAATTAGCTGGCCTGTAGTAACTTGCCAGATTGCAGAAATTAAAATCTTTTTTTATAACTTTTAGTCATGGTGGTCTAGAGATGATGCATACCGAATTTGGAGATGACTAAATGATCAAAAGGAAAAAAGAACCAAGTCATGCATGAGAGAACTCCCCACTTGGAAATGTAAAACACCATAACTTGCCCTATTTTCATCTATGACAATAACCGCCCTGGTTTCTGGTCTGAGTACGTGATGACTCCCTGCCATTCTTCAACTTTTTCTCCCTCTCTCTCTCTCCATGCCCATTACTCAGCCTTTCAATCTGCCCAGATTGTAATTCCCCTTGTTATTAGGTCTTTCATCAAAGGGCCCCATTCAGATGAGGGGAACAAAGGGGATGGAGGTGACCAGCGCGGGCTTCGGTCACTCTGTGGCACAGGGACCGGCCCCCCTCCAAAACTGTCTACAGGGCCTCTTGAGCTCAGGACAAAAGTGCTTTTGACAAGGAGCTGACTGGGTTGGATGTAAGAGGATGTAGCAAGCACTAAACTAATTCATCAAGAGGTGAAATAAGTTGGTCAAGAAGAGAGACAGGAGGATGGTGGCGTTTAGTTCACCAGACAAAACCAACAGAACGAAAGCAGCGCTTTTCTACATTAATAAAATCAGCTAAAGTATAACGAAATAAGACACATGCTTCGAGAATGGTTGGAACTGATGAAATGTTGTACAGATGGCTATACGACCATGAGCCAGCACTGTGAGAATAGCAGATGAGTCAGAAAAAGCATTGTCAGTTTCTATATTAGTGAATAGAGCACACATAAGCAAGTTAAACACAAGATTGCTTCAGCACACATCGACCCCTACAGCACTTATGGTATCCCTATGAACCGAATCACCAGAGATTCTACACATGCACACACACACACACACACACACAGCTTTATCCTCTCACCTTTGCGATCTGGTTTAAGATTTCGGTCCACAGGAGGGGGCTGGCAGTCGCTGATCATTGGCCTGCGAGGAGGGGTCTTGGGACTGGAGCGGAAGCCCATGTGGGCAGGGGGGGGGACCTGCTTTCCCAGAGAAGAGAACTCCATGGTGCTTGGGGTCATGGGCACATAGTTGGGCTCGTGGATGGGCTCTGACAAACTGCCCGAGTGATGATGTGACGGGGAGTTAGCGCTCATGGGGACGTAGTTCTGGTCCACCTCTTCTGTGGACTGGCTACCTACTGGCATCATTCCTTTGTTTTTCTGAGGGCAACAAAGCATACATGTTCACAGGGAGCAATGGTTTGTTTCCACAAAATTTAGGTCAAAGGAAAATATTATCTTACAAAAACAGTGGATAGGCCTAAAATTCAGTAATAGTCGTAACACTTGCGCAAGTCTAAAAAGTGTCTTTCAGTTAAATCATTGGTGAATATATTTTTGGGGCCAAGCAGCGAAGCCTCATTGTGTTTGTATGGTTTCTTTTTATTATTAGACATCTTTCCTCCATATGGGATGTCTATGGCAGCCCACAGAACCGTATGGTATGGTTTAACATATACCGTCTTTTCAGCAAGTTTCATGTCAACGTCTCAAACTCTAGGACCACTAATTTGTCAAAGTTGGAAGTACATTTCTGCGTGTAACGTTTAAACCATGCATCTGATTTTCAAAAGCTCAGTATCCCTGGAATACTTGGTGCCAGCCGAGTTCAACCATATGACTAGAGAGATTTTCCGCCATTTTCAAATTATCAAAAACACTTAAAATGACCTCAGACCAAGCCTCACACAAGCATTACTTCTTTGTCTTCAGAACTACAACCATTCACCTGTAACCGCCAATCGAAATTTGCAGCAAAGCCACCAAACAGGAAGTGAGCTCATATCTCAGCAAGGCTTTCATGTAAAATGCAAGATGCACAACAGCTCAACAGAATCCTACAAACAAACAGAACAAAATGAACAAATGCCAACATAAGCATGAGAGCAGTGTTTAATTAAATGAATATTATTGTATAAATAAAAGAATGTAATAAATCCTTGCTGGAATATGTATCTCCTATATTCTGTAGATGTCTACTATCCACAACAAAGTAAATGTCATCCTCTGTGCTAACTCTGTTGCCATGGCTTGAAGGCTAACAGCAGACACTTAATAGTTACACTGTTTTGTTGACTCTTTCCTGTCGCACAAGAGTGTAGCCATTGTTCTGACATGCTGGAAGCTGCGTGTGTGTCTGTAGGTGCTATGTTTTCAGTGAGGGAAAAGGTACTTGTTTTCCCTCCTTATTCTGTTTTTCTTTTATTTCCTTTGAAAGAGTTTCTTAGAAAACACTTTTGGTGACGGTTTATTTTACGGATCCCTTAACCTTCCTTCTACAGTAATTTACGGATTTTTTCAATAATGTCTAAATTAGCTGCTATGTAACTGTTTTGTTCATAGGACATTTCTGACATTGTATGTTAGTATTATGGACGTTTCACTCAAGTCTCACTTTCTAATAAAGGATCCTATATACTAGCATGAAGTTTGGCACACAAATCTGACACAATTGTTGAATCAAGCAAGCTTCTCCCATATCATGTTGTGAGAACAACAAAAGCATGTTTTCTTCCAAGAGACTACCAGTGCGTACTGTTCTTGTGTAATTGTTGTAATGGAGGTTAAGTCCAGACTGATACGGACAGCAAACAGAAATATGAGCTCACATAATCAGGATGGTTTTAACCAGGACAAAATTGCATCACCCTTGCTGCAAAATCTAATTAAATTAGAAAAAATCTAATTAAATCCTGAAAATTTCCAGGAAATGAGTATGAAATAAAGGACCTGTAAAATAAAGCATCACCTGAAAAGGTCTCTAGTATTAACACTGTTAAAACCATGACTGTCAAAAAATCCACAATCACTTACAAAGTAGCTGTTGAAGCTTTCATTGAAGTCAAACGAGCAGGTTTTATCAGAAGGGAATGATCTGGGAATGTCATAGCAATCCTGGGATCCAAAATCTGCAAAAAAATAAATGGAATCAGCAAACAAAACAACTGCAGTATATACCATAACCTTTTGAATTGGATATTTAATGTGTAATAATCTGTAAATGTATAAAACAGTATAATTATATAATTTATATATATTAATATATAATTTTCCATACAGGAAGTACAATTTATGTCTCTATCTCAAGCCACTTAAACCCATAACATATCTCTATCCCACAAGAAACCCAATAAAGATATGTCTTTTCATGACTCTGCAAACGTTAATTTCTTTTGTTAGATGGAGCTAGGCTAAATGCTGTTGTGTAGAGTGCCTTAGTGATTTTTGCATTCTCACTGGGCTGATGCGGACATTATTGTGTTTCTCTTGGGGCCACAATAACCACAGCGATTCTAGGAAAAGCTTGTACAGCAAATGACTGTCAGCTGAGGAAGACAAATTGGGGGAAGACCATGACAGAAAATACTTACAATAAGGCAAGTCATTTCTATACAATATGACTTTACTAAATAGGAATAAAATATGGGTTAAAAGGGGGCTCAGATGAAATCCCATCATCACAGTACAATTCAAAACAAATACTACTATTCAAAGATTCTTTAGTCTTCATCAGATGTACCTGGGATATTTACTATTTGGGCAGCAATTGCTAGATTCACAGTGTTTAACACAGGTGACATGGACTGCCTGGTTTTACCAAATAATGTAAATAATTATCCTGACACTCATGTAAGGACATTTGTCACCACAAGAGGGAGGTGTATGTGGTATAATATTGGATGTTGTACCCACCCTCATGCTTTAATTTTTTTCATCTAGACACAAAGTTGTTTTTCATCTATTTTAAGGCTTTTTTTGTTCTGACATTGTGCAGTGATTTAAGATCAACTCTGTAAGGATAAAGTATTATTAGAGTCATTTAATAGTTGCATTCTATTTTTAGCAAATACACCTCTCATCAGTCCAGGTCCTCTGGGACTTTAGTAGAATCTTCTCTTGATTAAAAACAGAAAGTGATAATGGCTGCTGTTACAACTGCTGTCACATTATATGAACCTGTAAAGATCTATGTTCATAGGAATGCAATGATACAAATACTTTGTAAGGAGAGTAGAGCTTGTATAAAATTGAATATCACACATCAGCCTCCATACATAGGTAGAGAACAGTGCCAATGCTTCTGAGGTTAATATCAAAAAAGTAGGCTGCAATGATAACTGGCTGAAGAAACCTGTGGTTTCAGTGTTGTAGGTAAAGAATGTATTTCTTACAACTATATATATATTGTAATAAACACGTTTATTACAACCACTACATATGACTGGAAGTACTAAGAAGACTATCATCAAATCTCTTAATCACCAACAAGACATGTGCAACAAACTGTCTGCTCCATGTTCAGGTCTGATAAGGTATTCAGAGTTTGAATGGTTTGTTTCAACAACAGAAGCACAAAAGGTGGAAATAGTGATTGCAACTGGAAGAAAAATGTGCCAACAGCTCTAATGATGTCTCTCATCATCCATCAAAAGCAAGTGAAGAGTATCAAATGTCAACATAAAAGCTGTACAGACTGCTATCTCCAAAATGTTGTTACTGATTTGTCTTGCTAAAAGCAAGTATTCATTTACAAAAGGTCACAGCTTGATGGACATAGATGTCACAATGTATTTGGACTTTAAGATTTTCAGATTTGCTAATGCTGTGGCATTCGAACTGTACCTGTTCAGATGGTTATTTTCAATACCTCGAGGCAACAGCATCTGTCCCCTACACACGCAGGATCTCGGGAGACTCTAGCACTTTGAGCTCAAATCAATCAGATGAACCGCCCCGCCGTTCAAAACATTGCCCGAGACCATCCTAAACTATGTCTTCAATGTGGAATAGCAGAGCTTCACTCTGGGATTTCAGTTCAGTTCCCTCTCTGTGGTAGTTCGTAATCAACCCTTCCCATTCTAACGTGGGTTGCAGTAGCAGAGCGGCGCTGTCTGTGTTTCTCCTCGTTCGACTCCACAAGCAGCGAAAAAACAGACGCAATGTTGCTTATTAAGTATTTTTCTGTCCTATTTCTTGAGAATCTTATCCATACAGCTTCGCTTGTGGACCAAGTTCCTTTTCTTGTTTTAGAGAATAGTGACATGCTGTCACAAGAGCCCGGCACTGCAGTTGCAGAGACTTGTTTATTCAAACACACAGAGACATACGCACAAACGAATGTGAAATTGATCAGATAAAACTATTCATATACTACACACATACAAAAATTCCTGCAAAAATATAAAAATAAAAAAAGCAAAATAAAACAATGCAAAAAAATAATACTAGATGACACAAACCTTTGCGGATGCGTGAACAGTCCACGGTGCCGATTGTGTTGCTGCGTAATGCTTTATTCCCGGCACTGGTAGGCACACAGTAGTTCCCGTCTGTCTCTGAAGCTGAGCGGGGCACAAAATAAGTGTCCGTGGGTGAGCGCTCAGCGGGGGGCGGAGGGGGTCCTGAGGTGGAACTGAGCGAAGGTTTGGGTGGTCTGGGAGGCGGAACGACGTCTCCCCCGCCCTCCGATGACGACAAAGTGCGGGGCACCTGGTAGGTACAGTTTGCCCCAGGTGTAGGCGGGATATCGTAACTGATGGAAAGGTTGCGTATTTGCGTCTCCATCGAGGGCTTCCGTGACGGCGTGTTGAAGACGTAGAGCTCGGAGGCGTCCCCGCCGTCCGGGTGAGCCGACGGGGAGGAGGCCGACTTAGGGAGAAGCACAGTGTCCTGAGAGTAGCTGCGAGGGAGGTGGTAAAGGCCATTGTCAGTTAAGAGCGAGGCGCCACGTGATGGCGGCGAGTCGTAGATGGAAGAGGCGGAGGCGGGGGCCGGGTGCTGTGGGAAGAAGCCATTGTGCGAGGTGTGTTTAGCGGAGGAGGTGGAGGACGTGGGCGTGCGGTGAGAGGGGAGGTTGTCATTCAGGTCCGTCTCTGAAGAGGTAGACTTGGAACACTCGGCATGAGCTCTGAGAGGAGACACACACGCAGAGCAGACAATTAAACACTGTAGATACAATAAAATATGTTGAATTAGAGAAACCGAGCAGCCGTGTAAGTAGAGGTCTTCACATGTCCATGGACCGATCACATAGAAAATTGGTTATCCATCTATCAATCACGGAAAATGTGACTTTAGACTTATTAAATTAGACTTTAAATATAGACTAATTATTTTTGGTCTTTCTGTATATGTCTAATTACCTTCTGCTCTGTGGGGTACCAGGTTGGCTTAGCTCTGCTTCCAGTCATTTTGAAACTATAAATATGCATGTCAGGTTTGGGAAGATTTTCCCATGGGTCTGTTTTAGATCAGGTCCATTTTAAACCTGTGAAGAACTTTGGTAATCTCTCACAACACTGCAAGTAGCAGTTAGTCCTTTAAAGTTAGATTCAGGCATGTCTTTATACTCAGCTAGCCATATTATAATAAAATGGTCTCCTTAGTTCAAATGGAGGACTGAGTTAATTGATTGATTGCTATTGGGTCATTTTTGAACATGCAGGCAATGATCACTAAATCAATTTAGTGAGAGAAAGAGTACAATTCAGTCTGGTTTGCTCTACAAGGAGGGGATACTCATAAGCAGATTCAAACACCTCAAATCCATTAATCATTGTTTACGGATGCAATTTAAATCTTACAGTAGTGTCTATGTGGTATTTATGTGTGTTTATATGTGTTTCTGTTGGTCTGTGTAGCACTTCACACAAGCAGGTAGATCCAGCCTGGATGGCTGGCCACTCACAGACTAGCCTGTGGGGGAAGAGTCTTGCTCTCACACTCCTCCAGGAGCAAATACTCCTGGTCTCCCTCCAATGAAGAGTGAAGCTGCATGGAGCTACACGTCACACGACACAGGTGAGGACGAGAGTGGCACAAATGTACAAAAAAAGAACCAATGGAGGGTAACTATGTACAAAGAAAAGCAGCTTATGCCAGAGTACAGCAATCCAGCACAATAAATGTGGAGACTTGTACAGATGATATAAGCATTCCCACACCCACAGACACACAGACGCCCACACACACACCTGTTGGGTTCAGGCTTTTTGCTCTCACAGTTGACCAGCCACAAGTAATCCTGGGGCTCCTCTGAACTGGACTGAGAGTCCAGGTGTCGCACATTGACTGGCTGGTATGGAGGAGGCACGTTGGACAGAATTGCTGCTGGACCGACAATATTACCGAGTGCTGGGTGAGGAGGTGTGTCCACCACCAGGCCTCCGATGGCTGACTGGTGAGCAGCTTTTGCTGCTTCTGGGAGAGAAAAATAGGAAGGGTTAACTCCTGCAAAGATTGTAATGTTATAACCACTAATAACAAGGGAATTCATACGCTTTTATGACATAAATCTTAACCTCCAGGGAGATAAAAAAAATAAATAGGTGCATTTTTACCAGCAAAGACCATTTAATATCAGAGTAAGGCTTGTTCAGACTAACGCAGTGACTAAACTGATCTTAAATGATCAGACACTATCAGGGTCAGCCACTTTCAGTTCAGCAGATGTATTTGAATAACTAAAAGGATTTACAAACTCTACAGTAGCTTTGTGGTCATTAATCAGAAAATCAGAGAATTTGACTACCTCCATTCAGACATTCAAATTTATGTAAAGCATCTTGTTGATGTGTATGAAAGGTCTCATTTATAAGTTACATTACAACCTATTCAATCATTGGTACTAAAAATAGGAATTCATGTAAATGTTGGAATATAACCACTGTTGCATTTTGTATTTCTACTAAATTGTTTAATTTTTCCGTTAACATGTGTCTTTACTGAACCTCCAGTGATAGAAAGCAATGAGAAAACGCTGCTATAGCTGGCCTATAAAGCTCATTGAGACACTGCAGGTGATATTGGTCACTGATGATTAGGCGTAAAGTAAACAATAAGCTGTGTTTGCCAATGTCAACACTGGCAGCAAGTAAACTTACACCCAAACTGTTTCCTAGCAACACAATTCCAATGAAATGTCACCAGACGCAGATGTTACATCAACTTTAACATTCATATAATGTCAGAACTTGAAGTTCGGTAAAAAATGACCAACAAAAGTAACTAAGACCAGCAACTCAAGGACAGTAGCTTCTTGGAATTGCTTATTGGACCAAATGTAAACTAAATAAGACATCAAAAGACATCTGGCCTCCCTATGTACAGGCTCAACAAGCCACAACCACCTACAACCCCACGTCAGACTTTCCTGGGAGAAATAACACCTTTCTAATTACAACACATTGTCCAGCTTGAGAAAAGGATGTCTGAATACTGTGTTGTGTGCGCTGCCTTCAGAATCCCACACACTCTTTTTCAGACAGCTTTTCCTCAAGGTCTCTTCTTTGTCCCTTAGTCAGTTTTCAAATATCAAAGTGCTTTTCAAACCCTTCTACTCGAGCTGATTGTCACACTGCAGTGAGAGCCAATATGGCTGATGTACTGTATATGCTGGGTTTATCTGTTTTCACTCCATTCCCCATCTTTCTTCTTTGTTCTCTTTTTTTCCCACAGATCCCCTCCCACTCTCTTCCACACTAGACGTGGTTTTATCTCATGCAAATGGAACTGGCCTCTTTCTCTACTTTTGTAAGTCAGTTCCATTTCTTCTTCATGGTGCCTCACTTGCTCCACTATCTCATTTACTACTTCCCAGTTGCTTGTTAAAGCTTTAAGTGCCAATTCATACAGGAAAAGGGGAAACCCGCTTCTCTTGTACTCCTCTATACTTCCTACACTGTGTTTCAGAGCTTTCGATCCCCAGCCATCCCAATGTTCTGTAATATCTACCCTGCTGAGAAGCACAAGTGTGGCCACACATGACAGAAGTGTGGGAGTTGGGTCTTACATGCAGAGAAAGGCAAGCAAGCGCAAAAAGGAGAGCCAAGGACATTCTTTTGAAATAAGACCTGTGAGGAAGGCTATCTGCAAGAATTTTTGTCTTAAGACCCAGTTTCTCCTTGAATGGTCTTACTGTTTGCACATAAAGGTTTTAACAGCCGGCTTCAATCATTCTGTAGCAGAGGTGTCATGAATGTTGTTGTCAGGGTTCTATCTATATAACAGAAGTGAAGGCACAGTCACAGCAATGCGGACAGCACGACCTTGGAGCAAGAAAATCAGTGACTCAGTTGTCAGGTTTAAAGAGTACAGATGAATCTCAGTGGCGTGATATGTCAAGACAGTGAATCGGTGCAACTTTTGTGACAAATATAATCACACAAATATTCTTACATGTTTAGTTGTAGGCTAAGGATGTGGAAGACCAAAACTAAATAGTGCTGCTTGGAATTAGGCTCAAAGACCGTGAGAGACAGAGGGAAACAAGGATATGCAAATGAGAAACAATGAGAACCACATAAGAGGAAATAAAAGAAAGGGGGACAGTGAGACCAACACGTACTTGCCCTCACTGGGCGCACAATGCTTTGATTATCCATTACTGGGAACAAGGGTAACATGAGACTTGACACAACACATGGATCAACGCATGGATCATTAGACCTTGGCTGAGAAGTATGCTAAATAAAAGGCCTTCTGGCACATTCAGCGGGTTTACCTAACTCCTTTAAAAAGATAGAGGCGGACATTTGAAAATAAAACGGCGACATCAAAAGAGAGACTTATCACATTTACAGCTTGTGAGTGAATAACTGCATTGTTCAACTCAACCTTTTAACTGCCTGTTGCTGATGATGTAAAATGTTTGTTTATATGTTTGCAATGTTTAAGATTTGGCCAGAATTTTAGTTCATTAAAACACTCAAAGTTGAATGTGAATAAATAACACTTTTGAAGTTGTCAAAGACTTCTATGTATTGTGTTGCAGAATTATCTACTGAAGTGAGCATGCTAACCAGTTAGCCTCGGCATGTCCTGTCTCCTACTACTTTTCTGCTGTGTGTGACACTTTATCAAAGTAACACATATTAGGGAAGTCGCTGATGCTACAGTGGCCAGGGAGACAGCAGATCTGATTAATTGATCTGTGTGCAGTTCTTTGGTCATTTAGCTCTGGCTCTAATGTCTCTGTAGCGTTTAAGAATCTTCACTGTGCTATAGCACAGATATATTTATATATACACTATATTTAGTGAGTGACACACACAGATACACAAACTGCCCCCTATTTATTTGGATCAGGTGACCAATTCTTACACAAGACTAACATTGCTCTTTTATATCAATTCTACAAATTACAAACACACAATAATTGCTGTGGTGTCTCAAAATTGACTTTTGACTGGATCATAAAAGTACGCAGTACAGTTCCATCCTGAATTGCCTGTGAATTTGATTTCGACATACTCCTGTTGGTGGAAATATGCGACAGTCTTCACTATTCTATTATCAATGCAATCACAGTTACCAGTTTCAAAAAAACAAAGATGAAAGACCAAAATGTTCAAGGCTGTTCATCATTTGTGGTCACTTTAGAAATGTTCCACCACTTCTATCACTACCAGAGGCCTTCATCCAGATTTACAAAGAAATATTCATCTATGCCATGGAGCTATTCAAATTAGATTTTCATAGACATCTGGCGGCACACAATTTAATATACAGAGTTCAAGAGAGAAAACTCATGATCCATCCTTCTGACTTTCATTGTGTAAAACCTGTCCTTGTTAAAAATAAATGTATAATGCCTATGGTCTGAACAGACCCTTGAGAGGTTGAAGCAGTAATAACAAGCACCTGACATTTGAAGGCCAATCCTTACCATCATCAGTGGGGTTAAAACCACAGATGTCGCAGATGCAGCGAACCCACTTATTCATCTCCTCTTCAGTGTCAGCCACCAGGTAGAAGACACGGTCAATGGTCTTGATGTCGAATATGAAGCTGTGCTCCAACTCCTTCTTGTTGAATGTCAGCCCAGCATCCACCTGAGGGAGCACAGCTTAGTTTAAATTAATACGTACAGAATATTTACAGCCATTCAATGAGGAGTAGCAGCTGAAGACCCATTTAACCCATTTTTATATTCATTTATATTCATTATTAGATTGAAGTGACATATATAAACCACAGTTTTTCTAAATAAATAGTCAAATTTGTACTCTATTGTAAATAACTCCTACTAGTGCGGTGCCCCTAGAAAGTATGTATTCCTATAGAAAAGTGGAAACTAAAGGATTTTTCATGTTTGAACAAATGTGGGTGTGTTGGACTGTTAAATCGTCTTAATTGACAAATTCTACATTGTGTAAGACATGGATATACATTGAGATAAGGAGAGATATGCAAATACATATATGGTAAGAAAAAGGCTACGAGTTGTGTTGAAAGTTTGCATGTAAATCTACATATCTGTTTTTAAATTATGTTGATAGGTCACGGAAAACCTAGCTTACGCTAAATGTCTTTATTTATACTTTTTCCTGTATAGTGTAACAACCTGGGCATGTAACTGTTATATGCATTTGTAAATAAATGAGTTTAGGCCCAGATTCTCTTCTGTTAGGTGATAGTGTTGGGATTTCCTGAGGGTCTGTGAACGAGTAAACAGGTTACCTACAGTAGCCTGTGTTAGCGTGAGGAGTAAAGTAGCAGCTAAACTGGGTAATGTCTTAGCGTGTGGATTTTGAGATATGCTACATATGTTAGTCACTCACAGATGCTCATTGCTTTATGGATAGATGATGGTACAGGATACGATAAATAAGCTTCAGCCTATTCCTTTTTTGATTGCTGTCTGATAAATTCTGTTGTACAAATATAATTTTATTTGAATTTTAAACTGAAGCATTCATTTATTCATTTATACTGTCAATTGTCCTGATTTTTCAAAGTTTGACTCCTGTGAATCAAGTATAATCATCCTAATTATAAAAAAATAATTACACCAATTGCAGTTGGTTACAATTACACATTCAAGAATATTTTTTTTCTGGAGATATATTCAGAAATGTGGAATTGGCCTTATGAAATTGTAGGCTGGCAGTGATGGGGAACCACACCTGCTCACACAAGTTGAGATCAATCACGCGGATGGGCTTCTTGGCATGGTCATTCTTGTAGTACTCCAACACGTCTGGGTCGCCTGTCAGACGGCCACTGCGAAGAATAAACCACCGCTTCTTCCATGCCTGTAGGATGGACACAGAAATGAGGCCAACGGTTAGATGTGTGTTCTTGCAATGACTGCTCCATTCTCAACTGACCACAGGCTGACCAAGTGCATTATTTTGCCAGTTTAGCCAATGTGTCCTAGCATAGCTGGTTTCTCTGTGTGAATTCTCCACCAGCTGCACTTCCATCACAGAAGAATACTCAGAGCCAGAGGGAAGAGGCCCGCAACCAGAAATATGTGTCTGGGATAACCAGAACAAAAGCCACATAGTTTGGTCTTGTGCACCCTGATTGGGGTGAATAACTAAATCTATAAAGAGAAACAGGCAATTATGTCTTTTCTTCCAAATGGGATTTGTTGTCTGTGGAAAAAAAGGCACCACATCTCAGACAGAAGAGTTTAAATTCAGACATAGCAGACAGAAACAAAAGGCTGACAAGATTTATGACCTTTACTCATTGTACATAATTAAGGAATAATTGAGTCATAAATCCTTATCTTTAAGTACAATAAGTACATTATTGCGATGGCAAATGAAATAACAGTTGTGTCCAAGAACAGTGTTTATAAACAAAGATCTAATTCACTCGCAAGTTACCAAAATAGCAAAAACAACCACCCTCAACACATTTTACATATCAGGCATAGCTGCCATAATAAGATCAATTTTGGCACCACATTGACACTACTTTCCTCCTTCTAGATTGTGTTCTCCACCTCATGGTACTTGTCGATTTATTTAGCAACATACCCAACAGTGATTCATTTAAATGCAAACTAAAGGAGGTCATGAACTCTTGATTCTGCTGAGTCATGCCAGGCGGGCTGGATGTTTTGTTTCAGGGCTCAAAATAATCTCTCCACAAAATACTAAGAAGAAACTTCTAAGCAGTCACTGGATTTCGTCCTAAAACAGGGGATTTATCCAAATTGTTTCATTTCCTTTTATTGCCTAAGCTACATGTGCACCCTAAATACAAGTTGCACAAAACCGGAAGAAAAAACGTCGACACCAAAACCATGTGATAAACTGAATGCCAGAAAGTTTCCCGGTGCTGTAGAGTTCGACATGATAGACAAAACCCAGTAGATAAACAACCAGCACTGAGAGCAGACGGATCGGGAAGCGTAGCATTCACCATCAGAGTGTAAGGAATGCAAACTAAAGCTTTGTTTTTGTTGTTGTTTGGGGTACGATTTTGACTAAATTAACAATGCTGTGGGGGCTTGTTTTCTTTCCATCACTTGGCTGTTTTTCCATCTACATGGTGTCTTTTGTTAGTGGGCCAAGCCCCTGACTGAGACAGCATGAAGAGCATCAGATCTTTCCCTCCATAAACAGGATGAAGAAACAAGCAGCCCTGAAACGTTCCTGGGTTTTAAACTGAAAGCCCATCAACATCACATGGACAAAAACAATAAAACATACCTTGCATGCATAAAGAATCCAAACACAGCCCACACTGACATATTCCACACACTCATATAACACATATTTCACACACTGCAGTTCAGAAGCCTGTGTTATATAATCACAAATACACCCACATAACCCGAGTTAGGCTTAAACCTATTAAACACGCATCCTTTGAGACAGGCCCCCTTAAAATTTAAATGTAAAATTTAAATATAAAAACTCAAGTGGATTTATAAAAAAATAACTCGAATGTGTCAGTGTTGTGCTGGTGGGACAAAGACAGTGGGTGTGGAGGGGGAACCTCTCTCTCTGGTGACAAAGCAATCTGGGGTCAAGTTACCCTGTGGGGAACAGAAGGACCGAGAGCTTAGGTTACACCGAGGCCAGGCCCACCCAGTGTGACAGTGTTGACAACTGTATAAGTCGTACATGCTCGGGACAGCGGCAAGTGAGATTTGTTTAACAAAACAACTTCGGTGCCATTTTCAAACTCAGTAATCAACAGGTAAATTATAGCAAAATGAAACAATACAGTACTTAAATAAAAACAACAACACACAGTTAAGACAAAAATATTATCAAAGAGCTGCATGCTGTTCAGATTGTGCCCAATAAATTTTATATAGTGAGGGATCTTCATAGAGCAGACCAGACAATGCTGAGACCTGTTGACTGTCTGGTAAACCCAGAGTGAGAAAAAAAACTTTGTCTAAAAGTGCTGCATGAAACACACTGAATCTAGTGTAGCAGGTCAAATAAAAAGGAAGATGGGTAATGAATCTATGATTCAAAGTGCCCCAAAAATTATAAAGACATAACTGGCCAGGTATCATCAACTATCACACCATTGTTGCTGATTTTTTTAGTCCGATCATTTGAGAGATAAATACCAAGATATTATATATACAAACTGAGGAGGGGTTGAGACACAGACTTGATTAACCTACATGATGATTCTGCAAATCAATGAATTATCCACTAACATGTGACAGTACCAATATAATGTATCTGCTAAATGAGCTAATACCGTCTAGTTTATTGGTCAAGCCAATAAATCAGCTGTCAAAGAAGCTCCTGGAAAAGACAGTCAAAATGTATTTATCTAAAAAACATGTTTAAAAAAAGGAGGGGCGGGGGTGACAGACTGAAGGGTCAATCACTGTAACAGGTAGCAATTGGGCTAGGAAGCAGCTCTGAAGAGAATCTGCACTGCCACATTAGCAAGGTAACAGACAGTTGTAGTTCTGAGAGGACAAGCTGTGTCGTAGCTTTAGCCTCTCTCCTCCATCTGTAAGCTTTCACACAGTGTTCCTCATGCACAGATACTTGACACTTGAGAGATACTCTTTTCTACTTTCTGATTTGGACCAGACATTTAGCAATAGACAAAAATAAATACTTATATATATATAAAAATAAAAGTGTTATGCAGAGTAAATAAATAAATACAATAAAAATGACTTCCCCAATGTCAAATCACATACACAGCAAGGCACTCCAACCTGCAACTGCTGTTTCACTGACATGCATACACATTATATGCACATAAGCCATCATGTAAGGGAAGGAAATCAACTTAAAGCAGAAGATCAGACATGCGCTAAAGTGACCTGTGTAGAAGCTGACTCTCGGTTTCATGTCAGTGTGTTTTCTGCCACCCTCTACAGGCTTTGTAAAGATTTGAAAAAAATAAAAAAGACATAGAGAGGGCCAGGTGTTGTTGGTTGGAGGCTCACAGCTTTAATGTCTGGTCTTTATTGCTGCTGCCTTCTATTGGACTGTGTGTACCTCAAAGTATTGCAGAAGCAAATTGCAGAAAATGACAGATCTGCCCCAAGAATGACTAATGCCTGATCTTCCACTGTTCATGGATGTAGAGATGGATTTCTTTGGACTAATTGAGTCTTTGTTTAGAGATCACATGCCTTAGAATACACTTGCATTCATGCCATTCGGAGGTTCATATGTCAAAGCGGTCAAGTGTCTCACATCTGCTCAGACAATGGCACAAATATGACTGGTGCCAAAAAAAACCTCTAAAGCCCTGATGAGTCTAAACCAGCACACCACAATGTTGTGAGATTCGTCAAAATAGTGAAAATAGTTCTTGTCAGTCTTATACTAACAAGTGCATGACGATGAAGGCCTATATATCATCCATTGTGAGGTAGAAGTGGTTCCCAGCAGTCGGCCCATCACCAGCATCATACGGTGACCTACACAACCTGGAGACAGTGACCCAACCATATCCTATTTTCAAGCTCTAGAACCCATTCTGTCATCAGGGCTTTTTCAAAAGTCAGACACGTACCTCAAGCGCAGATAGAGACAAGCTCAGTACATAGCTGTCTTATTTTGGACTAGGTGGTCCCAGGCACATTTCTATTAATGCAAATGGTGATGTCTTCATAAAGTTGACTCAGTGGCTCATGAATTCTGGGAGGAGTAATGGAAGCCATCTCTGATGCAAAAGGACTAGTTATTCAATGAGGATCAAGACCATTGTTCTCCAACAACCCATCACAAAGGTCTCTCTGCTGCTTAGAGACTCCTATCATATGAATAATATGGTAGAAAGATCCAAATTAATAAACTCCATTTGTTGTATTTGTTAGTTTTATTTTTGGCAAGGTGCTAATTACTGGAGGTTCAGTCTGAACATCTGGTCTTGGTTGCTGCTGCCTAATGTTTTAATTTGTGTATACTGCAGAGTATTAAACATATGCTTATTTGACTTCTTTCTATCTGGAATAAAGCCATGTGGAATTGACCTTTTACTTCATTCTTGGGCATTCGTCATTCCCTTCTTTTTGCTGCTCAAAGTCACTTGGTATTAATGTTTTAAGTGAAACAGCATTTGTGAGAGCATTAGGACTGATGACACAGTGGGAGTTGAGGGAGTTGTCGTGAGGCAACATTTTTTTTCATAATGTGCAAATGTGTCTGAATTTAAAGTGGAGTTCATCTAAGGAGACAGAATTATATAAACTCATTTAGATTCGTGTCGGTTTCAGTTGTAGTTTGGATTTCGTTATAGTGAAAGCAAGGATCCACTGCTACAAGTAGGCTAATTTTCCTGTCTTTCATTTCTCATGTGACAGCAATAGAATTGTTTTCAGACATTTGTTGTGCACATGTGCTCTGTTATAAACTCTATACCAAATGTGTTTACCCCCAGAAGAATCTACCTCTGTTAAATGTATTTCTCTTGAAGCTGATCAAGACAACCCGGTTCTTTGTTCACCTGCAATCAGATTACAGGAGAAACCATTCATAATCAGGGTTACTATAGAGCATATAAACAGATCGAGTATCAATATGACACAATCCTGACCACATAAAAGCACCCTACCCATTGCCACAAACACATATTGGAACAGTACAACCTGATGATATCTGCAAAACACCTTTGCAGTTGTCCTCCTTGCAAACCGCCTGTCAAGTCTCCTTGAAGAACACGATGATGCCTTTAATCCTGCTTTTTAATCATCATGTTCCTTTATAGCTGGTGTTGATAAATTAGGAGATATGTCCGATTTAATAGTTCCAAGCCAGACTGCAATATATATGAAGACAGCAGTATACATCCAATACACCAACCAATTCGGAACCCTTCAGCCTGCTCAACAAACACACTTGAGCCTGTAGAAGCCTAGTGTTTGTGCTCTTCCTTGTCCCGGGGTTGGGAATGGGACGGCATGGGACGATACGGGACTGGGATGGGGATGGCTCCCCTGGCATAGCAGCTGTCCCCGCCAACCCCTCTCCAAACCCCCTCCCCCTTTTTCTCACAGCGTCCTGGTGTTTTCTGATAGGTTGAGGCACAACAGGAACACACCCTCCATTAGCCCACCCAGTTCCTACAGCCCAAGGGGGCCATACAGAGAGGGCATTGAGGGTCTGACTAAGACGATGACAGAGGATGGGAGGGTGGGAGGAGATGCCAACCGAGTGGAGTCACGCTGCCGTCAGAGGCCTTCCGACTCAACATCACCGGAGCATGACAACATGCAAGGTGGCGGAGAGAGGAAGGTGAATTGCGTGAAGGAGAAACTCTTTGGTGTGGTTCCAGAAGGAAACATGATAGATAGAGACAGAAGATAAATTAGCTGCATCCTCCAAAACAAATCGCTACATCTACAGAAAGTGGAATGAAATAAAATTGCAGTAGAATCTAACATTCAAAGACAAAAGCTCCCATACACAATTCCTGCGATCCTCTCGCCTGTATAAGGAGTATACCTGAAACAAACTAGTGATATGGCAAGTCGTCTGACCACATCTAAAAGAAGGGAATACATTCAATCATACTCCAAAAATGACTACATACAAAAAGCCTGCTGTCGAAGCCTCTCCTGGCTCACGCACACACACGCACGCACACCTCTGATCTCTCTCCAAGAGCTCTCTTTTGTCTCTTTTGTGTTTGTATTCTTAATGTAATGAAGCATACACCGTCTAAAGAAGTCAGTTGTAATGTTGCATTGGGTTTTGCACACAAAAAGATGTGACAGCAATAGTTCTGTGAAGGAAAAAAAAAGAGCTTGAGAGGTGAGTCAAGGTCAAGTTCAAATCACACTTGGTCAATCCCTGTGCAAAGTGGGAGTGCTGGTTAGTTTTTCAATCAATGTCAGAAAAGGTTAGAGGGCTTGAGATTCAGTTCAATGGACATATGAGCGCTTTGAGTTCTACCTTACCCAAAAAGCTGCTTCTTATGCCCTAAATTCCTTTTCCATTACACAGCTTAATATACTATGTCTTAAAGTTATCCATGACAACATTTTGAGTCATCCAGGCTGTTGAAGTACAATAAAAACAAAACCTAAAATATTTATGATAATTATAAGAGCCAGACAATGTCAGGATTATGTAATGCAAATTAAACAGTGGCACACCGGTCAACAAAATAGGCACTTCCTGCATTTCCTCTGTCCAATCTAATACAAATCACATCTATTCTACCTCACTAGCCTTTGATTGTGCAACATGTTGTACGTCTCATTCTTTTGCCAGTTCTAATGAAAGTATGAAAATGAGCCATGACATCCCCACATCAGACTTCGTAAAAGGTGCTGCCAGAGTACATACAGGAAGTAGATGAATGAGTGAGACAGTATGGCATCACTGTGCATTGATTAAAGAAAAAGCAAAACTTTAGCCAAATAGGTCTATTACACCAGTTTGATGTAATTTATTAGTCTACATATGTGAAGCTAGTTGCCAATGAAGCATCAGGCCAACATCACTCAAGCTCCACAGACTCCACTTTTACTGCACTTAAAAGATCTAATTGTTTCATGGTTTTAGATGGCTTAATGCAGGCTAAAAAGCCTTTAAGTACACTAATTGCTTATGTGAATCTATCTGTCAGGCTGTTAAACTGCACACTTAAACTCATCCTCAATGTCTCTAATGGTTAATGATACAGGGGGATTTATGCTTCAGGACATGGACAAGTGTGCTGTTTCTACGTCACATGTTGGATTGTCTGTCTTATACATCTATCAATCATGTTCATTGGATTGCTTTAGACTGCGCAGGAGTTCCTATTAAAGTGTTCAGGGAGTGTAAATGGTTCATGTGTGCCAGTCGGCATTAATATGGGCACAACATTTAGGTGTGTTGGTATTGTGTGGAGTATTTTGTGTCAGTCAAGCCTGACAACAGTTGTCCTTTTCTCTTTTTCTTGAACAGCTGAAACATTTTCAAATCATGCCGATACGTCTTTTGGTAAACCGACTTGTCAAAGCAGACCAGCCAATAATAACGAAAAAGTCACATTCATGTATCTTTCTTTGTCGCTTTTATAGTGATCATTGAAATTGTATCACTGAATATTGAGCAGCACACTTTGTGTACCGCTGTTGTCTTCTTGCTACTGGCAATGACAACATAATCCTTGAAACCATAATATAAATAATGAAATAAGACAGTGAATAAACTTGTAAACTAAATTGTTTTTGGATGAGACACCACCATAATTGCTGCCTCGCGCATTGGCCTTTGCTGATCTGCCACGTGCGAGCAGGTTGCTACATTTATGCACATTCAAAAACATAAAAAAGGAACTAACTCCAATGGTTTTGCCATTTCACAATCAGAGGAGATGTTTCACCCCAGTTGCAAATTAACAACAATTTGAAGAATCTGATCTTTTAGTTGTGATGTTAAGCGATGTTAAGTAATATGCTCAGCAATTATCCTATATCTGAAATCCTATCAGACAGGCACCATGATTCCACACTTCCTTTGAAAAGCCATATATACTATACTCCAACTACAAAGCTTCAGCTTCATCTCTTTCTGGGGAAAGTCCTGTATGTGTGTCCTATTGTGGTTTTAGAATCACATTAGTAATAGTATCATTGTCAGACAAAAAAGAGAATGAAAAGAGGTGTATATCTTTGTACATTATCCATGCACTCACAATCTGCAAAACCTTAATATCAACAACATTAGGTCCAGAAACAACAAGCAATAGAGGAGCACTCTGTGAGAATCAGTGTTGTATATCAGTGCCAGTCTTCAAAGACCTTTTGGATATATGTACGCTATTAAAACTCACTATAAGCAGTATGCTGATTAGCAAGTGGAAAGTATCACTGTTATGCAATCCCAAGTGGAATGAGCAGGACAAGGCACACAAAACCGGTAGCCCACACAAAGAGCACAGCTGTGATCTGTTATATGTGAGAACAACAGAATACTTTCCATGATAGATCCAATTTTAAGGAGATAAAAATATATTATATTATATTATATTATAATATAAATAAATTAGCATAATGACAATTATTATTTCACCACACTGTTTCAAAATTGAAAAGGAGGAAATGTCCCCAAATGCCTTGATGGATCGGAATTTAATTGATTTAAAAACGTTTTTCCACTATTCGTCCTGGTGTATTGTTATGCATTCATACAGCAGATCGGCGTTCTAATAGCATCATCTGAGCATTCCCCACTTCACTCATCAGATGTTAGCATTAGCTTAGCTCACAGACTCTGGATGCATAGTTAGCACTTAGCAGCATGCGAGTGGCCGGGCCATCTGTCCCGTCTGAGTGGGCTGTGGCTAAATGACCTGCACCCCAGCTGCACTGACTCATCCTGACTAGCACAGCTTCTCCGTTTGTTCCTCAGAAAAACACAGTGCAACGGATAAAGAGCGAGAGAGGGATGGAGCATAGGATGAAGACGAGTGAGAGAAGGTCAAGATTTTGGTGATAACAGAACAAATTAGTATGTGCTATCGTCTAATCTGCCAGAGATCACCAACAGACAACATTTTCTGGCCACACAGAAAACAGACTACCTTTTAAGGTCAGCTGATATGGCAGTAAAAGGAGTTTTTTCTCTTGCATTGGCTTCACACTCACACAGAGCAACCCTCCCAAGCAGGAAATTAAAACACACAACAGTAAACCAGTGTGCCAGTATTGCTGTGTGTACTTTCCAGGATATTCTCTTTGGATGATTTTCTCTCAAACCACATGCCTGTGGTTTTACATTTAATTTATGTTTCACAAAAAATAGTTTGTTTTGGCTATGAAAGTCTTCTCATTGAATCAGCGGTAAAAAAAAGACTCTTTGGAACAGCAGCAATTTTTCACCAAAAGAGATGAATCTGTCATGTCAATGTTATACTAAATATGTTCATAAAATGTGCATGACTGAATAGTGCTCATTTAAAGATAGTGAGACGAAGGGCTGAAAGACTTTAGAACGGTTCAGTTATATTTTTTTTACAGTAAAGATTTATTTGTTTCTCTTACAACAAAAACAAAATATATATCAATATCAAATTGCTATATTAAATATTGAGATTCATAAACTACTAAAACAGCTTCTGTTACATTTTCATAGCACTTAACTGTAAACCTTTAGAACAGCCATAAATCTCAAAAGATAGTTTAATAGCTGCATGAAAGTCCTGGAAATGTCTCATGATTAGAAAATGATATACTACAGCAAAACCAAAGCAGTCATAACCCCATGAATGTTTTAAATCATGATTATAGCAATAACTGAGTGACAAAGCTAATTTTTTGTTTGTTTTCTTTTATTCTAAGATGGCAACAAACACATTTTCCTTATTGTTTCCCCCTCCAGGGTTCATGTGACATTTTCAAATATTCTGGCAAATATCGAAATATAACATATTTGCACCTGCTGACGCAGGAAAGAAATTGAACTACAAAATATTTCCATGACACTGCAATCTGACATAAATGCAGTAAACAAATATGCACTCTTGTAAACCACAGTGCTTCCCTCAGCCTTACTATCAGGACCCTAGGACTGTGCTGAACAAAGGCTGTTCTAAGAGAGGAGTGTCAAGAGCGTCAGAGGTTTTGGCGCTCATGGCCTTGATGACGAGGTCTGCAGAAGGAGAAGGAGGGGAGGGACAAAAGCTCCTCTATGTTTGGTGCCGCAACTTGAATAAATCAGCCTTTGTTAGCGAGACATGACTGGGATTCTTGCTAAACAGCTATTTTTACATCCTTGAGCACCCGAGAGGGCAGTTAACGTACAAGTAAGAGTGCATGGCCTTTGGTTAAGTGAGGCTGTTCAGCTAACGTCATCCGCCCTCCGCCTGCTGGAGGGAGAGGGGATTTCCATGAAAGATGAGCATCCCTGAGGTCCAGCATCCTGGCGAGTAGTTAATAATAGTCAATCCGATTCTACATCCAATCTCTGACCTTAAGGTTAACAATCTGCATTTATTTGGTTGCGGCGACAGCCGTGCATGATGGGATCTTTTTAGATAAATCCAATGTGTGCTCTACCTGACATCAGCAGTTACATCAAGTGGGAAGTGAAGTTTTTTACTCAAAATGAATGAATTGAATACATTTAAAACATGTACATTTAAGCATATGTACAACCTCCAAAGGGTTCCAGCTAAAAGTTCAAAGTTACCTATAATCATTTGACTGAACACTACTATATATGCAAATGAGAAACCCAAAAATAAAATCTGAGTAATAATCAGTAATTATTTATGCACTGATACACTGAACAAACAACGCTCCCGTCAACAAAATACTAAAAGTAGCTGAGTCACTGTATCTATACCTATAGCTGTCACAATATTGTATCAGTAGGTTTGTCCATCTATATTTATAAAAATTAGAATAACTCATTAGAGTCAGTATCCTTACTCCAATGAAGAATAGCATCCTGCATGCAGCTGACATCAACTAATTAACTCATTGATATGGATAAACAATATACCATGAAATTCTTTTCACAAATCAAACACCTGTATTCCTTTAATTATTTCACCAATGTATTAAAAGGAAGTGTAAAGTGCCAGTTTTGAGAGGCTAAAGACACCACAATTTAACCATCTTCTATACTTTATCATTATCTTAATTCCATCATTTTAAGATGCAAAGCAGTTTATTATGTTTGGCTACAGCAAACTAAACCAAGGCAGTGCAACTCCAACTGCCATTCAGTTTCATATCCTTGTAACAGTGGCCTTTTATAGACACAAACTTCTGCTTTTCTTTTCTTGCATATAAAAATGCAAAAGACTCGTATTACTGGCCCAAGAATGGAATTGTAAGTGATATCGCAGGCTCCAAACAGGCTTTATTAAACTAACGGACGAGTGCACAGAAAAAAACAAACATGTGATGGACGCAAGGGAAAGTTTTCCAATTAACTTGAATGGCCAAAGGGGTAGCCCAACACTAATCTCCAACCCAAAACTAAGCAACCACAAAGCTCAATATTATTAAAAAAATGTCTGAGTTTCAATACTACATCTAATTCTTACAGATTATTCACATAGGATACATCTGAGGATTAGGTTAATAATCAGTAAGCCTACCTTGCAAGCTGCACATCCAAAGGAGCGGTTTTCTTTTTGTGTCCCACAGTATTTCTGTTATTGACCGTGAGTAAACAAGTGTGGGTGGTGTTGTTATTATAGTAGTCAGCGTCTTCTGACTTTATCATGTGCTGCAGTGTGCGAGAGGGTCTGCAGTTTGTGACCTCTCCCTCCTCTGACTTCCTGTTGTATGTAATCAGGTTGTCCCAGACCCCATTAACTGCCACTGCTCAATCAGAGGGGGTGGGACTAACAAAAACCAGAGGGTGCACATAAAATTTATAGAAATGAAGCAGGAGTGGAGCCCCAGCATATTCAGCTGATAATGAAGGAATAATTTAATTTAGCAGAAAGTCATTCCATTTTCTATCAGTTTTATCGATGATTATTCAATTAATATTATGTTTGCCAGCTGCCAAAGACACAGAGATGCTGCTTGACAGGGAGCTACCACACATGCAATCACAGAGAATTTCAACAAAATCAAATTCTGTAAAAGGGACTTATTTTGAATTAAAATGGCGATAAACATTAAAGTGATGTCTAGACTGCGCAGCTGCCTCTCTTGTCCAAAACATATTGATTTAAAATGATCTTTAACTATGTTATGCCCTAACCAACATCCTGTTTCAAAGGGAAATCCATCATATGAAGGAAGTAAAGACAGCATTTCATGGTGGGGCTTTAAAACCTGACTTGACTCAGTGCTCATGTTGCTTGTCCAATGGACAGTCCTGTCCCTAGATCACATCAGATCACATCAGTGAAATCTTCCTGCCTTCATTTATATGGTTATTCGAAGGTCTGTGCACGCCTCCTAATTATAGACAAATCATTTTCCTTGTATTTCTCTTTCTAGCGTTACATCTGAAGGCTTCATCCTCTTCCCTGGATCTGAGCCTTCCTCTGCTTCCTGTGGAGACTTTATTATTCGGTTTCCCATCTGCACTCTCAATAAAAAGAGGTCAGACATGCCACAGCATGGACATCTTCCTCTGCTGCCTGCAACACAAAAGCTCTCCCTTGGCAGAGCAGTGACCTCCAAATCCTTCTGCTAATGCTGCAAAGATGCCTCAGTGACTCAAGGTCTTCTCAACTCAAGAGTTTACAAAGTGCATCCATTTGACAAAATACTTACCCAGATTTTAGCTGAATATTGAGGCTGTGCTTTGTCCATTTCTCTATTTCTCTCTCTCTTTTCGTGTGCAGGTTTGGTGGATTCATTTAAACATTTAAGTGATTCATCAACTGCATGTCTGAGGCAATAACGTACTTTTCA
This sequence comes from Lepturacanthus savala, assembly GCA_030544235.1. Taxonomy (NCBI): domain Eukaryota; kingdom Metazoa; phylum Chordata; class Actinopteri; order Scombriformes; family Trichiuridae; genus Lepturacanthus; species Lepturacanthus savala. The sequence continues at coordinate 29,761,677 of CM060466.1, forward strand.
TCATGACGTACCGTTATAAGAAAGTACCAGCTCTTCTGCACAATGAGAAGTAACGTTGACCGCCAACTTTAAGGAAGTGAAGTCACGCATGACAGCTTCGTAGACTGCACCTTCTGCATAAACATGAGTACTTTGCACTACTTCTTAACCCTTAAAAGCTGCTTTATTAACAGCTCCCAGTAACAGAGCAGAAGATGAGCAACTACTTTATTAAATCAACTCTTATTTGATTAACTCGTCAAATACATTTTTCATTTTATTCAATAATTGTGCGTGATTATATTCTCTAATAATCACTGCACCTAGAAATGAAAGGCTATTGTGGATTCTGAATGTGATAATAGGAGTGCAACAAGTGAGAGCTTTCATTACTGATTTATCTGGTTGATTTTAACAGGGTAAAAGCCCAAAATAGCAATAAAATACTCAGAATTGAGAATATACCGTCCGTATACCGTATACTACATCCAGGACTAGTACTACATCCAGGACAAGGATTTAGTTAGAAATAACTCAGTTTTCCAAGCACTTTGATAGGATTGAGCCCAAAAACAGAGAAAGGGAGGGAGAACATGGCTACAGAGGGTAAGTAACAGCAACACTAGTTTATGTGTGTGTCCTATTGAACTCTTACATGTGCATCTTAGAAACGCCCACAACTGCAACTGTAACTCCCGGCCAGCTCTTCTAAACTTATCAATTATCATCCATGTCCACAGCATAGCACTGCTCCCATGTGCGAGTCAACCTCTTCATTTCTCTCCTCTCCAAGAGAAAACAAGAGCGAATCTTTGTTAAACTGAAACATCACATCCTTGCTTTGTGTGCAAGCGCCCTGTCTTCCCACACAGGTCAGAAACACAACAGTGAGAATCTCAATTCTTCCAGAAGAAGCAAAGCTCAAGCTCCAGAATTCCTCAGAAACTAGACATCCATTTTTAATGGACTACAAATGACAAACCTTTCATTAACACACTAAAGCTTCATAGATAAGGCTACTGCATGTGCGGTCTTGTTCAATTGTTATTTTCCGTTTGGATATATTATCATAAAATAGATTATCCCAAGATGATTAAATGATTAGTAACTACAAGTTGGGGCTGTACCAAATGCTTTAAAGCATCAAATTAATTATAATAATGCTAATAGAGGCAGTTGTCAAACTACAAACACCTGCATGACTATAGATTGGTGCTGATGATAATTATCAGCAGCATCTCACTCTGGATATATTAGGATTCCCATGGTAAGCAGTGCAACTAATAAATGTTAATCTATAGAGTGCAATAGTGTAAAATATACTCATGTATTCAAGATTGAGAGATTTTAACTGAATAGATTTGTAAACCACAATATCTCAAAGTGTGAATTTTACTTAGATATGAACATGTAGAATGATTATAAATTAGAATTTAGAGTTATTCAACAAAGAGAGAAGAAGTTAAAAGGGGCTTTGTACAGACACTGGTGCAGCAATGTGAGCCAGCACCAGCCTCTGTACAGGCTACAGGGCCAAACAAGTTGGCTCCAGACCAAAAAAACAGAGCAGTTGTGCTATGCAGCTGGGCATATACTATAGAGGTAACATTTGTGCATTCCTAATTTGACAGAAATAAACTGCCATCTGCTGTGTAATGTAAAGACAGCGTGCATGTGTGCTTGTTTGTTTGTGCGTGATAAAAATACCCCAGTTTATAACCAAGCTTCTTAATGCTAGCTAAAATTACTAAATGCTTTAAAGTCAGAATGAGGTTACAAGTACAAATTTCAGCAGCTACAGCTACAAAAAGGACTCCTACAGAGAGTTATCCAGAGTGCTTGCATCCTACAGTGTATGCATGCTCATCAACGATGTATTGACCCATTAATGCGCTATAATCAAAACAAGCCCGTTCCTTTCTTCATCATCTACATGATCCCTTGCTCCCTCCCTCAATTTGCCATCCCACAGTCGCTCTGCTTTCATGTGCAGCTGTGAAATTCTCACCCAGCCAGGCGCCATCTGACCCAAGTCTTAACAATCTACGGTAAGTGTCCAAAGAATACAGACCTTGGTAGTCATACTGCTATCTTTGCAAACAGCACACACAAAGACCAACATTCTCATGAAAGACTGTCTGAAAGGCAAACAGGTGTTCTTAATTTATGGGTTTTTACAGGTGACCTAATAACAAGACAATGTCATGATTCGTATTTTGAAGCTGAGAAGGGGAACAAATCCCACTCTGCCACTGGCTCTACTACACAGGAACATATTTGAGCTACTAATTTAAAAAAAATTGAAACTCTACTGCAATCCAAATAGGGGTGGACTGTATAAACATTATAGAAAGTATACCTGTATGACCCTACAGTATAAAGTTTGACTATATTATGCTGAATTATGGAATCCTCATTTTGCTTGAAAAAAATAGTTCTCCAAAAACTTGTTGCATGATCCCGAAAGGAATCATCTGGAAACAGGTGAATGCTCCTGCTGCTTTGTTTGGAAACGAAGAAATGACTGAAAGTAATGCATCAACGAAGAGGAGAAGGAGTTTCTAACAGGTCTGCAACTTCCATTATATGGACAAACAGAGAATAAACGAAGAATGATAATCTGCAAATTGTACTGTACTGTATTTACTGTACTCACTTTATGCAGATAGATTTTATTGTATTTCATAGTGTTTTTTTTCTATTTATTATTGCAGTTTTGCACAATAACTGTTCTTAAAATACCTGTGTAGTGTGTGAAATAGATTGTATATCCTAGTAACACAGTTTAAATTAAGTTTAATTTAATTAGTTCAAATTAAACCAGGATATAAATCTTTGGCCATAGAGTTATGGCCTGAAATTTATATTTTTCCACTTTCAACAAAAGCACAAAATAAATATCAGCAATAATATAGATGCTTACCAGAGATTTCAAGCACAGATTTTATATTCTGAGGCTTTGCTGGATCCCTTGTACCTGTTCCCTGCAGCCCAGCACTACCGTACCGCAGTTAATCCAATGACTTGGATAGCAACTGGGGTTGCTGTTGTTGCTGCACTAACTCTTACTCGCAGGGCGGGGACAGGAACTCTCAGTCAAGTAATCATTCCATATCATTCATTAGAGTGTCCACAGACAGAGGGAGGGAAAGAAGGAAGGAGTGAGAGAGAGAGAGAGAGAGAGAGAGAGAGAGAGAGAGAGAGAGAGAGAGAGAGAGAGAGAGAGAGAGAGAGAGAGAGAGAGAGAGAGAGAGACAGGGGGAGAAGATGTAGCAAATTAGAATATGAGTAGGTAAAGTAGTATCAGTAGATCTGAATTGTGGCTGAGTGTTATTAATTTCCAGAAAACGGTGATTGCTTGATCTATTCTATATCAATATGGTTTGACATCTGGCCTTTCCAAACTCCCAAGCTCCCAATGCTCAAACAGGTTAGATTCAGACTTAAATTGTGCTCTGAGGGTAAAGCATTAACTCAGACAGAGCAGGTTTAAATATTAACACAGCCACATATCATGTATGACTGAAGGAGCACAGGATTTTCTGTAGTTACGCTACATTGTAGGAAACTGTAAGCAGTGACAGTATTAGCCTTTTCACAAAACTAAACCAACTACCTCTTACTGTGTTTTCCAGGAAACACTGGGCTTTGTGAAACAGAGAAAAGGAGAGAAAAAACACACACAAGGCAAAATAACATCCCTTAGTGGAAGTTTCCACTTTGTTAGCGCTTTTTATCTTCCTGGTCATCTGTTCCCAACACACACTCTGGGCAAAAAGATTTCCTGTTTTGCCTCCTTTTGTCACTGTTTTTTTGTTTGGGGGTCAGTCAGGTGCTAACTTTAGAACCGCTGCTATATTAACGTGTAGCTTATGCTGCAGCAGCTAACGCCTCATAATTTGTCTCATTATCTGGGGACTGGATTCAGATTCCCAGCAGTGTTAATCTTAATCACTAGTTAGTCCAAAACTTCTAAAGGGAATCCTACACTATGTTCTCAAGTTGTGTTACAATCTGCACTTCAAGTGGACAAAGCAAAGAGGGAATCAGATCTGCACTGTGAACACTCAATAACCAAGGTTGATGATTTGCTCACATTATGCAGGAAGTTTTTTGCGAACTATTTGACCTACATTGGTGTAAACTGATCATAAACAATCTACTGTATGTATTAAATATATATAAAAAAAGCTGACCCGTGTGATAAATAAAGCAAAGCCTGGCAAAAAATGTGCTATATCATGATTTGTATCAGTATCTGGATATGAAATTATACACAAGGGGATATGACATTATGGTGTTATCACACAGCGCTGTAGTACTTCAACAGCAGCAGCATTACTCTTTCTCCAACAAAACAACAATCAAACACACTTATGCCTGCTACTATGACCATGTATTTTAAGAGACAAAAAGGAGCAAGGACATAACTGACATTACCTATTTTCCAGTTAAGAACAATAGCATGGTGCCGTATCAATGAAATGATCTCCCACTGGTTTCCCATTTGCAAATGACAAGTGTGTATTGTGGAACAAACGACCATGCCAACGGTACCACTGCAAGTGTATAAAGTGACTCCTGTATGCAGTGATATATAGCTCAGTCCATATTTTAAATAGATTTTTGTCCTGTTTGTTAACTGCTTTCCATAATAATTTGTGGGAAAATAGACATTGGTGAAAAATAACAAGTATAAGAATCCATGTAAAAACAAAAAACGTAATGTATTGTGTGTGGAACTAATTATGAAACTTCCAAAAGGCTGTAGAAGAGAATGGTTGAAATATTTTGTTTGTTTGTTTTTTTTTTTTAAAAAAAAAGGAAAACAAATATCTGCACACTGTCAGATGCCAACAAAATATACGGGAACAACAACCCAGTCCTGAGCCGGCCAATAACCATGAAAATATTTACCACCTGACAAGACAACAGAATTACACTTAAGGAATGATGAACTTTACTCACTTTTTCAAGTTTCAATAGCCTCAAAATTTCATATTGAAATACAATATCACACACAGAAAGTTTCCCCCTCATACAAGATCTGTCACTGTCACAGCATGCACTCCTGGTGGACATTTGCTTGCGTGGGCAAGGCTCTCACTCATTTCTGTAGAGTTTCATACAAAAACGCCAAAATATATTACAACTCTTAGGGTCCTGCCTATGATAAACATAGAGACTGCCTTATCATCGTTTAGAGCGTGCGTGTTTGTCATAAACGGCATCCATGTGCTTCTTTATAACAATTCACGGTTACGGCGGTTATTTTGCATTCTCAATTTTGCTTATATTAATCACTAAGGGATTAAATGTACTAGAACACTGCATTGAAGTGCAACTATTGAGGCTCTTGACAACCATATGCACCAAACAACAACATAAATAAGGCAACATCCAGGTTCTGCAAGAGTCAAACTTCCACCACCTTCCTGCCTCCCTTTTTTTGCCATCACGTTAAACAAATCTCTCAAGAGTTCATACCAATGTTGGAAGAACAAACTACCCATAGTGTGTCTCTAACTTTGGCTAAATGTTATTCATAAGATGCCCAACAACTGTATTCAAATAATCAAAAGGAAAAGCAAAAATGCTGAATGAAGAGCTTACTGGTTAGGTAAATGCAATTTGTGGCTCTTTACCTGGTTCTGAAGAGTCCAAGCTAAGCACAGATTTAAAAAAAAAAAAAACACGTTGCAAGAGAAGCAAGGTAAGCAAGCTGCTGACCAGCCACTGTTGTCGGGTGAGTCTGGCCACTTTCCTGCCTACTTCGCTGACTTCCCTCCTCCCTCTTTACTCCGTAAAGTCTGCAACACCCTGCTCCAATAACCCCTGACCCACAGGAAGTAGACACAATGGACTGAAAATAACACACCACCTCCCCTGGCAACAACTGCCCACCCCAACCCCCGTAGCACGCTGCTTCTACGCTACAGTACCCGTGCAATCCGTCAGCCCAAGATAGGTGGGTAGAACCAAAAATATCAGCCACTACTCTTTAAGCTGTGTCCTCATGGCAAAAAATGCACCTTCCTACTTTTGAATGCCCAGCATTCTTTTTGATCCGCTCATGCACAGATCTGAGACGCAGCCACACAAGCCCAACATATATTATGCATTAGTATAGTGAACCTTCTAAGAGCTTTTGATATTTAAATGTTGTGATAGAGTCTGCAGCTGCACATCCTTGCAGCTCTCAGAGAAGGTTTCAAAGTACAGCAGGTTGTGGGTTGAGCGGTAGACTCATGACTGTCCCACTGCTTCCTACAGGGGGACCGCTGTATGATGAGATGAATGACTTCTCCATAGTTGAGCCACAAAAGCATCTGTGGGTAAGTGTGTGGGCTTACATGTACATGTGTGAGTGGTTGGCTTGGTTTGTTAAAAAAAAAAGAACATGTTCTTATGATTTATTTCTTTCTCATGGATGCAGCATATACAACAAAGCCCCAGAAAATGTTTTTGATTCATTAAAACCTACTCAGATAAAGAAAAATCAGTATAATAGGTACCTTGTTGATAGTGTGTTAGTCCGCTGTGTTTGTGTGTCTAACCCAATCCTTATAAATGCAGTGAGCAGCAGCAGTCTAATCCAATCAGTCCAATGAAAATTATTGCAAATCACATTTAGCGGCCAGTGAGAGGTTGCCTTAGACATGATCTAATTAGCTCCTCTCTTGCTGGAGTCTGTCCACTAGGAAATGGCTTAAGATATCGTAGAGATAAGGAAATGGACCCTGATATGCACTTCTGTGTCGCCAGTGGTGTTGCTTTGAAAACAGTGGTACCTGGTTGTTCAGCACAACAGTTGTTTAATGAACAAAAAGCAGGAAATGAAATAGGGAAAAAAAATGAATACAGTTATTCATTCAGGTGCTGCTGCAAATGATATTTGATAAGCTTCCTTTCATAGAAATACAACATGCTGATTCTCAGAAGTTGTGTTAACCATATTTGGTGTCCTGTTCTATGAGCTGAGGTGCTGAGCATGCCTAGGCTTGTTACTCAGCCGACTTAAAGACACACCTCCGTTTTCAGCCAGTCCCCTGAAACTGGAACACACCTCCACTCTGTTGTCACATTCAGATGATACTGCTTCACTTTCAGTTGAAAGGGAATGTGCGTGGTGAGAACGCATACCTTGAAACTTGTGCACTTACATGTGTGTTCATGTGATTCCCCTACAGATAGTCACATTTAGTAAAGCATGTGTGGAATCCCTCATGCACATTTTAAGCATCCAATAAAGGTCAAGAAAAAGTAACAGCAGCTCAACTATTGTGTTCAACCAATATTATATATTGTCCAAAGCACAAAATCATACATTTGTGTATTTTGTGTTTTAATGGTCAACTAATGTGTCCACTGTTGCCTGCAATGACTTTAAAAAAGGAAATTCTGACCCACAATGTACCACAATTATCCATTACCTGCTTATAAAGAGCTATCTACATTAACATAAATGGTCCTGGTCGCTTTCACCACATTGCCCCATCTTTAAAAGCTCTGTTTTCACATCCAAAAAATGTAAAACCACACAAAAACAAGCAACCTTTCATCATGATGAGAGCTCTAATTGAAATTGTATTACATGAGACGGATTTCTGTTTTTAATGATTATGATAAGACAGCGTGAATTATAGTACATTACTTCATGTGTAAAAAGGCTGCCATTACATGTGGCCATTTGATTAAATACAATCATACCAATCCAATTGATAATTCCTTGCCAATTAGGCTAAATGGTCACATAATGTCTCCTATTTACATGGTCCAAAGTAAGCAACCAAAAAGGATTTGGATATTCTCCAAATACTCAATCTACCAAACATACAATGAGCACCAAGTATTATTATTATTGCTGTACTGATGAAGCTACAATTTGATCAAAATAAAATCTTTTTGCCGAATCAAATGGTAGAAGGCATGCAACCCGCAATGATTAAGGACATCACATGCACATCACTCAAACAAAGCTAGGTCCTATGAGACAAGTTGCTGACATGATACAGTGCTGTGTGAACCTAGGGCAACAATGTTCAACTTATCTCAAGCGCTCAATAAGGCAGGGAAAGAATAAATAGAAAGAAATGTGATTATTAGAAGAACTGGTGCACTGCCTGTTCAAAACGGGCCCATAGCTTGGCCTTCAAACGTCAACTAACAGTGGACTTTTAAAAGCCAATAGAGGAACAGGAAAAAAGCCATACCTGATTAATCGGCATACAAGTCAAAGTAATAGGTACTCAAATACATAAATCTAAAACTGGAACAGCAAACTAAGTAATATATACCTAAATAAATATTTACAGTGGGATAGTAACATCCTTTCTGTAAAGAAATTAAAAATATCTGTGAAATACTATTTTAGACATCCAAGTCACGATTGAAATTGAGAAACAATGAGGAACACAAACATCAGTCAGTATCAGCCATTCCTCCTATACACTGTCCTCCCTCTGCTGCTGCTGGGATTCACTGCTTGCAAGTGGTGCAGTAGAAAGAGGGGGGAGAGGGGCTGGTTTGTCTGGTTGTAAAGTTGACTAACTCAGGAAAAAAAAAATTGAAATTTAAGATTTGTGGCAAAACAGACTGCATACGGATATATTTCATTTTAGCTTGGTTGTTACAAATTGCCTTTAGCTTTACAAGCGAACTGTGGTTGTGTAAAACACACCGGGAGGCTGCAAAATATCACTTGTTCATGCTTGTTGAACAAGTGGTTCAGTAAAATTACTTATTGGATTTTAACTGATGAAGGTTTTAGTGTGCGTGTATAGAAGCCAGGTAAAACACAGAATAGAAGAGCAGCTTGTCCATAGGTAACACTAAAACTGTCATCATATTTTTTTTCTTATCATTCAACTTAGACGCTGTAAAAAAGCATTCATCTCATAATAGTACCTAGGTTACCTTGATGTTGACCACCATTCAGCAGTTCTACAATACAATACAATAAAATTATTTACAATAAAATTATTTGGATAGACATTTGCTCTATTACTTAAGTATCAATCTCACATTCTAGAAATTCATAGCTACTGCTCCAACAGTGTGGTTATAATACGCTCACTTTGGCCTGTGGTGGCAAGGGCAAAATACAGGTCACCAATCAATACCCATTATCGTACTGAGTAGGAAACAACATTACACTTAGGACATGGAGAAATGGTTCCAGAAGTGCATCCATTACTTGCATTGTGCTTAAACGCTCTTGACAAGTTTTGGTCACTTTTGTAAACACGTCAATACAAGTAGAAGAGAATGTTCCCCTTTTCATTCCAGCTTCTAAAAGGGGCTACGTCTAACGTTCAAAAAGACTTTCTCAATAGCGACACCTTTGCGGTTTTCCACCTCACACCTTTCCATCCATTCACTGCACATAATAACGCAAAAGATTTCTAGCTTTGTGTTTGTTTCAGCAACATGAAACAAACACAAAGCTACACACACACACACACACACACACACACACACACACACACACACACACACACACACACACACACACACACACACACACACACACACACACACACACACACACACACACACACACACACACACACACACACACACACACACACACACACACACACACACACACACACACAGCTACCTTGCAAGGACTAACCCGCTGGGTGAGTTGTGAGATGGTTATTACACCTTTGGACTAATGTTACAATCAGGAGAATCAAAGTGAGGTAAGTTATGTTCTGCTATCACTCTGGGGCTTTCTTTTGTTCCTTAGTTGAGGAAATATTATGTTTGTCGTGGAATAGCGACATGACCCCTTCAGATACAAATTTCTCCACAGGCTTGTTATAGTTGACCAAGAAAATTGGGGAGGATCTTGTTTTTAAAGTTAAGTTAGTTTACAATCCATTGCACTAAAAACGAGTATTATATATATCTTGATTTACAAAGGTTACACACAGCCCCTTTAAGAAAACTCTGGGAATGTGTCCGTTTTTGTTATTTTTTGTGTTATTTTGGTCATCTTGTTCCTGCCACAGTTGGAAGGAAATTCTTGTTACAGTGATGCATGAAAATAACAAAATAGATTTTAAGGACCTCACAGATTTCCTAGTAAAATGACATCAGCATGTATACTTGAAACTATTATTGTAACCCTAGGGACAGTCTTTATGTGACAAATTGGAAGAAACATACTGACACAAAGTCAGTATTACTCCCTCACTAATACATTAACACCCCACTTCCTTTATCTATTTTATATAACCAATGAGAATCGCTGCTGGAAGTGTTACCCAGACTGTATACATGTACTTAATTACTCTTGCTCATACAGTGGCCTATTCAATCTGCATACTCTGAGGACGGTTTGTGAGCGCAGATGGCAGCCCACTCTCAGCTATGACGCTGTAGTAGAGATAAAGACCGGCTCATCTGACTTCAGGATATGTTACTCCCCGGGTTTATCACATTCCCACAGTATCTCCTTGTTTCGTCTTTCAGGATCCAATACTGTTTTTCCCAATAGGCCTGGTTCACGCCTTCTCCCTCCATAACCTTGACACTTTTGTCCGTTCTATTCTTTCTTTTGACTACCTTCTGTCTCCCCTCTCCTGTTTTCATCCTATCTGCCTTTTCTTCTCCTCACTGCCCTCGCCAATCTAAGCTCTTGCGCAGAGTCACATGCACTTGTCAAAGCTGCATCGCTAGAATTCAACACATTCCTTTAGCATGGCAGACTTGGTTCACATGATCACGCTGTTCCTTGACCGCTGACGAGAGGGGCTTAAACAATTCTCCTTTCAGCCCCTATTGGCCTGCACACAGCCAAAGAGTGCAGTCCAGCCAAATGTGTGCATAACAGTTAAGAACACAGTGGAACATAGACTGTGGCATGGATTAATTTTACAAGATACACAGAATTCTGCAGAAGTAATGCTAAGGTTTAGGAACTGCCAAATAAATACAAATATTAGTTTAGGACATCTTGGAAGACTTTATACAGGTGCAGATTTTTCCATTTCAAAACCACTAAGGAACAGCTAATGTAACTTTTACTAATTAGTTATTTACTCTATGGAATACAGATGTAGAGACAACTACTATGCATTAGCAAACCATTCCTTAAATCTCAGCTAAATCGCAAATGAGTGTGTGTTACATTTAACACTTGTAACTACCATTAAGAAGTAATTACACATTCATTTCACCTCTGTCTCTATAACCAGAAAACACAAGTTTGTTAACTTATATTATTAGCCAATTGATATTTAATGTCAAGTAATACAAATGACCAACCTTGGGTTCTGCTTGGATAGCAAACACTCAGTTGCTGGTTATCCAAATGCCATTGGGTTCCGAGACATAAACTGTCAAGGTAATCCACAGGTTTCTGAGACACATCAACGATACCCACAAAAAGAAGAGACGAGTGCCAGAGAAAAGCGCAGAACTGCCAAGAAAGTAGGTGGATAAGGAAAGTAGGTCCTCCAGCCACTCAGGTTCCAATCAGGCTGGAAACGAATACTCTCTGAGAGCAGGGGTCTCTACTGCATCTCTGTGTCTCTCTCAGTGTGTGTGTGTGTGTGTGTGTTTGTGTGCTTGTGTACATGTGTGCGAGTTTAACCACGTCCTCTGGCTTGAGGCCAGGCCAAAGATATCAGGCAGTACCATAGTAACTCTAATGCAATCAGGGACAGTGGTCACAACAGGATCACTGGTCCATCTATCTTTCTCTGCCACTTGTGTTTCTTCTGAGGATTCCTAATCCAAGACACATACAGACTGAATTAATAAATAAGCAATACAATTTCAAATAAATGAAATTTGAAATTTCTTTGAAAGCTGATTGAAAAAGACAAATTAATTGCAATTAAATACAAGCAGTGTCCATTTCATTGAGGGCCTGTCTTACTCACAGTCACTTGGGAAATTACACAGGTCAGTAGCAATATTTCACATCTAGTCTCCAGGATGACACCCCAACACCCCCTTGTTTTACTCAGCTTGTCCTGCGGCTTGGACAAAGACAAAGACACACACACACACAGTTACACACACACACAGTTACACACAGTTACACACAGTTACACACAGTTACACACAGTTACACACAGTTACACACAGTTACACACAGTTACACACACACACACACACACACACACACACACACACACACACACACACACACACACACACACACACACACACACACACACACACACACACACACACACACACACACACACACACACACACACACACACACACACACACACACACACGAAGAGGGGCAAAAACTACCATGACAGCAGTGGGCTATATTAAGGGGCTGCAGACACAGCGGCTAGGGTCAGATCACACAGCACCACATAACTAGAGTACCAGCTGCATCAGTGTGTGTGTGTGTTTGTGAAATAAGAGGTGAACCTTTGGCGTTAAATGTGAACAGATACAGTCGCACAAACGCTGCCTTTAAACCTGATCACTCTGATCAGACAAACATTTCAAACCACTAAAGTTTCCAAGGGCTGAAATTAAGCAGAAGAAAACAAATGGGTTTTGGGAAAGTTTCTCTGTTAAGTCAACACAGGTCTAATTACGTCTGTGTCTTCTGTGCAATATTCCTTGTTCCACATCTTGCATCACCATTTCAATCTTAGTTTTTGACACAATGGAAAATGTTTTGTCAATATCGCTGACGTTTGTAAATTATCCCATCTACAAAGAGGAAGTTTTTTTGGTGGTCTGGGTCACAAGACGTCTGGTACTAATAGCTCCTCTTTATCAGGCTAACTTGACCATAAACATCACATTAGCCAATATTTTTCCAGCTCCGTTATTTGTAGCCCAGAGGTAGAGCTACACTGATAATATCAAGTCCAGACATGACTCGTGATGGAAAGTGTCAGAGCTGATTTAAAATTCTTAAACCAAAACGTCTGTACAGATGCAATCTGTGATCCACATGTATATTAATAATAGAACCCCTACTGAACAGAAAAGACAGAATTAGAATTAGATTGACAGACCTTTAAATAGACAGAATAATGCTACACAGAGTGTAATAGGGCTGCTGCCCCCCCCCCCCCCCCCCCCCCCCCCCCCCGACCAAAGATTTTTCTAATCGACTAGAGGCTGTCACTTTGGGCCCTAACCCTTTGCTAAAATGATTTTAACATTTTGCTTTAACTCCTGATGGAAATGATCAGGTTGTGTTTCCAACTAGATTGCTGGTGTAGAAGTCAAGTAAAATGTCTTACCTTTGTAAATACATGTAGTTTTTATTATTTAATGTTACTATAGATTTGTTTCTTTTTCAAATTGTAATAACGATGCTATTGCTGGTCATGCTAAGTGGCTTACATTAGGTTCATGCTATGCATTTTAGTTGTTTACCTTCAGAGTTTCATGTCACTTTCTTGATGTCATCCTATATGCTTTTGAAATAATCCCACTCTTTAGATTTCCTGCCCAACATACCATCTATCCATCCATTCACACCAATGTGTTTTAACCAATTTTCAAAACCACACCTGCCCATCATCCCAGATTTCTCATGTGTCACACATTGAGCGTGACAGTCACTAAGAGACCTCAACTTACATGGTAAAGTGTACTAGTGGCTGAGTGTCACCATTTCCTGTGTCCGTCATTTCAAATTAAAAGGTTTATTGTAACTGTTATTATTCTGTTTCAGTTATTAGTGGGCAGCCCTTCTATTTAAACGTACTTTAACATTTTCCGATGCCATTAAAAGGGAGTCTCTCTCTCTCTTGAAACAGGGTTACTCAGTTATCTGTAAACTTCAGTGAACAAATCTGGGACCTCATGAATCTGTAATATGCACATGTAAATAGTTGATCATATTATACTAAGCTAATCAGCTAACTAGTAATCCTTCTTTGTGAGACAGCACATCATTATTTTGTGAGACAAAACACCACAAAAAAGGTCAAACTTCATGCAGGTGTGTAAAGCCAGTCGTAACCATGCAAATAAGGCGGAGACTGAGCTAAAACAACCTAACAATGGTCTCCATATGAGTTTAGAGAGCCTCTTGTTGGTGACAAGCAAGTTCAGCTTAGTTCTCCTGAGTGGGCCTCATGAAGTCTACCAGGCACCATAAATACAGGTCAGCTCAGTGGATGTGTACAATGTTTAGTGCAGCTGCAGTGGCAAATTAGGCCTAATGTTAAAATGTTATTTATGGACTTGGCGAGGGTTTATTTCCCCTAAAAACAGTATATAAACTCGTACAGATGCAATCCCTCTCAATCATCGCTTATGACCTCCCAGAATTGTGTGTTTATGTGCAGAGACCCTGCTGCCCTCTGCCAATGTACTTCTCTCATTGTTTTGGTTTGCAGGGATGTTGAGGACCAACAACCTTTGAGCAGTGTGTGTGTGTGTGTGTGTGTGTGTGTGTGTGTGTGTGTGAGCTTTCAGCCAATAAGAGTGCCGGATATCAGTACTCTGTTGTCCAGTCACTGCTGTAGACTCAGAGGCAAAGCAAGACACCGCAGCTGCACCTCCTGCAGCTTTGTGGGGAGTAATGCAGAGGTGTGGATAAGGTGTGGAATGTTACTGCTGTTGTGGAATTAAAAAATATTATTAATTTATTTCTCTGTTTAGTTCCTTGCTGGTTTAAGGCACTCCTCTACCTTTCACTGAGCCTGGGAGGCGGGGCCGAAGTTAAACGCCAGGTTTGCAAACAACGACCTGTTCCTGATCATCCTGATGAGCAGCTGACACCTTCTATGACGGCCGTGGCTACAGTGTATGAATGGGATGAATGTACACTTGAAGCGCTTTGAGTAGTCAGGAGACTAAAAAGACGCAATATACATTTACCGCGTGCTATAGATGGCAATTCTGACAATTCTCCAGTGAGTTGAAGATAACAAGTGAGTCATAGTTACTTATTTTGTGTCTCAGGGTTTGAAATATTACAAGGTTTTAGGAACCTGAAAGTTTGTAACATTGGGATTACCATCACTGTCCTTTTCACGCTCATTCATTCCTCTTTTCAGTACCTCCTCATTGTGAGAACAATTAGATGCCGGAATAAGAAGAAGCTGAGCTAAATCAAAAAGGAAAAAAATAAAGAGAATTTGGCGAGAGAACGGTAAAAAAAAAAACTGCAGATATATGTGCAATTTAAAGGAAGAAAGGATGAAGAGAGAATAAGAGGGATAGCATAAAGGACCCCTCCTCCTCCTCTCTCTACACCCGCCATCTGGTAGCCATCAGCGCCTCACACAGGAAGGGGCGGCCGTGCCTTGCTGGGGCGCCAGGGAGCGGCTCCTCTTCCCTCCTGGTGCTGCAGAAACAACAATCGGCCAGTGCGTTGCGGTGCATTGCGGTGCGGTGCGGTGCAGCACAATCCGGCCCATCCTAGCCTGAGCTGAACAGCCAGCAGCGGCTCAGGACCAGGCTGCTCACACCCCAGCAGACCAGCAAAGAGGAGCACAGAGCAACCTCACATTCCTGCTGCCTGTGCCTGCCAAGAAGCGCTGGGAACGGAAAGAAAGAGGGAGAACAGAGGGCTGCTCTCACTGAAGGCTGGCTAATGGTGTTGCTTTGAGAAGCACTCCAGTCTTTCTCATCCCGTCCACTTTCTCCTCGCGCTCCCTCAACGATGGTGACAAAATTATTGATCACGACTGTGGTGTGTAACGGCCTGCGTTTATCGCACAGAACGGCTTCACCATCAGCCATTTCGCTGTTTTGCAAGAATTTAAGGAATGCGCATTATCATAAATTTGGCCAAACTTGTGTTTGTCCTTTTTTTTCCAGACGCACACCAATCTGATGGGAACAGAAACCTGAACAGCCTTTTTGTCTGGTTAGTGTAGACCATCTTTGGCCGTCTGTGGGCTCCTAGTAGCCCTGTTCTGTGTCCAGCACAGACTACAACTACTCTCTGGAAATAGAAAGTGGCCTTATGACACAAACTATTTTTATTGCCCGGAGTCATTAGCTGAACAGTTGAAACATGAGAAACAATGTACAGCTATATATAAGATAGCCTTTAGACTGTATCTATATCGTATCAATGTATATGTGAAACAGGCCCTAAATCTGCCTGCCTGGAAAAAAAAAACAACATACAATTGGCCTTTCCAAATACTTGAGAACTTTCTGTCATCTGCATTTAATAATAGCTGCACTTGAAACTATTCAACTTGGCACAGCGACAAATAACACTAAAGGGTTATTCTACAACTCCGCTGAGTCGTATTCCAAAAGAGCACACCACTCGGAATCTGAATCCAAGTTTCAAACAGGAAAACCAACTCTGCATGAGAACCAGTTCTCGACAGTCACTCCAGGGATTGGCTGGCACATGGGACAGTAAACAGCTGCACCAGGCAAAAAAAAAGAGACACATCTGTTTACAAAATGCTCCGTGTCAGCCTTGACCTACCTATTACAATCCAACAATCTCACTCTCTTCTGTCTTGTTCCACAAAGGCAACAAATGACATTAAAAAAGGATCAGATAAACCTATAAGGCAAACAACAAGGCAGACATAGTCACAATCAAAGACATGACAGTGGCATATTTAATCATTGCTAATCGTGTTAAAATTGCATGTATCGTTGTTGTAATCTACCATCATGGACGCAAATAAATCCTTGAACAAATAATGCAGCTTGTTAAACATTTATACCCCATTAGCTAATTTCTAAATGAATCCTGCCGCGTTATGTGCCCCTTCATCAGCTTTCAACTGGGAAAACTGTAAAATTTCACAAACAAAGATACTCTCAAAATGTGGTTTCAGTGTGATCTTTGGGTTTTTAAACATAGACCAATGTTGACTCTGAAAAAACAGCTAAACTATGTTTTCACAAGATTTTGAAATTGTAAATGGTTGTGTGCCTGTATAAACAATGGTGTACCAGGCTTTGAAAAGCTGCCCTGTCGCTGGAGAAGCTGAATGGAAGTATCCGGTTTATATGGAGGGATGATCTATTGTACACTGGACAACGTAACAGAGGGAGTTAGGACAAAAGCTGGACTTGATTTAAGGGCAATTATTGATATTTTTAACCTTCCAAATCATCTGTAATGTATCATACAGATACACATATCTACCCCAGCTTCTACCTTATTATTGCCTAATATCTGCTATATTTAAAAAACTAGATGCATAAAAGGTTTTGATATGCTCACAAAAATCAACAGGGCATTGTGTAGCAGCTAGTATTAGCACTCTTCATCACTGGAGGGAGGGAGTTGGTGATAAGAACTGTAAGACAGTGAACTGGTGACCACATGGCAACAAAGTCAGCAGGCAAAGGGGGAAAAAGACACCACAGTTAGTGATGTGGGATTCCACAATACTGCAGTTAGGACTGCAGAAAGACAATGAGATTTCCAAAATAGATCAGTTTAGCTCATTGTTTGCTGCTGGATGGCCCCTTTGGGTGGTTTAAGTGAGGCGGAGTCATTTATGTTTTTCTCAAAACTGCACTCACATAAACTGATAACACGGTGACCAAATGCAACGACCAAACAGTGTGGAAAGAGACTGGTCTGACAAATCGCATGCAATCTCTGACTAGCTGGATATTTACTACGAGCTACAAAAATGCCAACTTTCAGAAGAGTTTACTCTTATTGCCCATTTTGTTTTTGTGGTTGTGTTTTTTTTTCCTTGTGATGCAATGACATGTTTTCAGACTAACTACACTCTATAAATAACCAGAAGTAAACGGATACCAACCGTAATCTTCACGTTAAATTCTATTGTGTTTTGAAACAAAGACTAAGAAACCAGTTTGGTTCACAAAAGATTTGAACTGCAGGATAAAAAAAATAATTAATTAATTAAATCATTGTGTTCCATTTTTTGAGAATCAAACAATTGTAGATCTCATGAAATCTATCGATTTTTACTACACATTTGTCCAAGACCTTAACAGCCGTCTTGGTTATGAGGAAACTGATCTGCCTATGTATAACACAATGACAATACTGTGTCTGGGACAAAAGTGGAACAGTAAGGGTAACTATTGTAGTAGCGCAGATGTTAATATTTAATGATTATTTGTTTGTAATGGACATTAAATAATTAATGGCACATGCAATCCATTTGAAGCTGTGGCAGATCGCACAACAGCAGCCTGCTCGCTTCAAATGGAGTGCTGCGTCGTTGTGGTGGTCAGGACATGGTCCAGTGATTTTTCTCTGTTAGCCTAAGAGGCTAACGTTGCACAAGTGCCCCTCTGTTGCATCCCGTTTGGGCTGCTTGTTTGTTTGTTTCTTCAAGCATGTGGGGAGGGGGTTTAAACAGAAAGTGAGTGTTTGTTCTCTGTTCCACTTGCTAAGCGGATTTAATGAATCCTCTACTTAATCAAAGAACCGTGCCTTTGTTTTCATTTGACTGCTGCTGCCACATTTGTTGTGTACATATTTTTCTTCAACAGTTAGCGACTGACAGACAGCCATGGGCAGAAAAAAAGTCATTTATGGTTGCTGTGGTGTCTACTGGAAATGCATTTTCTCCCAGCTGAGCAATGTCCTTCTCAGTCTCCCTTTACGGCCATCAGAGGTGAACCTTCAGGGTTCAATATTTTCCTTCTTCCGGCCTATTCTGCAGCCTCATGCTCCTGCACTGAGGCCTTATTAAGGGCTAGACAAAGTGTACAACAAATTCCTAATCCGTATCCAGTGGGCACGTGCCAGTCTTCTGCAGGGTCCATGTAGTTAAGAGCAGAGAAAATACACCAAATTAGGGATTGCAATTTGATCAAACAGAAATATCACAACATTCCTCTATAGCAAAGAATAAAAATTGAAATATACCTTTAATTAATTTCAGGGCTTCCTGATAGTTCTAAATCTAAATCTATTAAACCAATCAAACATAAGCATTAAAGATGCTCCGATCACATTTTTTTCATGTATAGGCTATATCTATATCTTTTTTGTGCATTTTATTATTGCCGCTGGAAGAGTTGTATTATGTCTTTTTCCCCCCCTTACATTCTTTTGTTTTTCCAACAAACAACAGAACTAAAACACAAAAAATGGTACTCTTACAGGTCTAAAAGTCATTGACCAGATTTTGCCGCCAGGCTAGCTCACAGAACAGCTCTAAAAAATATACAACATTAGCAAAATTACATTACATTGGTGGAGATGGCCTTGCCATTCTCAGGTCCCTGTATTAACACACTTCAGATGTTGTGACCGGTCTTTGGGCTGCTCCTTTGAAGAGGGTTTAACAAGTGGACCTCGTCAGAAATTCACAGATTGAAAGGTAAGAAAAACAAAAGAGGAAAAGGAGAACCAGATGGAAAATGCAGTGTCAATGAAATGGAAAACCTCAGAGGATATAGTTATGACAAACTAGGGCTGGGAAAAGTTCTACAAAAGCAATTGTGGCAAAATAGTTTTACGCTTCACCTAAATGAGACTCATTTAAGTACCCTTACACTTCCTGAAATGAATTAATCCACAACGAAGACTGTATGTATGTATGTGTGTGTGTATATATATATATATATATATATATATATATATATATATAGACAAAGTGTATATATATATATATATATATATATATATATATATATATATATATATATATATGTTGTTTAAGAGGCTTAAACAACTCAATCCATGTCTCTCTCCTCTCTCTATTTCAATAAATCATTCAGAAATAGCAGAGTAATCCCACAAACTGAAAGAGTGACTCTGTTATGGCTGTTTGCATTTAAATGTATTTAATTTAATTGATCCACTGCTTGTGTAAGCACTAATAAGCACACACACATTCTGCTGAGCAAAAATGTATTCCAACATTTAAATCAGATGAAGAGACAAAAAGTTTTTCATGTCTTGAACATAATAGTAATTTTCATTGGCTGCTGTCACGAGACAGCTGTAGACTTCCCGTTTCATATTTTATAATATGGTCTACAATATTGCTATAATATGATTACGACAAAACTGTAATAATATAGTGTTAGTTGGTGTGGTCAGTGGTCAGATAAACACAGCCAGTCTGTATTTAGTCTGTGTGATAGATGTGGCTCTGCGAGCCGTGGCTCTGTGCTCTGATTAAAATAAGTACCTGGTCAGAGTCACTGATGCAAATGGACCTGCTGCATGGACTGTAGGAAGGAGGAGTTCTGATGGCCTGTTCCACACACACAGATCTCTTACCACATATTTCTTCTTCTCTTTTGCTCTTCTGCATTAGCAAGTAATATATATGTAACACACACACACACAGTTACACACACAGTTACACACACAGTTACACACACAGTTACACACACAGTCACACACACAGTCACACACACAGTCACACACACACACAGTCACACACACACACAGTCACACACACACACAGTCACACACACACACAGTCACACACACACACACACACACACACACACACACACACACACACACACACACACACACACACGGTAACGATTGAGTTTTGTCTGTGTCTTAAAGTTTGCAACAGTAATCAAAAATGTGCTAAACTGCACAACAACACACAGGCAGACAGAGCATGAAAAAAGAGCCAGGGAACAGATGAAAAAAAGGTTATTTTACATACTAAAGCACAAATAAAACACACCCACACCTCCACGCAACCATGTGGGAAGGCGCCTCATTGTGTGAATGCAGAGAATGTGTCCTGTCCGCAGTCCCTGCTCTGCATGTGTGTCTGTGTGCAGACACAGAGACAGCACTGAAATACATAAAAACATGGCGATGGTAACAACCTGTTCTCCTCCCAGGTCGCCTCAGTGCATCTCTCGACAAAGATTCATCACTTATATTGCAACGGCAGCCTGCTTCTAGGTCGTTGTTCAATACCACTCCTACTACAAACGTCTACAGGCGAGCATATTCATATACCGATATATGTTTATGGAGCTCGGGGCTACTCAGACGCAGGCAGGTCTGCCGAACTGCTTTCACCTTTGAGCTCAGCCAATCAGCAGCAGAGCCTGAGGGGCAAAGTTTGCCCTGAGTGGTTAATCAGGTAAGAAGGGGCCCCAGCTTCTAGTCTGCTGCTGCTCGGTCTGGCGATGGGACTTAATGTTCACACTATTGTACTCTGTTCTGATCTATTTTATTTGTTTATGTTTTTATTATGTTTTTAATCTATCCGCCACCACTTCTATAGAGGGCCACACCTTGCTATGGTTGTGATCTGGAGAAATAAACGTTTTCTCTTAGACGCATTTTACTTGATTATATGAGAAGCTCATAAACTAATGAAAAACAATAATGTGCTTTACATGTTATGTAAGCATCTTCTACTCTATAAGCTCACAAATAGTCATTTGTTTAAGAAATACTATTTTTTAAATTTAGCTTGGTATAACTCAATTGTTTTTGTGACATTTGTGATGAATTTTTATACATTTTTATAATTCTGTGAGACAACCAATCACAATATCAAGTCATATGTATCTCACTCAACTTGAATCATCCTTTGCTGTATCAGTGACATGGTTGAGTTATGTCTGATAACACACTGCTGTCTGATAAAACTGCTGATCAAATATGCAGCCGCCTAAACTACTACTACTACTGCTGCTGCTGCTGCTGCTGCTGCTGCTGCTGCTGCTGCTGCTGCTGCTGCTGCTGCTGCTGGTGCTGCTGCTACTACTACTGCTGCTACTACTACTGCTGCTACTGTCTGATTACTGGCAAAAAGCACAAATAGATGAACATTAGAGTTCAGGAAAGGGTATCCAAAAACTGGATACACTGAAATTTAATTATGGATTTGATTAATTCTGACTCCATTTTTCATTATCTCATACAATCCAATTCTTTATCATTTTATCAGGTCATCTATTGGAAAAAATGTTATAGTGGTAATTGAATGCAAAAACAATCTGTCAGCAAAAAGTAAAAAAAACAAAAAAACAATTAAAACAGAGGTGACCACAAATGTATTTGTAGCATAAAACAAATCAATACTGTTGTTATACTGACTGTCATGTTATTAATAATAAATAACGAGGATGAGGATAATGAGGATTTTTTGTGTGCTGGTAAAATATCAGTTTTTCATAGTATTGATTGCCACCAACATGGACAATACTGACATTCAGCCTTAACATTATCCTGCTAATGTGGTTTCTATTTAAAAAAACAGACAACTTCTACTTTTTTTGTATTTTCAGCTGCAACACAAACTGCTGGCGGTGAGTTGCCATATAAGTAACTTTTGAACAATTTGTCATCTGCTGAAAAAAAGGGCAGTCAGCACAACAGATTACACAGCCTCATGTGACAAACGCTGTGACCTTTCACAGACTTGGCTCAACACAATACTTGGGGTAAGACAATAGATATTCATCATAAATGTAATACAAAGGAAATGTTTTATACATGGAATTGGAAAGAACAATAGTTATAGGGAAAGCTATAATGATAATTTACGGGGGGGGGGGGGGGGGGTAGGAGAGTCATTTGGGTCCAATATGCAAATCGCTAGATCTTGTGGCTCCATTATAAAAACAGGAATGTAGTTTGCCGATCAGCTGTAACCACTCAAATTCTTCCTCAGTTTCCATCACCACTCCCACTTCTTGACAAACTGTACATCAGAGTGACTTCACAGTGCAGTCACCTTTGATACACGTTAATTCTTCTCCCAAATGCTAAATGAGGTGCCACCTCTAGTAAGTGTTATGAAGCTGTGACTGAAAACCCGCTCAAATCCTCATCGAGTAACTCTAGACACTGTGCTGTTAATACGAGACAGTCCTTTTAAATAAATATCCTGTCTTTGTGGCTTCATTTTAGTTTAATTGCTTAAAAAAAAAAAATCTCACTTGACCTGTGGTTTCTGTGAAAACATCCCTCTTCTCAAGTTCCCAGGCATGTAATTCAAACATCAATAACAGAGATATCCACTGAGCCACAAACAAAGCATGTGGACTTGCCAGCTGAGATATGCTACTGTTATTTGTTTATTGTCATCAGCTGTGACCCCCCCACCACCACCACCAACAACAACAACAACAACCCAAGTTCACAACAAATAAGCAGGAGGAATCGCACAGCACAGCAGGCCTGAACGAACCATGACTTCAGACAAAAGCGATCTTGAGATTGTCAAATCTGTGATTTTTTTTTTTTGTTATATTCCTAACCCAGGTTTTGCTTCGTCAACTATTTTACATGTGAATTCCTACAAGCTCACCAATCAGAAAACAGGAGGACAGGTCACATGTCCTGGAGTTCAATCAATGTAAGCTGGTCATCAGTTTTTTTAAATGGCTTCAGGGGGACTAGAAGTGGGATCAGGGGTATTAAACCCAAAGAAAAACAGCAGTATTTCAGGTTTGAGGCTGCGGATGAACATCTGAAACAGGTGCTGTGTAAAACATGTGGTGCTAAGGAGTTAGTTATGGCATTTATTGTTTTGCAATTCGGGTGTTTCTTAAAAATCGTTTCGGCCCTACGAAACACTCACAATTCCACTGTCAGGCTGAGGGATTCACGGCTGAGAAAGATACCTGTAATTGTCCTCGGCAATGACGCATCACTTGAAAGCAAACATGTCACATTGTATGAAGTGTGTGGGCAGCGCAATAGTGAAAGTGGATGTGTGATCAGTCAACGAGGGGCAGTAAACATTAGTAGTAGCTGTGACAACAAGCCGAACATTTCATGACGCACAAATGACAACTCTCTGCATTTGCAGGAGAGGCTCATCATCTGGGTTAATGCACAGTTGTTTTTGTAAGTCATTTAACCCTCAACGATTATTACTGCACACACATTACCTACCATGCTAAACGATATATTGTGCTATTGGACTAAGACAAATCCTCTGACTGTAAAAAAAAAAAAGAACAGCTTGGGAAGAAGCTGTGACCGGGCAGTCAGCACCATGAACACACTGAGCCCCCTCACACCGCTCACTTTACATAGCATTTTTAAATTCAAATGAACAGTTTGATAGTGGTTATGCCATGAATAGAATTTAAATTGTGTGGTTTTTCAGCACTTTATTTAAATCTATTTTAAACATGTTTTTTTTTCCCAATTTCCTATCAGTGGCCCCTAATGAGACCAGACACCCTGACACTGGATATCCTACTTTAAATATTTGGATTTTCTTATTATGAGTGGACTGATGACATGCGGTCTACCATTTGCACTGCCGTGAACTAGAGGGCAACAAAATGTCAGCGCATAGAAACGACAAATAAAAGGAATCTTGACTCTTTGATGCTGATGGATAACAGCAAAGCTGTTTATCACGTTAGGGGGGAAAAAACTCAAAACAACAAGCATGTGCCAGCTGTAGAGCCCTTAAGCAAAACAACACAATCCTCCCTGCTAAGTCATGGTTCTCTGGAAAAGGCAAGGGAGGGAAAAAAAAAAACATAGGTATTACTGATTTGTTGAGATGCACACAAGATGAGGCCTACACATGTCTGTCAATGCGCTGCAAATCAAAGAGTCCAGGGGGGAAATGCGGGCAGAATTTAGTGTAACAGGTTTAGTTTATAACAGTGTAATAGGATATAAAGTGCACTTACGTAACGTCTCAACTTTTTTTCTGGAGGAGACTTTCTAAGCCACCCCGAACACACCACATCTCCCCCACTCATATCTGCTGCTTTCCTGCTCTCCCGGGAGTTGGAACGGAGATTGGTGTTCGGCTTCGTTTTGGGGAGTGTCTTCTTGTACCTGGGGGAGAGAAAAAAACACATTGACACAAAGCTCAGACGGTTAAAGTTAAAAAAAAATACACGCTCACACTAAAAAAGTGTGGTATTTGCGTGTGTTTGAGAGCGATAAATACCGTCACTCCTTCGAAAGTCGCCTCACCGACAAGGCAGAGATTTTCCACGAGTTGTAGACAAATAACCGGGTAAATCCTGAGCTTGGAGTGAATATAACCCTCCGCGGCACCGCCTTTTGTACAAATATAAACGCTGACTTGTGTATTTTGTTGAAACTGGAACGCTGTGAGTGCAAGAAGAAGAAGAAAAAAGCAGGCGCAGGCAACAGAAAGTCGCTAAGTTTTTGTTGTTGTGTGTAACGCATTCATGCTAATTCCCCGTCAAAGTGGAGCAAAGGATTCAGATGTAAATGTCCCGGTGTAAAGTTACCGGTGCATAGTTTTTCGTCAGTGCGCAAATTAAAACAGTCTACACCGTAAACACAGTGGTTCCGCCGAGCTTCCCTACCAGATTACTTCCATGGTTCCTTAATTGTGATTGACAGGGTGGTTCCGTCTTTCCCTAAACTCACCCTCCTCTCTGGAACAAGCTCGACGGCTACAGCGGCACGACCGCCGGAAACACGGACGCCCGGCCTTTCAAAATAAATCACTCGTCTTGTCCAGAAACTTTTGTACCAAAACGGCGACTTTTTATTAAAAGTGGTCACTAAAAAAATTATATATTTAATTTTCGTGGTTTATTTATAAAAAAAAAAAAACTGGCACGCTTTTATGGTCCAAACGCAGCTGTAGCATAAATGGATTCTGCCTCCTTACAGTCACTCTGAACAACAGTTTGTGTTAGCAAGAACACCAGACCTAAATATTTATAACACAGAAGTACCAAAAAGTGTTTGTTTTCCCCATTAAATTGTTTAAGTACATTTCAGTCAGTATTTAATAATATTTTTAGAAGCTCCGACTAGCTACGCTCACGTGAGCATAGAATTATGGCTAATTATGCTAATCGATAAATTAGCATTATGAGCGGGTATATTTGTCATTAGAATGCTACAGATTCTCCATTCAAGGTCACGTTAATGTTCTACTCCAAACACAATCCCGCCACAATGCTCCCTCATGTTCGTCCTTGGGACATTTATTTTGAAAATTACCAACGGAAGTTGTGTTTTCGTAAATTCGGAGCTTTTTATTACTACTTTGGAGGACGACATGGGTAGGCGGCGGCGTGCAGGGAGAACTGTAGCGCTTAAAACTATGGGACATGTAGTTTCAGAAAAACACCGTTTATGTTCTGGACCTAAAGGCAACAAAAGCCCGTAAAGCAGAGGGAAGGTGGAGTATGAGCCAATGAGGCTGCCTGCACCCCGGGGTGAAAACAAAGAAGTGGCCTCGCACAGTTAAAGGAAAGACAAAGAGAGGACCCACCTCTATGCAAACCTCTCAGATACCAACTAATCATTGTGCGTTTAAACTACATTATCCATAATGCGTGTATTCATAAAAGGAAATTATCCATAAAAAAGCATGTACTATTAAGGACTATACACTGGATTCATAATGTACTCACTGCTTATTTACTCATATATTTATACACTATTTAATCCCTTAATAATACTACATTAAAACATAGTTATCAAGAGTTTCACATGGGCTATTGTAGGTCATTAGTTGCTTTTCCTAATTATTACATTTATTTTTTCATGTATTAACATTCACACACCACTTCAAATTACATAATTGTATTAAATACAACAATTGTTTTACTTGAACTGAATTCTAAAATGCTAAAAACATGATTTATCAGTAGCTCTATATGCTAATATAGAAACCACACTGATTGGTAAAAGGTTTTAATTAAAGGCCAATATTGATCTGGTAAAGCTTATCTGATCAATATATACCACACCCAGCAAAGCGTTTCTAGCTGGTCTAATCAACCAGCAAAAGACGTGTTGCCCATGGATTTAGAACGGTATCCGAGGAATCTTATTGGAATGCTATTGTAATGGTAAACACTTCCCCCCAAAGGATGTTCCCTGTTAGTCTATGATTAATGGCCACTGTACAGCCACATTACCTCTTTCAACAGGCTCAGTATTGATGAAAAAATAGAGAGCAATGAAAGGCTCCAAGAGTTACTGAATTCCTTTACCTGGCACCATATATTGAGCTCTAGAGCCTTAAATTAAATGTTACAACATCAAATACCTTTCGCCGTTTAATTGATGCATCAGATTTCATGTCATTAGTATGTTTAGGGTGTTTGCCATCGTCCCATGTTGGTTCACATTGCTCTGCTTTAAAATGTGCATACATCTTTGGTTTATGAGGCCAAAGCAATATCTACATGTTCAACTGATGAACCCTGAATTACAGCAGCATTTATTAGTTATTACACTAAATGAATATACACCACCCATGCAGAATGGCAGAATGGCAGTGAATGCCCAAGAATTCTACAAATATATATATTTTGTAATGTTTGCTGTTACTTAAAACCTCAAATATGTCAAGTATTACTGCATTTATGATTACTGCAGTAAAAATGTTGACAAAAGCGACAAGAAGTGTAATGGTTTGGTTGATTAATTATTAAGAGTCATTGATTTTTTTTCCCCCTCCCTCAAATGCCCTTTAATAGCTTTGGTGCTACTGCAGTGTTTATACCGTATCAGTGGCACATAATTTGCTGTTGCTACATTACAACTGTCATGTGTCCTGTACCTGTGGGAAAAAAAGATGCGATTGCATTCCCATTCCCCATTTCAGTCGTCATCTTCACTCACTTCCATTTCTGTAAATGGGCGCATATATGTACTTGTGATGAATTGTGCAACAACATACAGTTCCTTATTTTTTTAATCAACAAAATCACTTTACATACTAAAAATGTTGATGTTCTTGAGAACAATTCTTGAGGTTTGCAGTATCTACACTTAAGTGTTTTCTTTTTGAAGCATTTCATTAATTAATAAAAATGTATTACTTGCAGCTTAAATCAACCCATCCACACATTGATCGAGTTCCCAAAAAGAAAACTGGGACTTGAGGTGACAACCTCCAACCAAAAATATAAATTATGTACAGCAGGTGATTTACTCAATCAAAAACCAAACAAAACCTAACAAATAAGGTAAATGTCGTACCAGTGATGGCACCCAGTGGTCAATATATAAGGTAAAGCAGACAATGAGGTATGTTTGAGCAAAACAACAAACTCATAATTTTAGGGTTTGGCTTGTTTCCACGGAAACTAAGTTAAGGTTTCCAGAATCCACCTCCCATGTTGTCTTGTCATTGCTTGATAGTGATACAGCTTCCTTTTCTTATTTGTTTGCTTCAGTCACATGTCTTTAATATCACAATTACTGTTTAATCATCTTCACTATTTACCAACAGTACTGTATAAATAATTTAACCTTAAACAATCGGCCTGGTCAAGTAAGACAATACAACAACAAATGCAGATTTGCTTTTTTTGCACTATAGTGAAAGATGACAATAATATGAATATTTACACAGTACAGCTGAGGTGTACTTCCTGACAATTTCGGCTTCAAAGATCTGCATTAAATATCACAAGGCACATAAAACCAGCATGAACACTAAGGTCTCCCTGAATGATCAAATTAGAGGAATATGTTAAAATATGCTGTCAAACTGTTGTCAAATATGGTTAAACAAGTACAATTTAAATGTTGCTCACACTTTTAGTGTGTTTTAAATATTCCTATTGAAAATGCCCAAATCTTCAAAATGTCCCATATATCAATCCATCATATACTGTATAGTTTAGTATTTCATGATTATTCGGAATGACATTTTAAGTCATATATACATTTATTGCGTGTGATATGAAACCTATAAAACACCAAAGTACACATCAAAAAGATTCAAATATCTTGAAAATCACACAGCAACACCACAGCTCATGAAGGAAACCTGCATGCAAATCAGAATATTAAACAAAGCCTGTGAGCTGTGTGTTCAGAGATATGACAAATCAAAAAAGGTCTTTATCTTTACAACTCAACGCGCTCTTCTGTACTGTGCACTGCACATGCATGTGTTTGCATATGTTTGTGTATGTGGTTTGTTTGAGGTAATGTCAAAAACGCTCAGGTTCACGATTGAACCAATTTCATGTGTGGAAAAAAACAAAAACAGTGAAGTACTACATTTTTTGATGAGTTGTCTAACAGCTTTTGATGTTTCTTATATAAGAGCGAATTATATTTAGCCATATTTTCCCCACATAAGTGAGAGAACATATTTGCATCAATGACTCATATCCATCTAAAGTCTCTAAATAAATTAAAATCGTTAAATGATCACTTAAACAGTGGTATAAGAACTGCTTCGATCAAAACTTTATGACTTGAAACAAAATCAAATATAGGGTCAGAACCAGCATTGACGTTCTGTGAGAGTTCTAAGTTCATTTCAGTGCTTTTTTTTTTTTTTTTAAATGAGGTTATATGCACATCTATGGTTTGACAATTCAGGCTCCTTTACGAAGCAGTCCACAACTCCCTTGGTGCCAATTCCTATGGGTTTCCTGCAGCGTTTTTTTTTTGTGTGCATGTTCAGAAGACCAGTCTACTAATGGTATTGAAGCCCCCTCCCCCTCCTCCTCCACCAGATGGGCCACAGCTCCCAGGTGGGTTATTGTCATCTGAACCGTTTGGCCTGAATGAGCAGGAGGATGAAGGGGCCTGGAGAGCCTGTGTCCGAGCGGTGAGCTCCTGTTCCTGTTGACAGCGGCAAAGGAAAGAGAAATGTTTCCAAGTCAGATTTGTATTTTTTTACAGTGCAAAACAGGAGTAAAACATTTGCAGTAGCTAAGCAATACCATACCAAAGAGCTCATTTATCATTTCTATGTGAGTGACGCTGCATCAGTTGTCACTTAACATTGTTACAGCACCCTCTAGAGGTGACTTACTGAACTCACTTGCACAAATGTGGTGGAATTCAACTCAACACAGCTCAGTTCAATGACTCGTGAAATTACAACCCACGTCTTTTAAAAGGACAGTTTAAAAAAAAAAAAAAAAAAAAACTCTTAGTTATCTGTAACAGTGGGACCTGTTTTCCCTGCTCCACTTTCCACTTCAGAGAATCTTATATAATCCTCAGCTTTCTTGAGCATCTCACACTTCAGAGAGTTAATGCTAATAATGTTCTTGTATTTAAAAAAAAAAAAAGTAGTGTCTCTTCTAAGGCTGTGCAGTTAATTGAATTTTGATCGCGATTTCGAGTTGCGTGTCAAGCGATCTCTAAACTCATCATCGAGTTGAATTCATTTTTGACATTTTTCTTGACATTTGCTGAATAAATGCATTGTGTTACTAAAAAAATCATTTTAATAATCATGGTTTCAATATTGACTAAAATAATTGTGATAATGATTTTTTCCATAATCGAGCAGCCCTAGTCTCTTCTTAAATATCTGATGATCACCTTTAGGTGCAGGTTAAATACTTGCCCTAATTTAAATCACTTTGCATGTCACGTTCTTTTATCGCTACTATTTACAGACAGTGATAGTTTGAATGTGTAGCTTCTATATGGTTGAAGTGTGTATATTTGTGTTACTCCCTGGCTTACCTGCAGATACAGCTTGTTGTCCTTGACGATAGCGTCCAGTAGTTCTTTCTGCAGAGGAGGCTCAGTGTTCAGCCTCATTCTATTTGCCATCGGACCCCCATTTATGTTCTGCCCTGGTAGCTCCTGCTTCCTGTACATGAGCACATATGCCGTGTCCTTGGGGAAGCGATTAGTAATGTTTTGCACCGATTGGAAGGACGTGAATGTCACTCTGCTGTCGTTGAACAGCAGCCAATCCCTCGCTTCCTGGCCGCTGTTAGGGGGCGTGTCTCCCTGTTCAAGTGGAACTGAGAGAGCTGAGCAGGAGGAGAGGCTGCTGTCGGCCTGGCTGTTTCCCAAGTCCTCTTTGAGGGAGAAGTAATCGGCCGGATGCTGCATTCCATCTGCTCCGTTGACGTTTCGGCCGTACGAGTAGTAGTGGCCGCTTTCAGACGAGATACCGGAGTGCATCACCACTGAGCTGAGGACATAGGGCACCGACTGCACTTGCGTTTCTCCTCTTCTCTGCATCTGCTCTGCTCCATTGATTCTTTCGTTCTCGTCTTCCTCCTCGTCTTTCTGCGACGGTTTGAGCTTCTTGGCCAAGTTCTCGCTGCTCTCTGGGGAATCCACTTGCAGAGGGGAAGACGTGGAGGAGGAACACGTTGAAGGCATTGAAGGGTCATGCACGGGGAGTCTCATGAGAGGCGGGATGGTGACGTTGTCCAGAATCTTTCTGCGGACGTGGCATTTGGCATCATAGGAGA
Organism: Lepturacanthus savala; assembly: GCA_030544235.1. Lineage (NCBI taxonomy): Eukaryota > Metazoa > Chordata > Actinopteri > Scombriformes > Trichiuridae > Lepturacanthus > Lepturacanthus savala. The sequence continues at coordinate 29,792,691 of CM060466.1, forward strand.
AGCGCAGCAGGGTGAGGATCAGGTACTCGGGTGCAGAGACCACTTTCATGGTCCTCTCTGCTCGCTGGAGAGAGCCACACTTCTCACAGAAGTAGGCGTTCTCCTCGTCCAGGATCTCAGGGGCAAGGAAATAGTTCACCAGGTCAGGCACAGAGAGGGGAGGCTCGTTTGTCACTGGCACGAAATGGACGTGGCTGCTTGCGGCTTTGGCCGAGCCCGGATCAGGGATTTCACTGCCACCATTGACAGATCCCTGACAAAGAGTCTTGGACTCCTCAGAGGGCCCCTCAGGTTGGAGGCCGTCCTGAGAAGTGGCAGAGGGACAAAAGGCCAGAGAGAGGTCTGTAAAAGGCTCCTCTTTCTCAGAGATGCTGTTGCACTGCATACAGCAAATACCTGCGATTAGCTTCCCGCCAAACATCTTCTCTGTCAGAGTCCTTCTATCATCATCATCATCGGGTTTGGTTTCTGCTGCAGGCAAAGGGGACGCTTCGCCCTCCTCTGGAGGAGTCCGGTCCGTTTGGTCTGTGCTGCTTGAGTCAACAGGGGATGTGACCTTTGGCTTAGTGGATTCTAGGACCTGAAGTGTTTTCTCCTCTTCATGTAACCTGGAGATCAGGACAAAGGGACGCTCAACATTTGGGGGCAAACACAACTCATCATTATCGTTAGTTAGCCTGGCTAACACCAATTTAGACTGATATTCAGTCTGGGAACTGTCCGTTCATTTGACAAATGTCATAACAAATGTCTATCAAATATGTGTTTACGTAGCTTATAGACAATCATATCAAACATATCTGATGATATACCCAATATTCGATGACAATAAAATAGTCTAATGCTAAAAGTTGCTCATTTTTCAAAGAAAAAAAACTTGCAGTCTAAATTGCTTGGAAAACTTTCTAAAGTTGCATCAAAAGGTAAATCACCATCTGCCATCATGTTGGATGTACCACCAACAAAGTGGCTTTGTGTTTCGTTATCATCTTGCTGTACCCTCCTTGCTCTGTGATTGGTTCCATAGATTAGGAATATTGGGTCCTTGGAGTCCAGACAGATTTTTAAATAAAAAGTAGCTTGCTCTAGCGCTCTAATGCAAGCCCTGGTTGTATTTTTGTTGCCGCTTAACTTTCAGTGGCGCATTAATGCCGCACGGAGGTTGTATAATCTTTGCCTGATTTCATTCTTTCAGGCACAGGGGACAATAAAGGGAAAGCAATTTTGCCTTTTAAATAGATGCGCTAAGTTGATGCGATATTATTACGATTGATTCATCCAATCTGTTTAAAAAAATCCAATCTGTTTGCAGGGTACCTGTCTAGAAGAAATCGAAGGTACTCGGAACAGTCCTGCTGGGAGCCCATATTGAACCAGGGAGGTCGAGATGCTTCCAAGAAGTTTCTGGGGGCGTATGCTGCCCTCTGCAGGAAATAGACATGCACCACACACACACCCGCATATCAACAGTATTATTATATTATCCACTGTCATCGGCCACCTGTGATAATATCCCGTCATTTCTATTTCCCAGGACAACACCAACCTGAGTGTGTGCAAGGAATGCAAAGAGCAGCTGCAGCTTCTTCATTAGTGTGTTGGAACCGTTCAGATGTAACGATAAAACATGCCTCCTGAAACTGAAGAATAATAGAAGTTAAATACGTTCAAGCTGTTTGCTGCTTTGCTCGTTGAGTGCTTGCATGTGCTTGACTCACTCTGTGGCCATGAAGAGGGTCTGTAGGATGCTGTTCATATAGCAGGTGTTCCCCAGGTTCACCAGACCAGTCTTGCCTGTTTCAGACTTCCCAGCATGCCTCAGTGGCCCGGAGACAAACGAGTTGGACTGGGATGTCCAGGCACTTTGATTCAACACCAACTTGATCTTCTCTTCTCCAGGTTTAGGCAGATCCTGATGAGACAAAAAGATAAAACAATGGTAAGACAGAATATATATTCTCCTCCCTTTTTATGTTTTATGAGATTAAAATAGAAAGTTAAATATGACCCCGACGCACCTGGAGACATTTCATTTCTTTATACCAACATTTATGACAAATTTAGTATGAGCTGAACCCACACACTTTTACCTTGATGGCCTCTAGGATGTGGTCATAGAGGTCAGGGAAGCCGGAGTACTGGTACATCATGCAGTGTATGAGCTCAGTGAATTGGACCAAGAAAGTTTTACTGGTGGAGATGCCATCTGTCCTCAAGGACTGGACTAGATGCACCACGTGTGGAACAACCTGGGACAGTGCAGGGTGAAGAGAAAAGAAAAATGTTAAGGACACTATCGTGCTAAAGATAGTGCTAATATAAGGTGTGTGTGTGTGTGTGTGTGTGTGTGTGTGAGATGGGTCAAATGCAGAGGATCATTTTCCCCTACAGGGTTCAATAAAGTACTTCTTTTTCTATTAATCATACAAACCTGCAGCCAGAGCTCAATTGTACATAAGGAACCCCGCTGAGGGTTCAGTCTCATTTGCTAGTATTTCTGAGACTATTCATGTTTTTTCGATGCTAATAAAAATTGGCCAACTCAAGGGCCATTGCTCGGCATTTAAGTGCTTCACACACCATTAGCGGGAGAGCGCTGCCGAGGCCCGGGGGGGGTTCTGGGAAAAGAAGTCTATGCAACTTTGAAGTAATTTAAGCCAGAAGAGAAGAAAATGAGAAAACCAATAAAGTGGCCCTATGAGAGGGGAAATGGGCTGTGAGGAGGCAGGAGGTCCCTTACCAAATGGAAGGCCTCCGGAGAGTGCTGGAAACTCAGCAGCATATGGGAGAGGACAGTTAGCGCCCCCTGTCGCACAAGGGGGAACCACAGACGGCTAAATACCTATGGACAGAGGTAAAATAAAAATGTCATGTCATAAATACATTTATTTACTTAATTTTTTTAAAGAATTGAAGTATGGCATAACAGTTCTCACACACACCAGTTCAATTTTGAGCAGAGTGACGTCAATGAGGATGGTGAACTTCTGAACTGCAGCCAGTCCTTTCAGCAGAGCGATGACCCATGTATCGACATGTTGGGCCAGAGGCCAGGAAAGCCAGTCGATCATCCTTAAAACACAAATGAGAGTAATGATTGTAAATAATCTGACAAAAAAATACAGTTTACTTTAAAACTGTGACTCCAGCTTATATATCCCAGAGACGGAGGGAGAAATGAAGAGAATGCATCTCAAGATGTGTGAGGTCACCTGCAGAGTGCTTTAGTCATGCTTGCATCTTTGACGTTCTGGTCTGTGGTGAGACTTTTGATAAGCACTGTGATCATCTGGACTGGGATGTGCTGGACCAGGCTGGCCAAGGCGATAGATGGCTCAAAGGAGGGATCTGCAAAAAATATTAGCACAAATTACATCATTACACAACCCTAACACCCCCCCAAGTGGAGAATATGTGAGTAAAAATGTAAATTTCCAGAACTGTGAATATTGCACTGAAGACAACAGACAGGAACACTTCATGATATAATGTAGTAAGAAAAACACTGCAACAACCTAAAAATGTCTATAAAGATGAATCAATGCTGTTGGTTTAAGCTTCTCAAAAGGAGCTTTTATTGCAGGATGCTTGTGGTCGTATTTTAAAGTTCTATCCACCCGAGTGAAGTTCCTTTTACTCAATTATAGATCCTAGTTCTTTAATATTGCATGCCTGCTGATATTGAATCTGATTTCATAATAATATTTTCCCAACACTGCAAAGAGCACACATAACCTAATGAAAGACAACTTTAAATGACAGCTGACTACTTCTGTCCTAAGAAGTTATATCCTGCATCAAAACGTTCCTTTAATGGTTTCCTGTAAAATGTTATATAGCTCTGTATAGTGTATGTGGAGTATGGATCTTTGAAATGTACCGTTTGGCCAGGATTTTAACAGCATTTAGTTTGGTTCAAAAGCAGTTTTGAAATATAATCTCCAATGGGCACATGCTTTGGGTGCAGGCATTTAATTGAAGATGATCTCCTGCTATTTGTGTTGTGCTCCCACAATGTTCAGTCACAGAAACTGCTGCGCATTAGGGCTGGGACTTCTTGAACATTCATCATCGTTCACAACAACAACAAAAACAAACAAAAAAAGCATTTTCTGAAATATATTTGAACAGCAAGTGCTATTAAATATTTGCTCTTGAAGAAAACAGTAGAATCGAAGTTAAATGCTCCAAACAAAGACGAGTGTTTATAATGAGGCCGGTGCCTCAAAATAATGAAAAAACATCCGTGTGCCAATAATATTGAATATTGTTGGATGAACATCCAAACTAAACAAATGGGGAGAACAAAGCCAAGGGATCAAAGTCTGTTATTGGCAGAGCCCTGAAAAAACAAAATGAAACAAGGTAACTGTTCCAAGTTGCTTAATCGTGCACGACATTGAGGGAGGGAAATCTGCATAATACAAATTATTCTATAAATGGCTATAATCAGACAATCAAAGTATCTATAAATGTATCATTAAAACTAAATGTTATCATGTTACACATTTGTAGGATTATAACGTGTATTTGGGACATCCAAATCTGTTTAGGCTACAGTATGCTGGATTTCCCTAAAAAACTATATATAAATTCATATAAATCTAATCCCTGTTAATCAATAGGGACATCCAAAGACACTAAAACAATGAGAAAAGTAGAAAATACAGACAGAGCGCAGCAGGGTCTTTGCACATAAACACACCACACACACATCTAGTGTGTGATGACTGAGAGGGATTTATACAAGTTATATACTCTTTTTTTTAGGGAAATCCGGGTAAGTTCTCTCTATTTTTGGCTCAGGAATACTCTCAAAAAAACATGATACTTTATACCTCGAAACTGCAATAACATGCGTTATAGCCGTGTTGCAAAGGAAATAGTCTCACCTGTGGAAGAGATAATGGCAAAGACCTCCTGCAGTGAGGGCAGCAGTGTAGTTGGATCCGCCTTCCAGATGTTCTGCAGCAGCGTGCTCACCTTATTCACCTGACCTACATACTCTCTCAGCTCCTGTTCTTGGCTGGCGAAGCAGTGGAAGTAACTGATGGTCCTCACCAGCTGCTGGCGGAACAGCGCGCCCGACTTGTCCCTCGGGATGCACTGCACGAAGTCCGAGAGCATGGTGCTCAGGCGGGCGCAGAGGGCGGGCTCCGGACGCTCACACACCATCCTCAAAACCTCCACCTGGATCACGCTGAAGATCTCCAGCACGGAGGGGCAGCTGATGAGCAGCCGCAGGCAGCAGTGGATGTAGTCTATCAGGGTCGGGTCTTTGCGGTCCAGCTGGCCGTAGCCCTGCTGGAGGAGGCTGAGGACGAAGTCTTTGGTGAAGAAACGCTCGAACTCGGGGCGGTGGTAGCGCGCGTAGGCCTCCAGGACCTGGAAGCCGACCTGCTTCTGGAAGACGTCTTCACCGAGTAAGACGAGCCGGGTGGTGAGGGCGAACAGCGCCTGACACTGCTCCTCCGTCACCTCTTTCTCTGCTGCTTCCACCACCATCTTCACGATGGCCTTCTTCATTGGAACAGCGTGATTGGAGCTGATGAGGCCCTCCAAAATCTTGTCCATGATGACGGTCTGCAAAAAGCGAATGAGGAAATGTTTCATTAATGCTTGCCATTGTGTAACGTGTGAATTGGTTTGTGCATCAACTGTTTGGCTTTTTGAATTAAACTGAATACGTCACAGAGTTTGTATGGAGCCCTTTTCCACCAACCACCTCACATTGTTAGCATTGGTTGAGTGAACACTGTCAGCACTCAAACACAGACCATGGACTCAGCTAAATTTTTGGAATGCAGACTGTATAGACATTTGTTCAAATTGTTTTTATTCTTGCATTTTTAATATATAAAACAAGGCAATATATGCTGAAACATGGGGATATCTTTGATTAAAAAATAAAGTTGCAAACACACAAAGTATTTTTACAAAAGATATTAATTTAACAAGGAAGAGAGAGAGAGAAAACACCCCACAAAAGAAGGAAAGTTCCTTTATATACGTTTGAAAAGAGGTCAAAAGATTAAACTAAGAGACAAATCCAAAATAGATGTAACAGGGTTTTTTAAGGTTCAGCATCATCCACAAAATTGAGACAGTGAGGAATAAAATTTGTATATTATATCTGTAATATATCTGTATATTAACCATTGCCTTAAAAAAGGTATGTTCTTCATCAAAGTTTTCTTTCTTTTAAAAATCACCTAATTTACATACATAAAAAGGATGTGGTAAATCATTCTTTGAGTATAATTGATAGAAATAAGCTAAAAATGGAATATTGGTAGATATAGAGAGAAGTACGGCGATTTATGAATGTGTTCATTTTTATTTTAAGAGGCTCTTAATTTTTTATGGCAAGGTTGTCACAGATTGAGTTATATGAGGATACTTGTTTGTAAATAATTAAATACAAATTTACAAATTGGTGCCAAAAGGATTCAGAGTTAAGCTTTTCTCTATAAACAGATCTGCATGTGAATAGAGATATATACATTTTGGTCAAAACACTGTCTTGATAACATCTTCTTTATTAATCATGGACAGAAAACTTGTGAAGGGACTGAGGGTTTCCAACAGCCATGGGTTTTGTTCCTTCACAGTGTATTGTAAAGACATAACCACTGCTACATGTTATGATATACCGCACTAGATAAAAATAAATAATAATTTCAGGCTTGGTCAAAATAACATGCAAATTATTAGCCTGGAAGGTTACAAGACATTTAGTCGGACACCTTTGATATGAGGATGGACACTGATTTTGATCACCTGAGTAATAGAATTTACTGTGATGAAACGTATGTGGCATAAAGAATATCAAAATAATTAAGACTTATTATTAACAAAAAATCAGGGATTTTATAGCGTTATCCACAATTGGAAAGTGGCTCATACTCCTCAAGCAATTACACAGGTATAATCGTACAACCTAACAGTATAACTCTCTATATTACATATTAACTACGTAATTCATTATTAGATGCTAACCTAAACTGATCGGCTAATCTATATTTTGTATCTAGTTGGCGACACCTTTAAATTTACATTATGTAAGACTATAAAAGACCAGATGAATAAACGGTATTAAATATTTAATTTATAATAACTTAACACGTGCGGGTGGCCATATGTGTTTTTAACCGCCGCCGTCACCACGACAACCACGGACATGTTAACGCGGTCCCCCTTTAAACCGAAACACCGGGGGGAGGGGGGCTAGCATGACAACGCTAGGCTAACTGTAACGTTAACTTAAACGGGGGATTCAGGCAGTTAAATCATGACTTGAATGCCACATCCAACAAAACGCTGGAGACAATTATCCCGTACCATAACGACAGTTGTTATTAATGAAAATCATTTAACAACAACAACAACAAACACGAACAAAGCAGCCACACAGGCCTGACGTTAGCTCAGAGACGTTAGCCGAGAGATGCTAGGTGCCCCTGTCTTAGCGTTAGCATGAATACGCTGTTTACTGACAAGATATACGCACTGACGAATCTGTGCTTACCCAAATCAAGCATGTCAACACTGTCCGGCCAGAATATTCTCAATTGTCAGTAGAATCGTGTTATTTTGGTTCATTTGATCGCTCAGTATCAGCTGATTAACCTCCCAACGACGTCATTCCTATGGACGCGGACGTCGGTAGGACCCCTGTGACGTCACAGAGATTTCAGCCCGAGCGTTGCCTGTTCTCTTATTGTTGAATTATAGGATAACAATGTACTGCTTTCGAATACATCTCGTACATACTAAATACCAAGAAGGAAATTGTTCCAGGTACACAGGTATATATATATATATATATATATATATATATATATATATATATATATATATATATATATATATATATATATATATATATATATATATATATATATATATATATATATATATATATATATATATATATATATATATATAACCTCAGTGGCATCTAGTGGCATTTCATTTTTTTATAACTCTCTCCCTTCACTTTCAATATTTATAATCAGCTTGATTCATATGGCACCTTTCATACAAGGACTGCAGCTTAAAGTCCTTAACAATAATGCAATATGATGAGTATGATCACACCACCATTGCAGCAATGCTTCACGTATTATAAAAATAAATAAATGTATAAATAGATTATTTTATTTGATTTGAAATCTTTATTTCAAACACACAAAATAAAAAAAGTGTAACTAAAAAGCAGACAGAAAAAAACGAAAAAATAAAACAAACATTGCACCAAAGCAATTACCAAACATTCAATAAATACATTTATATATTTAAAAAGACTGGAAAGAAGCACATCCATATTAAATCTCACTCATTCTCCATTAGTAGAGAATACAAAAATATAAATTTAACACCTACACATTATGCCTATCAATAATATATTAATAATATAGTAAAATAACGTATTATTATCTCAAATAAAATATTATTTAGTAACATATTTTTATTTAATAATATATTAATTAATAGATTTAGCTGTTAAGTATTTTTCTCTCTTCCTTTCTCCATATACAGATATACCGTACACATACTTATGAACATATGATATTTTAAATACAATATATGCATAAACATATAATAATAATGATTAAAATATATATGTTTTTTAATTAATTAAAATCAATAAGTTAATAATAATAATAATAATTACACAATCATCTCTGTAAGGGTCATTCTTCACCTCTGAACCTCGTTAAGCCATGTCTTTATACATTTTTTAAAACTGAATGAAAAGTGAAACAAAATGAAAAGGTGACTACAATAAGTTCCGATAGACGATACATACAGTATAAGAGGCTACATTCAAATGCATCTAGACATTCCCGACAGTCCACGAATGCAGCATCTCCAGCTCTCGCGATAGAACGCACACAGGTTAGCGCGCGCTGGTGCCAGAAACGTAAGTCAGCGTGCTGTCTGAGAACAAACCGGTATCTCTCATTGTACACAACAGGATAGTTTCCATTTAACCGGAAAAAGTTCGGAAAATCTTCAACGGCTATAACACGGGATCTCACAAGGCTACCTACGAACGGACTGTAGACCCGAATCTTAGTGGAAATTTGATTCAAAAAATGTCGGAAAGCGCAAACTGCGTGGAACAACGGGAGGAGCAGACGGAACTTGAAGAAGCCGGAGGAGCGGAGGTAAGATGGTTTCAAGCGGGCATTGTCTCCTCTTAGCCCCGCGTACATCTCCCCCAGAGCTTACGTTACCACACGTTATAAACACGGTGTAAACGTATTTCTCTCAGCAACGGGGTTCCCAAATCCAGTAAAACTTTCACTTTGTCAACATGAACGCAGTTAGCTAGCCGCTGCGCTATCATTAGCCGCGTCCCATCCAGAGGCGTCAACTTACCTCACAGAGCAGCAACCAGGCCAGCCGCTTTCATAAGCGCCCCCTACTTCTTAACTAACTTAGCTTAGCCCCGCTAGCTGCCCCATTGATTACCGCAGAAGGAGTCCCAGTGTGATTTTTTTAAAAATTATTATTACTAAGCGAGTACACACGCACGCGCGCACGCACGTCGGGGGAAACAAGTGAGCAGCTCGGCGTTCAGCCATCCTGTCCGCGTCTTTGTTTTCAGGGGGACAGTGCAGCAATGGCTGTTGTAAAGAGATCATAGCGATCCGCAGCGCTGCCCGCAACTTGGCTTTCGCTGCACTCTGTGTTGAGTTTTGACTACAATCCATCAAAAAATGATTTTTTCCCCCATGCGTGAAGCTCTGAAGTTAAGACACGACCAAATGAGGCAAGTTAAAGAACAGACCGTATAAAGAAGTAACCTTAATATTAACCATAAAAAAGATCAATGCAAAATGCCATTGAGGGAATTAATTTCTGCGTCTCTTTGACAATTGAAACCGAACAAGAGGACATTGGGGGCATCTACTATACACGTTGTAAATAAAAACAAGTCGACCAACAACCAAACAAGAGGCACACAATTATGACTAATAATGAATACAGTTAATGCAAATAATTGCAGCGAATGAAACTGGGTGGTGTGTAAAGTGTACTTGACCGATTTATGGCATTGTTAGTTCTTGAGTTAACATTTTATTTTCCAAATATAGTAGTAACATTTTGGCTTCAGCTTATTGACAATACAGCAAGGAAAAATATATTCAAACAGGGAAAGCAGTAGGAATAGGTATAATGTTTGCAAAATGCAGAGTATTTGTGTCATACCTATATTATGTGTGTAGAGTTGGATGCATGTATCCTGTGAATAAATATCTGTTAGCAGCATGAAATCAAGTCATTCAGTCGATTTGTGGACTTGTAGTGCAGTGGGTTGTTTAGTCAGCTAAAAACAGTGTGATAGCATGTGGAACAAAACACCTGCAGCAGCATTGCTTCATGAACTGCGAGCTGAAGTAGCTGCCTGAAATATTCAGGATCATGTAGGAGGTGAAAGGTCTTGTCCATAATAGCCCACAGTTTTGCTGTCATTCATCTCTCTCCCACTTCTTCTTCATGTGGGATCAAAAGAACATCCCACATGAGAACAAGCCTGTCTTGTTGTCTTATCTCTTTCTGTCTGCAGTTGTTAAGTGAAAATGTTGACGCTAGTACATAAATAGACTCACTCTCACTCACTTTTTTTTCAGGAGAAGTCTGACTCCTCAGATGCTGGAAAGGAGTCCTCTTCAGATGCTGGACCTGATGGCCAAGATGCATCCTCCTCCTCAACTAAAAAAGAGTCTACTCCTGGTTATGAGGAGAAAGTGGTAAGGAAACTTATTCTATAAGTCACTCTATGGTGGATGACTCTGTTCTTGGACAAGAAACTGAACAGGTCTCTGTGTTTTGTAGCAAACAGACCGGACCAACAGATTTGAGTACCTGTTGAAGCAAACAGAGTTGTTTGCTCATTTCATCCAACCAGCTGCACAGAAGACCCCCACCTCACCGCTGAAGATGAAACCAGGGCGTCCTCGTGTCAAAAAAGATGAGAAGCAGAACCTGCTGTCTGCTGGAGAGTGAGTAAACATCTGCACAATTCAGGTTTAAAGCCTGGAAAAGAATTTGAAGTAATTTGTTGCGACATACTATTTGTGAAAGGTTTATTGCTTTTCTTGGTCTTGTAAGCGCAGGTCATAACTACTATGACAGGTTTATTTCATTTTTGGAGGCTGACACGTTGTGCCTCGTGCCTGTGTTTGACAGCAATCGACATCGTCGCACTGAGCAAGAGGAGGATGAAGAGCTTCTGAATGAGAGCACCAAGACGACTAACATCTGCACTCGTTTTGATGATTCTCCCTCCTGTAAGCCATGACTGTTTTTATTGAGGCTCGAGAGGAAAACACATGGAATTCAGACAAAAGGTGAATATAGACAATTAAAAGAAGTGATTATTATCTTTTTGTCTCTCATCTAGATATCAAATCTGGAATAATGAGGGACTACCAGGTCCGTGGTCTGAACTGGCTCATCTCTTTGTATGAGAATGGAATCAATGGCATCCTCGCTGATGAAATGGTAGGTACTTACTTACATTTGCAAGCCAGCTATTGCATTCCCGGTATTTTCATTGTGTGATATTGTTGTTTTCATGTATGACTATGTCTCGGACACACTCTCCCTCCGTTGTATTTGTCAGGGTCTGGGAAAGACTCTTCAGACTATTGCCTTGCTGGGTTACATGAAGCACTACAGAAACATCCCTGGTCCCCACATGGTTCTTGTGCCCAAGTCCACCCTCTACAACTGGATGAATGAGTTCAAGCGATGGGTGCCTTCACTCCGTGCAGTCTGCCTGATCGGAGACAGAGATGAGAGGGTAGGCCCTGTCTGCGTTTTATAACTCAAAATTATTCACCATCTTTGTATCGTTAAATATATATTGATTTTATAAAAGGAGTACCTTTTTGTCCATAAAGCACACAAAGTCTTAAATCTTAAAAAAATAATGATCTGGTTTTTCTGCAGAATATTTTTTTCAGCCACAGCAATGCAGTCTGTAGATCACAAATCCTGCTGATGGTTGCAGTAGAGCACTTTGGACTGGACCTAACTGTTCAGTTGAAATTAGCTATTGATTTAGGTTTATAGATACAAGCCCAAATTAAAATAACTAACAAAACTAAAAAAATCGACTTCTAATTGATGCTTAATGTAGTTATCAATTGCTGATTGAAGATGAAGAAAAAAATGTATTTGTTAAAAAAAAAATTCCCCTCCATTTTCAGAATGCTCTGATCAGAGATGTGCTGCTGCCAGGAGAATGGGATGTGTGTGTCACATCCTACGAGATGCTCATCATTGAAAAGGCAGTGTTCAAGAAGTTCAACTGGAGGTACCTGGTCATCGATGAAGCCCACAGGATCAAAAATGAGAAATCAAAGGTCAGAGTTGTGACTGAAATTTATCCCCTCTGAGGCTTTAGCAGAACCACATCATATTTCACAACATAATGTTTACGGAATAGCGCAATAAAATAAAAAGCCTTTCTATTTTCCCCAGCTGTCAGAAATTGTGCGAGAATTTAAGACCACCAATCGTTTGCTGCTCACTGGAACACCTCTGCAAAATAACCTCCATGAGCTGTGGGCTCTGCTGAACTTCCTGCTGCCTGATGTCTTCAACTCTGCAGATGTAAGAGTTGCCCAGAAGTAGACAGGATTTGTATTTTATTGAATTTATATATCAGTCGAAGATAAGCAAACATTTAAATTGAACTCAATTCTTTTATTTAGAAAACGTGACAAAAAGTGTTTTCTAGGACTGACCTAATTTTATCTTCTTTTTTCAAGGACTTTGATTCCTGGTTTGACACAAACAACTGTTTGGGTGATACGAAGTTGGTGGAACGTCTTCACACTGTATGTATTAAATGTTCCTGATGCAGCTTCAACTAATCTGTGTTTATCTGACACAGTCTTACTAGTTTTAAGCACTCAGTTGACCTCTTTATTTGTGTGTGTGTAGGTGCTGCGTCCTTTCTTGCTCCGTCGTATAAAGGCTGACGTGGAGAAAACTCTGCTCCCAAAAAAAGAGATCAAGATGTACGTGGGCCTCAGTAAAATGCAGCGAGAATGGTAAGCATCTACACTAAAGCTTAAGGAGATTTGTCCTACACGGCTAACAAAGCACACATTAAGTTACTGACGCCAGGTTTTGTGCAGCAGTGTGTAATATGAACTCGTATCATATCCCATCAGGTACACAAAGATTCTGATGAAGGACATTGACATTCTGAACTCAGCGGGTAAGATGGACAAGATGCGGCTGCTGAACGTTCTCATGCAGCTGAGGAAATGCTGCAACCATCCATACCTGTTTGATGGAGCTGAACCAGGTCCCCCATACACCACTGACCTCCACCTGGTGGTGAACAGTGGCAAGATGGCGGTGCTGGACAAGCTGCTACCCAAGATGAAGCAGCAGGGTATGTAGATGAAGTCTCTTGTAATCATCTTCATATACAGTTATTCATTTACAGAATATTTACATTTTAATACAAAGATGATGTGTATCATTCACCCATCAGTAGACGCATAACACTTCAGTTGGTATGTGAAATTGTGAGATTGCTTCCATGGTTGGAAAAAATAAGTATTACACTGTACATTCTTGGCATTTATTGAGACTACGTTGTAGCTACAGGTAATTAAGAGTTTTCCATACATTTTAATTGACAACTAATATATTCTTCCCTTGTCAGGCTCCCGTGTGCTCATCTTTAGTCAGATGACCAGGATGCTGGACATCTTGGAGGACTATTGCATGTGGAGAAACTATGGCTATTGTCGCCTAGATGGGCAAACGCCACATGAAGAGCGACAGGTGTGATGATTAAATATTGTATAAGCAGAATAAGGGAATAGTCTGTAGCTTGAGATCAACTGATTTGCTTATGTTATTGTGATTTATTTTTTTTTTTATTTTAAATGTCAGCCATAAAAGTCAATCTATTTTGATGTGTGTTTCAGATCTCCATCAATGCATACAATGAACCCAACAGCTCTAAGTTCCTCTTCATGTTGAGCACCAGAGCTGGTGGGCTGGGTATCAATCTGGCTACAGCTGATGTCGTCATCCTCTACGACTCTGACTGGAACCCTCAAGTCGACCTTCAGGCTATGGTTAGTACTCTTTAAGTGCTGAACTCTTACTCTTTTTTTTTTTTGTTTTGTTTTATGACACTGCTTTTCTCACACGCAGGGGGCAACTAACTAATCTCTTATTTCAGGACCGAGCTCACAGGATTGGTCAGCAGAAGCAGGTTCGCGTATTCCGCTTCATCACTGAAAACACAGTGGAGGAGAGGATTGTGGAGAGGGCCGAGATGAAACTGCGCCTGGACTCCATCGTCATCCAGCAAGGTACCTAACCTAAATGCTCAAGCCAAAAACAAAGTTTGATTGAAAACGTCTAATTCATAATCCAGTAATATCAGTTGTAATTCACATACCTCTACAGTGTTCCTCGTAGCAATCAGACATCAATATTACAGCAGAAATTAGAAGAGTAAAAACCAGAAAATCAGAGGGCGCTCCTGATTGTCGTCTGATTTTATTTTAACAGGAAGACTTGTGGATCCAAGCGCAAACAAGCTGGGCAAAGACGAGATGCTTTCCATCATCCGTCACGGTGCCACACACGTGTTTGCCTCCAAAGAGAGTGACATCACAGACGATGACATTGATGTCATTTTAGAGAAGGGTGAAAGAAAGGTGAGTCCGGATGCGTTACGGAACATCTATATTTCAGACTTGATAAATCTCCTGTTTTGTTTTTTATGGGGTGAATAAAATTAAAAATATGTTCTAGACTATGGAGATGAAGGAGAAGCTGTCAAACCTGGGTGAGAGCACTCTGAGAAACTTCACTATGGACACAGAGAACAGCAGCGTGTACACATTTGAGGGAGAAGACTACAGAGAGAAGAAAAAGGTAAACACGTTACACATCGTTAGTATTCTGTCTTTAATCACCTCCTCCCAGAACATGGACCTTTGAGCCTTTACCTTGTTTCCCCTCCTCCTCCATTCAGGTCATTACCAACTGGATCGAGCCACCCAAGAGAGAAAGGAAAGCCAATTATGCTGTGGATGCATACTTCAGAGAAGCTCTGCGAGTCAGTGAACCCAAAGCTCCCAAGGTATGGCCGGGTCAATTTACAAAACACTCCTAAGATATAAGGTGTTAATGTAACAAAATGTGCTATTATGACGTTTTTATAACAGATGATGTGTTATGTGTTTGATTCCACTTTCCAGGCTCCTCGTCCTCCCAAGCAGCCAAATGTCCAGGACTTCCAGTTCTTCCCTCCACGCCTTTTTGAGCTTCTAGAAAAGGAAATTCTGTTCTACAGGAAGACCATTGGATATAAGGTACCCATTTGTCCTTGAAATGCAAGTGAAATATTTCAGATTGACCTGGAAAGGTAATATGAAGAGGTGTCTAAATCAAAGTGCTTATGTCTCTTTTTAGGTTCCCCGTAATCCAGAAATGCCCAACTCAGCCCAAGTCCAGAAAGAAGAGCAGGCTAAGATTGATGAGGCTGAGGCCCTGTCAGAGGAGGAGCTGGAGGAGAAGGAGAACCTCCTGCAACAGGTACCGTCTATGCATAATCAATATAATCAATCGAAACTATTTTGTGTCTAGATTAACTTAATTTACTGTACCTTCTTGACAGGGATTTACTATTTGGAACAAACGTGACTTCAACCAGTTCATCAAAGCCAACGAGAAGTGGGGAAGAGATGACATTGAGAACATTGCCAGAGAAGTTGAGGGAAAAACTCCAGAGGAGGTCATGGAATATTCTGGTAAAGACTCTTTTTTTTTTTTTTTTTTTTTTTTTTAAATAAACCTAATATTCAGAAAGCAAACACTTTGACTGAATTTGTTTGTTTCCCTCCAGCTGTATTCTGGGAGCGCTGCAATGAGCTGCAGGATATTGAGAAGATCATGGCTCAGATAGAGAGAGGAGAAGCCAGGATTCAGAGAAGGATTAGCATTAAGAAGGCACTGGACTCAAAGGTATTTGTTAATTTCTGGTATAAGATGTGTAATTACCATTATCCCATTAATCCTTTTGTTAGGCACTCAAACTTTTAATCTTCCATTGATCCCTTAATTGTCTCTATCCCATTATCTGCTCTTGCTGATATATTAATGGTCCTTTTTAATATGTTTCTCATCTGTGTCCAGATTGGTCGTTACAAGGCTCCATTCCATCAGCTCCGTATCTCCTACGGCACCAACAAAGGCAAGAACTACACGGAGGAAGAGGACCGCTTCCTCATCTGCATGCTCCACAAGCTGGGCTTTGACAAGGAGAGTGTGTATGATGAGCTGCGTCAGTGCATCCGCAACTCACCTCAGTTTCGCTTCGACTGGTTCCTCAAATCCCGGACTGCCATGGTGAATTTTGACTACATTTTCTGTCTCTCGTTTACTTAGAATGCCTGTTTTTTTGTTTTTTTTTAAATGTCACATTTAAATTATGCTCTGATTTGTGTGCATGTGTGTAGGAGCTCCAGAGGCGATGTAACACCCTGATCACGCTGATAGAGAGAGAGAACATGGAGCTGGAGGAGAGGGAGAAGGCAGAGAAAAAGAAACGGGGTCCAAAGAGCGGCTCGGTAAGTTAAGGATCTAGCAGCACGGCATACAGGAAGGGATTCACGTAAAGATTAGATTGAACTTCAAAAATGTCAGGCCTAATTATTTCCTCCTCTCGCATAGGCCCAGAAACGGAAGTCTGAGGGAACTCCAGATGGTCGTGGACGCAGGAAAAAACTCAAGTTGTGAAGCTGTTGACAATTACAGCATTCAGCGGCATTGAGCGGCAGCCAGCTCTGGTAACGTTAGTCTTGGTGTCTGTGTTTGTTTTGCAGGCTGTAATGTACTGTGTAAAACTCTCCGATGGACTGATCTGGTTGTATTAGGTTTTAGGAAGTGCTCCTTTACAAGCCTGCCTAGTCGTCACTTACCTAAATACTGCAGCTGTGCTGGTTTAGATTTTTGTTTGCTAGTCCTTTTTTTACTAGTACTTATTTGAAATAAATGTATTTATGCCTGTTGGTTGTACCACATTCCATTGCTTGAAACAATATGTACCCTTTTATTTTGGAAGATAACATTTGTTCTTTTATCTCCCTATGTGAAGTAGAAAATGTCTTTTTGAACATCACAAATAAAAGTTCCCCTTTTTTAAACATGTGTGCCCTATGGTAAATAAGATACTGATTCAAAAAAAGGACATTTTATATTTGGCAGTTGAGGTTTACATACATCCAAACTCTTGAAATTGACACAAAATCAATAAGCCATAACAGTGTACTAACAGTTGGCACATGAAAAAAAAACTGTCACCTGTAGAAGAATCATCATTTTGTTTGATAATGCACATTATTTTTAGGATTTGATCGACAAACCAGAAAGACATATTTCATTATTGTTCAAGTTTTACCAGGGTGTATTAATACCTTTTTTCATAGTTCTATATTTATATGTACACTAATGGTTTTGCATCTGATTCCAGCCACATTGACCTGAAAAAATATTTAAAAAATGTGGATTTCTGCCTTATCAAAAGACTAAATTGACATTTACAAAATCCCTTTCAATTACACCATATTGATATTATTACTCAACAGCGGGCGGCTATACTGCAGGCTTTTTAAAGCACAACAGTGAAATGGCAATACTATAAATCGCTTATCACGTTATCATTCATTAAGGTCAGCCTCAACTAACATTCAGTCCATTGTACTCTCCACAATAATAACAATAATGAACACAGTGAATTACAGTTATAACAAAAAACTTAGTAAACTATGAAATTCTTTTTTCTTTCATAAAATTTTAACAAGGTTGCCTGAGGTGATCAAATGGCGTTTGCTGTATTGGGCTTTTCATGCATTTTCGAACATTGGAAAAGGGATATTTTACAGCTTTGCAACCAATGAAGCAGGTAAATATTTTAAGAGGCTTCTACATACACCCGTGGTTCTTAATAGGCTGCAAAAAAGGCAAAACCCTACAGTACATTACAGCAAGAACTATCCAACATCAGAGATCAGTAAGCCTCAAAAACATGCAGTCTCTGCATGTAGGCTCTAAGCACTGACATGGTGTGCAGTCCACAAGTTGTACTGGGCTGTATTCAGTGCTACACAAGTTGGGCAATGAAGGCACAGTGGTGGAAGAGACTAAAAGTCTTTTTAATAGGGGACAGATGTTTAGGGTTGAGAGAGGTCCACATCTAGACCTCAGAGTTGTCTGAACTGCTCCACATGCTTGCTGAGTTGTGGCTGTAGCCGTGGTAGGCAGAGGAAGACGAGGTGGCGTAAGGAGGATACTGGGTCTTCTTTTCTCTCTTCTTGCACCGCAGCAGCAGAATGACAATAGTGGCGATGAGGCAGATGAGGAGGATTAGACCCACAAGGCCCACTATCATGGGCAGGGTGGATGTGTCAGCAGGGTTTCTGCCAGAACTCTCCAGCAGGGGGCGCTCCAGGAAAGGGGTGCGTTCATGGCCGGGAGACCAGGGTTGGCGCTGGCTGACCACCATGCGGTCTGTTCGGTCAAGGGCGATGTGCTGGATGTTGGTGCCGCGATTGTTTTCGATACCAATATCCTGGGACAGAGGAGGGCCAGAGAAAGCAGGAGCAGCACGACGATGGCGGCGGATTTCCATGTCGGAGGTCTGAGGTTGCTCGACAGAGGACAGGCTGTGTTGGAGGTATTCCACACTACGCTTGCCAATGTTGCGGTTGGCATTTTCTCTGGAGCGGACGGTGTAGATAGTATGGATGAACCATTCTCGACCAGCAGCCACCTGGAGAGTAAACGCACAAATGATTTCCGTCCATGTTGTTGTGTCACCTCTTTACCTGGATACATGATAAGAAATGTCTATACCTGGAAGAGTGGAGATGAGGAGAGTGTGAAGCCATCTGATCCGGGCTGTAAGGCCAAAGACAAAGCTCCGGGTGTATCTTGGGCCAGCGTGGCTTTAAATTCAACATCACCAAATGCTGTAGCTTGGGTCTCTGGTTGGGCCTTGTCCTGCAGAACGACACACACACAGATGAGAGTTTGTAATCCTAATTTTGCTTCAATAAAACCCCAAAGTAGTCTGTTTGTGAATCCACTGGTTCTTACCAGAATCTTGAATCTGTAAAGCAGAGAGGGAGCATCTGCCAGACAGCCATACTCCTTATTCGTGGGGTTATATTTGGGAACATATCCGTCTGCTCCAGTGCAGAGGAAGACCTTCTCAATGCTGCAGGAGAAGGAGTCACCCAGGTTCTGGACTGGATCCACCATCACACGACCATAGATCATGGAACCTAAAGCAGAGAACAGATGAACTTTAGCCATGGGATTCCCAAAGCAGACATTGTCTTCAGCTGTAATGTTTGCACATTTCCATTAGGTGGCAGTGTTGTCATACCCTCTGAAAAAGCAGCGTCAGTCCCTTCTCCAAAGCCCATGGAGCCATCAGATAACCACAACTCCCTCTTGGACAGCAGGAACATTTGAGTGTTGAGGCTAAACTCAGCTGCAACTGGGTCACTAACCTGGAGAACAGAATGAGGGTTATTATACACAGAACAGATTCTGTTCTCAACTCTGATTCTAGTTTGTTTAATGAGGATGGTTAAAATGTTTCCTGCGTTCATTTCATGACTTAAATGATTACTATTATGATCTTACTGCAGGAGATTGAGGCTAACCTGCTGGAAGCGAATGTCCATGTCAAAAGTAAGAGGCTCTCTTGGGTGGCAGACAGGAGGGATGCTGAACTCTGCATTCGGGGATGCAATGCAGGGAGACAACTTCACCGTGTAGGTCCCAGAGTAATCACGCACCTAGAGGTCACACAGACACATAGAAACAATGTTGTTGTTCAGGAGGTTTAAGGACTTTTAAGGACACTTTACTGAAGCCGTAGGACAGATTTGACAACAGGACTCACAGCAAAGTCTGAGACAAAACTCCACTGTTGCATGGGCTGGTTGTACGTAGGCTCAGTCCTGACCAGGGAGAGTGTGAACGTCAATCCAGGGTGGTCCGCACATATCACCATGGATGACACACTAGTTCCTGAAAACAAACATGTACAGTCATAAATCTCTAGAGCTGCATATTGTCAAAACTAAAACCAGTAATGGTGTCATCCTTCTTATTATTAGAGTGACCTTTCATATTGTTTAGGCCCCTTGCTTCCTAACTGTAAATGTGGTTGGGTTATTTTGACATTTGCAGAAATGACCTCTGGCACTTTCTCACAGGAAGGATCCTTAATGTGGAACTCCAGAAATAGATAACTGGAGGATGTGGGCCACATGGTAATGCAATAGGAAACTGCTTGTATAGAATGACAACACTGAAAGGGTTTAGGGTGTGTGTATGTGTGTGTGTGCATGTATGTCACTCCCATACCTGGATGAGACATAACAAACTGTCCCCTGAAGCGAGCCTCAGTCTTGAAGTTGACCACCAGACGACCCTCCTCATTTATACGCATACTGGTGGGGTACATGGCTCCTATTAAAAGAGATAAGTTTTAAAGTATTTCACAAAATAAAAACAGCACATTTTCCCCCATGGGAGCAGATTTGGTCTGAAAAAGTACCTTGTAGCTCAGACTCAGGTGGGCTGCCGATGCCATCCTGCCACAGAATAGCTGTATCATACACAAAGGTGAGTTTGAGCTCAGATTGCAGGTCAAAGTGCTGCCAGCCTCCAACAGCCACGGGAGAGTGGAAGACGTAGGACACAAACAGAGGAACGCGCAGGGTGACATAGGATTGGACCAGATTCAGCACCTAAATTAGTGGAAAAACACACATTGTCTATACGAGTTTAAAGGCTTGGTCATGCCATGAACTGGATGAACAAAATTCTTCTGTCTTTGCAAAAATGTGTGGTTCTAGGGGCTTGGGTAAAAGTGAAGACTCACAGGATTTATTTATTTATGTTTTTGCTATTTTAGATCATTTACTTCCCTCTTCCATTATGTTTTCAGAATTTGACATCAACAGGACATAAATGTACAGTTCATTCAAAAGAAGTTTAGTGTGCCGTGGTGCCATCAATTCCTGTTCATTCATGTCATTTTTCCCGTTAAGATTGTCTGTACATCTTCCATTTCTCTTTTGTAGCAGTTTATACTCACAACAGCAGAGGGTTAAATAAAAGTGAATGCTACAACACTAAAAAAGTTATGATAGCTTCCTATTGTAACTTTCCTATCATTTTGGTCTCCCAGTTCTCTCAGAGTTTTGAACTGTCAATAACAGTTTGCTACTGGCCAGTGGCACAAATTCCTCTATCAAAGATATTTTTTAAATGTAAAGCCACTGATTGCAGTGATTATTTGAGGGTTTTTTTGTGTCCCACCTGTCCGTCAGTGCCTATAGAGCCTCCACAGTCATTCAAAAGCTCTGACATGTCATAGTAGGTGGTGAACTCCCATAGGCAGGCCTCTAAGTTCAGGTTCCTGTAGAAGCGCAGTGAGTTGGATGAGCGCATGATTGTGCTGTATTGGTAGGGAGAGGTCTCGCCAATGATCTCAGGATTCTTTGTGGTATCTGTGATGAATCCATGGCCTGTTTGGATTTCATTGAAGTCCAGCAAGTTGGAACAGCGGTGGTTTCCTACACGTGTACCGTCAGGGCTCAGGGTAAGCTCAAAGTTGGACAAAGGTCTTGTGGAGATCACTGGCAACATGCCTGTTGAGAAAGACACAAATACATTAATCTTTAGCTATGTTAAGAGACAATAAAAGTAATGACCAGATAGATTGCAACTATACTGCTCACCATCCATGTGAGGCATGTTGACAGTCAGTTTGATGAGGTTGGGGAAGTCAGGATCATCTGGGCCTGTGTAGCGGATCTTAGCTGAGAAAGGTTCTGCTCCAACAGTCCCGGCAATACGTGGCTGACACATACCTGCAGCGATTCAATAAGAAAGTCAATATGGAGTATCAGTTAGATTTATTTAGTCAGTACTTGAGCCAAATTCTGCTGTCAGCTTCAGTCCGATCTGTCGGCTACTCACCTTCCTCCTTGCTGATTACAGTAATTGGGCTTGAGAGCTCCAGACCGGCATCTCCATTGGCATTGAAGGCCCTAGCTGCACACTGAACCCTGGAGCCAGCTTGGAAGTAGATTGAATCCAAGGTGATAGACTTGGTGTTGGTGAAGAACGTGTTAGTGTCCACCTCCCTCATGGGACTGGTCACTCCATCTGACCCAGTAGGAGCGCTGATCAACCAGCGATACTGGGTGAGCGTGTCGTTGATGTTCTCCGCAGAGCAGATGGAACCAGTTTTGTCAAAGTCATGGTACTTAGGGTTGCAGGCCTACAAGAAAGGGCACAGCAGAAGGTGAGCTGAATATACTGTGTGTATATATATATATATATATATATATATATATATATATATATATATATATATATATATATATATATATATATATATATATTTGGGTTTTCAATAATGCCATTAAATTCTAAGCAATGAAAGATAACCAAGCCCTAAGTACAATTGAGCACAATGTGGAAAAACCAGCATCCTACATCCGACTTACCGTCACACACACAACAGGGTATCCGTTCGGGGGGTGGGGCTTGTCTTTGGATTTAGCCGTGTCATCATACATGAGCAGGGAAACCACATGGGGTACAGCAGGGAAGGTCACATCTGCCACACTGTCCATCTCTTCAATGTAGACAATGGCCTTGTTCATCTAACAAGAAAAGAGAGGGCATCATTAGCTTGTTGTAACTAAAATCACTGCGCAGGTATGGACAAAAGAAGATGAGATTTAGATTTATTTTGCTCTCTATTTTTTTTAACAGTTTTCATTGTTTGATACCAAGGTTAAAACAATCCAACACCAATTTCACATGTTCTTGAACCCAATGCATCCAAGTATTCATAAAATGCATACTGTAGCAATTTTGTCTTCTAGAAAGTCAAAGAAATGTTTTTTTGAGTTGTCTTGTGAAAGTTGTGCCAATTATAGGGTGTTTTGATGAAGTCTGTCACCCTTATTTTCCTATATGAAATTGGTGGATATTTAAGATCTTATTTTTGTATAGTTAACTAAGACACACATTTGTTTGCATCTTGGATGTATATTCTCCAATGTCCAATGTTCAAGAATATAATTGTAATAAACAATTAAAGGCAGAGGGTTTATTCTTTTACCACCTTAATTGTAAGACATTTCTTATATGAAATGCAACTAGGTCCATGCATTAAATTTCCCTACATCTACTGTAACATGATTGTTCATCCAATGTCCTTCAAGTCCAATGCGATGTGTTCCACATCCGGATGTCTAAAGCCTGATCATTCTTGGCTCGGTTCCCGCATGCTGGCACAGGCTGTCAATTCAGGTATGGATATCTAACTGACATGGGGGCTAATTAGATATCTTTTGGGACTCTTAATTGTATTATTTGAAGGAAGCTAACACTTAACTTCATGCTGAGTTTCACAGCAGTGATGTCAACAGTGTGCCCTGATCGTGACATCCATTCATATACCATAGCTATTACAGGTTTACTTTCAAGTATCTGACGTTATTTTATATAAAAAAGTGAACATTTCTCAGCCAAATTTGCACTGAGCTGCCCCTTTCATCAGTGACAGAAGCAAAAAAAAAACTTAGATGGAGGTAACCTATTTTTGTCATGTGAGGGGTACATGCCTGATGCAGTGTATATGGGTAGAATGTCGCAGTTCTGTTTTTAGTTTCATCTAGTGTTTGACTCTGCTGGAACATTCCCCTCAGCATCTCATTCCAGAGGGACAAGCTTTTTATAAGACACTGTGGTTGCTGACAGCAATGCCAGTTGCTGCCTGGCTATTTTAACACAGGCTGACATGACAGGGCGCATGCTCACGTGTGTAGCTATGCATTACTGTACGCCTGCAAATATATGACTTGCCACTGCTTCTTTATATTTATTTGTGTATAGCCTTTGTCTCACCTGTATCTCAGCCACCATGTTCTCATCAGGCTTCATGTGCACAGTGAAGGCCTCTCTCATCTCTCTCTCCCCATCATACAGGATCTCAATCTCCACAAAATGTTCCTTTTCACCTTCCTTGAACTCCACATCTGAGTCACAGACAGAGAAGTGAGCAATAATCGCAAACACAAA
Organism: Lepturacanthus savala; assembly: GCA_030544235.1. Lineage (NCBI taxonomy): Eukaryota > Metazoa > Chordata > Actinopteri > Scombriformes > Trichiuridae > Lepturacanthus > Lepturacanthus savala. Next base: position 29,816,874 of record CM060466.1, read on the forward strand.
AATCTCCAACATAACTGCCACTAAAAACCAGGTTCTCACCCTCTGACAGCGGGTTGTAGTCTTCTCCTGAGGTTGCGGAGCCGTCCTTAGTGTGAACTCTCACCACTGAGACCTTTGAGGTGTCTCCAACGCGCAGAATGGGAATCTTCACTATTGCCACATCCCCTTTTACCTGGGGTTCACGCACACTGTACTTGATCTCAGAAAAACGGATGATGGGCTCTACAAGAGAAGTTTATAGGAACAAGAAAAAATATGGCAAAGCAAAGGATTTTTCATTTAGAGATTGTTTTGCTGTCAAACACAGTAAAATGTATAGTTCTAGTAGCAGTAACTACCATTCAAAAATTTGGGGTCACCTAGACAATTTTGTGTCTTTCGTGAAAAGTTACACTTTTAGTTAACACCAGTTGTAAAGTAAATAGAAGATTTACATTCGCCTTCTGATGCAATGAGCAAACACATTGTTCCATTAGAACACTGGAGTGATAGTTGCTGGAAATGGGCCTCTATACACCTATGTAGATATTGCACCAAAAAGCAGACATTTGCAGCTAGAATAGTCATTTAAAAAATTAGCAATGTATAAAGCGTATTTCTGACAAATTTAATGTTGTATTCACTGAAAAAAATGAGTGATTTTCTTTCAAAAATAAGGAAATTTCTAAGTGTCCCCAAACTTTGGGTACATGTCCCTAACTTATCACTTCATCAGAGGCAGTGAACTTCTTTGCCATCATCTCTAAAATCATTTGAAATATTTTATAATAACATAAAATAAAGCACATACTGTCTTTGTCATCCGTGATGGTGACCACTGCTTCCTTCTGATCCCCGATAGAAGCTCCATATGGAGACTTGCTTTTTGGGGTTCCCAGGACCAGACGGAACTCCTCCACCTCTTCATGAATAGAGTCATCCATCAGAGTCACCACACAGGGTTTCTCAGACTCACCTGGAGAAGAATGTTTAATGTACACAAGTAAGTACTGTGGAGTCTAATGGGCATTTAATACATGTTAGTGGGCACACAATGTCTTACCTGGTAGGAAAGTGATGATTGATGCATCAGTATTTGGCCTTTCACTGTAGTCCATCATCACCTGAGCAGAGCCCTGGCGGGTGTAACAGCGCACTGTGGACCCGAGGCTAATGTCTCCACTACGGTACACTATGGCTTTTACCTCTCCATCAGACTCATCCACCTTGTAGTTGCTTTCCTTAAACTGGACCTTCGGCACTGTAAGACAATAATCCATTTGTCACAAGAGAGTCTCGCTGCCTTTGTATGAAGTGCAAGATGCCTTTTCGCTACAGTATAGTTCAACTGCATAATTGCATAAATAAATACTTACAGTCAGTGATGGTATCATTGATGGTGATGGTGGTCTGACTGGGCTCCCCTAGCACAGCATTCATGGGCATCCGTAGCACAAGGTCAAAGGTCTCAGGCCCCTCCAGCTCCGGCTGACCCAGGTCATCCAGTATGGTCACCCTAAATGTCTGCATCGTCACCCCAGGGGCAAAGTCCAAGTTGCGGCTAATGCCAACATAGTCAAGTCCAGCTGGCAGATTGAGAGGAAATTAAGTTAGTAGGTGGCACTTTCTGTAATGCAATATCAAGAGTGTCGTGAATGCTGATGTCTCTGACAAACTGCTAGTCTTGCCTTCTGCAGACACGGGTTCACTCTTCCTGGAGCGAACGGTGACAGTAGCTGTCTTGGACAAGTCAGTCCCTGTCCTCCAGACCTTTACCTCGATGTAGCCTGCACTCTCATCCACGACATACTCAGGTTCCCCAAAATACAGAGAGGGCTCTGTGGGATTTGGGGATGATAGGAAATTACAACCAGCAAATTATTAGGACAGGGTACAGTTTCAAAATTCCCTAAACTCAGGACTCTCCTAATAGAAAAATAATGCCTAAGAAATTAGCAATGCAATTAAAGTGACGTATGAAATAGAGATAACAGATTTGTTACAATATGGATATTGTATTGTGTAGCTTGTCAGAACAAGAGTCTCCTCTCCAGCAGAAATCAAGCATGGACATCTTGGATGTTTTTGGTTAATTTAGAGTATATTCAGGACTACATATCATGCTGCTTTGTGATCAGGTTCAGGTACAAATCGACATGAATAGCATTGTAAACCCCCCTCCCCCTTTATTTATGACTCAGCACAGGAAGAGAGCTGTCATCCCTCTTATCCTGTCCTCCTTAAACCTTCCTCCCCCACTTATCTAAAGCCAGACAGCTATGTCTGAACCCAGTGCCAAAGGCTTGAAAATACACCTGAAGAATAAGGCGTGTGCTTGTGAATGATGCATGAGTGAAGGGATGTTCCCAGTTTCTGATGATAGAGCAGCTGATAAGCAGTGTGGAGGAGGGTGCTTGGCAGAGACAGAGAGGCAACCCTGCACTTTGGATACGCAGAGGGCAAGAATTGAGACCCTGGGAAACACATCGTCAATTTGTCTCTCTTCACTTCCGTATAAAGCATGTTTTTCATAACACTCCGTCCAGCCTGTGCTAAGAGATCAACTGATAGAGCTGAAGCTTCAGACCCTCAATGCTCTATAGTTGGCAACATGAATACATAGATTCATGTTCTCCATAAGATGATTTTAATGATTATTAGCGTTTCATCTGTGCCATCAACAGGGGATTAATTTGTCTAATACTTTGGTTAATGACTAAATACTAATGACATCCCCACTTTGTTTTCAGCGCAAATTAACTAATATTGGCATGAAAACATGCTAAACTAAGATGGTGAAGTCTTAACTGAGCAAGTTTGAATTTGTTTTAATTACTGAAGTAATCTGGCACAACTTCACCTCTTGCGGTGTGAGATAATCCAACAGCCTTACATTGATCTGATTTGACCATTATCTTATGGTGGCTAATGTTAGCAAAATGTGCACAAATATCGTGATGGAACTGGCATTAATGGGACTCTGTTGACTTTATGATAATTCTTGTACATTTTTCACAATAAAGTTTATCTCTATTATTCATGCTTGAGTAGAAATGAGATGAAAAATCTGCTGATCTGATCTAGATGTTACCTGATGCGGAGAGAAAGATTTCTGGCACGTTTTCAATACCTTTCAGCTTTGGAGCCAGCTATTTAGTAACAGGGGAAGTCAGTGGGGGGGATGCATGAGGAAATGAGTGCCAACATGGCAACCTTAAAGATCAGTGGGAGGAAGAGCCAGACAAATACAGTAACAATAGAGGGTTGGTGCTGGCTAGAGGCCAAACCACAAGTTTACTCAGGCAGGCAGATGGTTTCACACACACACACTGCACACCACACACATGCACACACACACAGACACACATGCATACACACTCACACGCACACACAAACATATACAAACACATACACGCAGACACTCTGCACCAGATTTATGGTGGGGTGTTACTACAGGACCCACCAAGAAGTAGAACCACAATAGAGGTTTACACTGAGGAGTCCTCTCTTGTCTCTCCGCATGTCTGGGAATGCATGCTGATTATTTATACATAAAGTTCAATTGTACTGTTGTTCCAAATTGCACATGGGGGGGGGGGGTGTGTGTGTGCTTACACTGTGTGCATGTCTGTCATTACAACAAACAAGTGCAGGAAATTAGCCTTGGTGAATAGTTGTAGAGATAGAGGAGAAACATGAGGAAGGGAGAATCCAGGAGGAAAATTTGTCTGGTTTTACTGGTCACAAAAATAAAAAATAATAAAAAAAAAACTTCCAGGAATTTGATGGCAAGACAACTGCATTGCTTCTCAGATGCAGTATTTCTTAGATCTTTAGCTAAAAAAGGAAACATAGCCTGGAATTCCATCAAACGGGGGAAGGAGTAAAAACATGCCAGTCATTTTGCTCCCCTGCACAATAGTCCCTCTCTCTGCACCACCTGCCTTTTGGTCCCTGCAGACAAAGGGATGCCCTATGTTTCCCTTGAGCTGCTCTGAATTGAGGATTGGGGTCGCCTGAGGAGCACAGCGAGGTCTACGCTCCTCTTATTTGTCAGACAGGCTACAGTAGTGTAACATAACATCCACTGAGGTCATTCTCCCTCTCAACACCGGTCTATTGTTATCTCTTTTCTGACGCTCAGACCAATAGACATAGACAGACAGATTGTGGTGGGTAATTGTGTAAACAGAGCAGGCATAAGGTAATGGATTTGAAAAATAGTAAAGCCATTAAAGCAAGCAGAGAATCCAGGGCTTTTGGTTTGGCGACTGAGGTTATGATACTGTCTGAGCATCTTTGGTGGATTAATAAAGTACAAATACCAAAAATGGTAAAGTAGAGCATCAAAGTAGAACTGAACAAAAGGATCAGCCACACCTGCCACCATGAATGTCAGCAGCTCTGTAACCAGCAGCTCATGATTGATGCTGTCCTATGAATCCAAGTTAAGTTATATGGGTGAAAACATGGCTTTCAAAGTGGCCTCAAAGAAAAAAAAAACATTAAGAAAAATTTTGCTGCTTACTTGAAAAAAAAGTAAAACACTGCCGTGGTCTTGTCTTGGGAAATGTTTGTGATATTTCTATGCGTGCTTCGGTTGATTTGTGTGCATCAGAAACTTCAATCAGTTTTCACGTTGAAGAAGCTGCAACCAGCAAATCTTTCTATCCTCATAGGCAGAATACAGGACACTGTATAACAGAAAATGACAGAACAAGCTAGACTCACCATCATCGCTGTCTGCTAAGATGGTGACCTTGGCAGTTGGGAAATTGGCACCCACTTGGCCTCCCATGGGCATGCTGAGGCTGACATTGAAGCTTTCTTCCTCCTCATACAGGGAATCATCGATGATGATGATGCGACAGGCTTTCTCACGCTCGTCCTTGTCAAAGCGCAGCACGCTGGTGTGGTCCTCAGGCCGGGTGATGTAATCAGAGTAGGACAGGACGGTGCTGGGTATGGTGCCGGTGGCTGTGGCTGAGGAATTATGGAATTAAAGGACATTAAATTTAAAACAGTAAATGTATATTTTTATTTCTAACATTTTTATTGCCACAAAACTTTAAAACTTTAGTATTTAACCTTGAGGTTTTTATCACCTTGCTGAGTGTAACAAACAACCATGAGTTCTTGGCTGGCATCTCCTGAGCGACGGACCGGCACCAGCAGCTCTCCAACATCCTCTTCAATCTTATACTCTGCATGAGGAATGAACACGGTTGACTCTGTTGTGGAAGAGAAATAAAGACAATGAGTGATATATATCATACCATACAAATACACTCAATTCAATAGTCAAATGACTCAGACTTCACCGTCTCCGGGGTCCACTATCTCCACTATCGCGGTGTCAGGAAACTCCAGCACAGCCATGACTGGCTCTGACAGCTGGATCTCAAACGTTTCTGAGGTCTCAAACTCCTGGTCTGTGAAGATCTTCACCTTCCAGGTGGCTGTGGTCTGGCCGGGGTTGAACTGGACCTGCTTTTGGGCTTTGCCGCGGAAGTCTTTGTCCTTTTCAGCTGTGCCATCCTTGGTCGCGATGCCTAAGAAAGGGATATTTGAGAGGACTTTTCCAGACCTGTTCCGCTTTACATATAGTTGAGACTGTATCGATCAAAAATGCTTTTAGAGTGTGAAAAATATCATGTGATTTTAAAATGGTATTATTAATGTTACACAGGAATGACAGACAGCTTGTCTGATGTCAAAAAACAGAAAAGCAAAATCAACAAATATGTATTTTTTTAAACACATTTCTTGGTTATACATGGTTAAACTGTACATCTGTGATATGATTTATTGCTGAGTTTGTTCCTGTACATGCCTCATACAGCTTTAAAGACAGGTGCACTCATGATACCATATGTTGTTATTAATCTGTAGCATGCAAGTATCAAATGCAGCGGAACAGACCAGTATCTTGACACTTCCTTTTGACCTATACTATTAAAAGGTCATATATATACTGTATATATATATATATATATATATATATATATATATATATATATATATATATATATATATATATATATATATATATATATATATATATATATATATATATATATATATATATACTCTTATTCGGACCCCTTTCACAGAAAAAAATAGGAAATGGAATGTCGCACAAACAAGAAAACAAAAGATTTGCACCATTTAGGACAAGGTAGTTGATGTTGTGTCTTCAGCCTTAACTACAGGGGTGAACTGAGGAAATCCTTAAAGCCTTAAACAGCCTGTGCAGATCTTAAATCAGAGGGTAATATTTAGCTTTTATTGCAGGTATGTCCTTTGAAATGACATGACATTAAGAGAATACAGTCTTAGGGAACAGTTAAAATGTCAGTTTGAAAAGGAGATGTTAAGAAGTGCCATCTATCATAAGATTGTTTTGGTTACAGGTAACAGAGATGCTATGGAGATATTCAGACTCTCACTCACAAAATAGAATGCTTCTTCGTCCAACAACTATATGACTTGAAATAAGTTCAAAATCCTCTGATACACATGTCATGACAACATGACTGTCAGCACTCACTGATGAAGGAGGTTTCCCCCAAGTATCCTCTTCGTTTGAGTGTCACCTCCAGGAATTTGGCGTCCTCGTCCACTAAGTAATATTCCTTCTCCAGAGAGATCCAGGCCCAATTGAGGCGGAATGGCTGAGGCTTTAATTTGTTTCCACCTAAAGGAGAAAAAAAGAAGAAGCTTAATGCAATATGCTTTATTTAAAAGACACATCCGCTGCACACTACCATAAGGAAAGCACCTAGTTTGCTCATGTTAGGAGCCACCGAGGCATTAACTGCAATCCTCTCTTGGCTTAAGGATAAAAGGGGCATTTTCATTCTGTTAGGGTAACGTGATAACTTAATGCCAGGGCTTTCTCTAAACTGCACCTCGCTGGGCCTCAAGAAGAGTACCCTTACTTTTTAGTTGCTCAGATTCTCTTTCAATCTGTCCAAACAACTCTCTCTTAATTTGTCTTTTTCACTTTCTTTTTAGTCCGAGTTCATCCCTCCGTTGGGCACGTACGTATGCATGATCTGCTCATGGAAAAATTCTGTCATTGTTTTATTTCTTTAATGAGCAGGCCTCTTGTGAAGCTGTCTCACCCTATCATACCCACACTTGGTTGCTCTCCCTCATAAACAAGGTGTGGGTTAAGCGTGAGCGGGGCAGAGAGAGCAGCGAGATTTCTTTTTGTTCCGCTAGTAACCTCAAAGGGCAACTGCAAGGGCAGACGTAAAACCCTTTATTCAAACTTATTTTGATTTAGATTTTATAAAAAAAAAAAAAACAACTTCTTCATCTGTGAGAGTGGCAGGCGCTTATAAAACACACATGCGAACAAAACACACGACTTGAATCATCCAAAACCACTGATCCATAAACTATAGGCCCAACCCTGCCCTTAATCCATACTATCTCATGACTCAGGTAATCCCTTAAACGAAAGCTGTTAGCGCTCTTATGGTCTCTGATTTGATACTGGCTGCTTCAGAGATATTTAAGATTATGGGTTTTTCTGCATAACTGGAATGTCTTTTTTTTTTTGTTTTTTTTTTTTACAACAGCGCCCTAATGTCTTATCTGTTAGTGAGACAATCCTGGTGACCTGCATCTTTTGATGTGAAATAGGTCATGGTCAGTGGATTCTTTTGGAAAAGGGAGGTTGGAGAGGGGTGACTCTTTTCAGTCATGCACTGCTGGTCACATGGTCAGCGGTCCTGTTGACCTAAGTCTCCGAAAGATCCCTGTTTAGAGGAGTGACTTTATTGGGTCAGTTACATGAAGAAACATTTAGCAGCTTGATATGACAGGAATTATTATTTAATATCTGGGATGATACACGTCTAAGACTTGCATTGGTATCTGTTCTTTGAACTGGACTGTACCTGCGTGGAAAAAAACAAACAAACAGAGAACAATGCATGGAGCATCTGCTTGTCCACACAATAAACCGCCATTGAGCTCAGTTTTGCCTCAGTGAGGAAGAAAAGAGGCTGTGGTCTTTATGCTATGTGAGTGGGGAGAATGAAAACACTGGGGGGTTGAGTGTGGGTATTCAGGACGGGAAAGGGGCCACTTCCTCAAACCCACATGTCAACACCGAAGCCAAACCAGGCTGAGTCACAACAGGGACAAACCACACCCGCCAAAAGGCACAAGAAACATGTTTGTACGGAACTCATAGCAACAAGTGGACAATGACAGCACTGTCATATCTCTACTGGCAGTAATTAACCAGAAAATTGGATGATGCGTGGTTTCTAATGGGGTAACATGATAGTTCCTGTTTACCACCTATAATTTCTAACATCTACTGCACACAGACAGACACATGTATGCCAGTACTCCTCTCGTGAAGCTGGTTAAGGGAAGGAGACATGGAGCAGCAGAGCCCAGCGGGCACAGCTACCCTTCACCATGTTCCATGCTCAGGTTTCCAACAGGCATGGCTAAAAATACAGGAAACATCTATCATGTCTGTTTTTGCTTGCCCCAAATTCTCAGAGGGTTGATAGAGTACATTCATTAAAAACATACAGTATATACTGTAGTTGCTGTGTTCTGTGCAGAAACTGTACAGTAACCGCATTTTGTGAAATGAACAAAGCCTCTGACTGATTAAAGCTTTTGCTCCATCTACATACTTCAAATGTTGTGAATGTGAATAGGACAAGGAACCTAAGAAGGGATCAAATCCTCATCTCCACTCGGAAAACTTCTTGTTCTAGCCTGATGTAAGTTAATAAAACATCGTCTTTGACCAACTTCAAATTTTAGGTTGTTCCTGCGCTGGAGAAAGTGTGTCCTGGCAGACAGCCCTATTAGGAGCTGATACGAGGAGAAGCTTAGTCAATGGCTATCATCAAGGATTATCGAATGAACACAGCCAAGACAAAAAGGTGGCTCTGTTTCGGAATCGAGCAATCACGCGGCTTTGGGTTTCTGCATCGCCACAAGGAGTAATACAAATTTGATGCCTTTATATGTTAGGTGAAGCTGCAGAGAGACAGGACACAGAGCCAGAGACAGGGCTGGGACATGCAACAAAGACCCACAGCTGAAACTGAACTGTGAACTTTGCAGTAATCAGAAGGCTAGCATGGTGGCCATGACATGACTCGTGAAACGTCATAAGGGGATTGCATGTCCTATCATCATAACCTTCACCTTCGTGAAGCAACGTTTGAGTGATTCTAAATTTGTGGGTAATTTGTTTGTGATTAAATCTGTATTTTAATCAGTAATTGTAAGTCTTCTTTTTTCTTGCTTGACTGAATGAGTGACATCTGCCAGTTTCCTTGTTCTATGTCTATTTAATGACACTGTGTGGTGGACAGGTGCTTTTCTTTTGCCGTAGCAGCAGTGTGTAGGAGGAGAGAGGGGGTTACTTTTCATGCTCTCATTGTTTTTCAAAATCTCTGTCCATTTTTTCCCATGCATTTAATTTTGTATTATCGCAGAGATTCACCAAAACTAATATAGAAAACAAGCAGTACAGTTTTCTGGCAGGGATCAGGAGCATTAAGGCAGATCTCTCTCCCTCTCTCTCTCTCTCTCTCTCTCTCTCTCTCTCTCTTTCTCTCTCTCTCGCTCCTTCCCGCCAGGCTCCCAGATTATGTGGAGGAGAGTGACAGCTGTACTCCTCAAACCTCCTCCCCCTCCATGTTCCCCTTCCTCCCTGTGTCGGCTTTGTTCGCTCAGGGGATGAACAACTGAGAGGGACAGCAGGCCACAGTCTGGGTGGGCCAGCTCCACCGCCGTGGCGTGCCTCCCTGCCCGCCTCCGCATTGTTCGCACCAGCGTAGGAGGAGGGAATCTCCCTTTCTCTGACTTCTTTTGTACATGCTGTCAGACATTGAGGCCAAAGCTGGCAGGAGTCTCTGAAAAATCAAGAAATGATCAAGATGCCAGAATTCCTGTTGGACTTTTCAACAGCCAGAGCGCATGGATAGAACGCTTTAGGAAGAGATCAAGTCATTGGCTTTGAATAAATAACGGATTACAGTAAAAACTGGAGCAAGAAAAATAAGTGCCAGCTGCTCTGACATGATTGATGATTGCATTTTCTATGACACACGCTATATTAGACCTGCTATCATATCCAATACGCATGGTATAGCTGCCTGGCTCAGTTCACATTTCCATTAGCTTTTCAAAGTGACTATCTTTACAATTTCTGCTGGGATGAAACGATTTATAGGCTGTGAATTTTTCTAATCCCGTCCTTGTTAGCAGGTGTCTGGTGACCATGATTGATGCTAATCACTGTCATATGCAGGGAAAAAAATTAAAGAAGTATGATAATGTATTAGCAGCTGAGTGACACCAATTGTATGCCTTCCAGACTGCTTGACTTGCTCTAGTGCACTAAATTGCACTCTGGTAAGATACAAATATGCACATGAGGGAATCTGCGTAATTTATTTAAAGTAGAGTAATCTATGTCAACAAACAGAATATTTGGAATGAATACAGTACTCATACATAGCGTTATCCAGTACAGAACTGTTAATGTGCTTTATAATCGCTCCAGCAGAGCGATGTCAAACATAAACCGGATATTGCGGCCTCAGATTTTCCCAGAACCTGCATGGTTTGACGTCACATTCTTCATCAGCTCGTATATCAGCTCCAGCAGCGCTGCCTGCACCATACATAGATGCAGCGCAGTAATGGGTCAGGCAGGAGATATCATTTGAAAGGAAGGTCACTATGAGGCTTTGACACTCAGCCAGCGTGATGCAAGGAAGCGCAACCTTCTAAGAATATCCTTGTCAAGTTACAAGCATCGCCCATTATTGCATTTCCTTATTAATCGTCCTGTTGGTATAAATAATGGGGAGATTCCAGTCAGTTGTGCGCAGTGTTTAAATATCAGAGTATTTTATATTTAGAGTATAGCCGATTAAATTAAAAAAAAAGAAAGTAAAAAGAGATTAAAATTCTTTATTTTCTGCCTTTTAAAAAAATCTTTTTATTAAAGTGGAGAAAGAGATTTTGAAAATAGTGAAATAGTATCTTAGCTTCCTCTCTGCATTCCAGGGAACTCATGCCAGGAATGCTGCATGATTAAATGTATTAATAACTCATAATCATATCTTCCGGACAGCGGCAGCATGTGCTGTAAATCAAGACATTACAGTGGCTGCTTTGAGACAGTGTGGTGATCTCTGCAGGATGTTGCAAATCACAACGTGACAGGACCACATCCTCTTTGACCTTTTGTTTGCTACACTTGACATGTTGACACAGAAGCTTTTGGATACAGATAATAACATAAAAAAATAAAGCGGAAATGATAATTTAAACCATGATGTGTGTAGGGTGATGATTTGGGATGCAAGAGAGTCAAGTCGACCGCTCAAGAGTTAGAAACAAAAAAAGGAAAGGAAAGGACAGGGAAAGGACTGAGAGTAACTCAATGACAGCTTGCCCAAGGGGAGGAACAGCTTTGCCATATGAGGGAAGATAAGAATAACTGCTGTAGCCATACATCATAACTCCCCTCCCCAGCAGCCCTCCAACCATCATAAATCAAGCTTCAAGATAAAGGACAAAAAGAGAAATAGCACCAGAGAATGGGGGGATGACAGGAGCTACTCTGTGTAATGGATAATAGTAGTAAACCTGTAAGGAAACAAATGGTAAAGAAATGAAGATGAAAAAAAAGAATAGTGACCCCCTGAAGGTTTCTTTTACGGGCGTTGGGGGGGGAGGAAGGGGGGAGTGAGAACAGAGCAGGGTGTGGTAGAGGGCGACTGAGAGGCCTCAGTGTCTTGTCACAGGGGGCCCGGACTGTGGCACCATTAGACAGTAAATCTTCTCGCGCCTGTTGACACGGGTGTCATGTAAGACCCCAAAACACAGTCAGGAAGCGTCGGGGTGTAACGTGGCAATGTCAGTCAGCAGACAGTCCTGTTCAGGAGAGTTCACCTACTGTAAACACATGCACAGCTTCGAGCTCCTTCGTGTTCCCTTTCTCTTTTTCTGGCTCGGCATCACTGGGCCGTCTGTGGAGGTGCCTTTCCCCCTAACTCCACAGTGGAAGTTATCGGGCTATCTGAGATTGGGTTGGATTTCTGCAGAGCTGGGAATGGGGGTGATGGAGGGTTTGAAAGGGGATCCCCCCCGGAGCCTTCCCTCTCACGTACACACCTGTCTGCTTGGGATACCGCTTCACTTCCAGGCCCTGCTCTGTCTGTGGCCATGGAGTCTGGAGTCTCCAAGGAAGTGCATTCCTGTCCCAGCTCTGAATGATCACATAACACTCAACCAACCGGGGTCTATGATCCCTCTCCGGCACTGGAAGAGTATATTGTTGCCATTGAAGAAGCACAGAGACCAATTCAACTTATCTGGATGTAGAGGCTCTGTACTCTCTTTCTTCTCATCTGTTAATCAGCAGGGTTTGATTAGTACTGCAGTGAAATCCAAGACTATCTTAAAGACCAGTTACACTGTGAGTTCTCAACATCTGATTTACATATATTACTCTAGTTCAATGTCTCGAAAACTACCAGAAAGCTACAAGCTTCTGAACATGTTTGGTAGAAAGGGTTTCTTCTCCTAGCCTGTGGCACACCAGTTCCATGTCTGAGGGACAAAGATGTATGTGAGCTATGTACCCACTTGTAAAAACAAGTATTTATTGCCTCAGTGCTCCATACTTTGAAAGGCTGTAGGGAGTTTCTGACCTGGTCATTTGGTTGTTGTTGGTTTTCCAGCAAAATTTCCAGAAGACAGAGAGAATGACCTGGATTGAACTACAATACAGTTTGAGGTCATTGGAACACCACAACTGAAGTTCTTCTAACTACTTTGTAAGAATTCACTAGCTAAAATTAAGCTAGAAGATAACACTGAAAATGAACATAATGAGATTATTCAACATACAGTTTATAATAAATCAAACACAACAGAAATATACTAGGACGAAATAAAAACTATTCAGGCCATTAATCCACTTCACTTCTCCACAGTTGTCCCAGTCAAACTGTTTAAATTTGAGAGATAAGGGTCTTTTGGGGTCATTATAAAACATTAGTCATGTCGCTATAATCATTCCCCCTGTTCATATTGGCCATTAGAAGATCCACTCCAAATGATGGTGTGACAAAATCCATACTGACTGGTCTCATCTCATCTCATCTTCTATACCTGCTTATTCCCCATTAGGGTTGCAGTGGTCTGCTGGAGCCTATCCCAGCACATTACGGCGAGAGGCAGGGATACACCCCAGATGGTCACCAGCCAATCGTGGGGCACACACACCATTCACTCACACACTCACACCTATGGCGACCACTGCGTCGCCCTCCATACTGATTGATTTGAAATAAATCAATGAACGTGTATTAAAACTTTATATAAAAGTTTAAAAGCCATCTGAGATAGTCAAATAAAGTGGATATCTTCCACAATCACAGTATGTTTATTAAGAAAATTCCTCTTTATGTCATAATCATCTGCAGTGGAAGGAGCATGACAAAAAGACTAAAAACACTCATTAAGATATTAACTTTGAAATATGATGACAGGATTTTATTTGAATTTGGAGAGTATTAGGTTAGCTCCAAGTAACCTTTCAAATAACTTGTTACACAGAAGGTGGGCTGTGGATTCTTTACCCCATCACTGACATTGAAGGGAACGATTACAGCGAGAACATGTATGAATGATCATTCAAGCAGGCAATGCTTCTTCGGTATCTGCTCAGATTTGTTGCCCTGTATGATATTACAATTTCAATATATTTAAATATGCAATTTATGATTTGCACAGTTCCTTAAATGCTATAGATCCTGCTCTCTCGCTCGAAAAATGTATCTGATGTTTCTGTTTGGGGTATTTCAGCTAAAAGTGATTAATGAAGCTGAAACACATTTCTGAAAGGAGGTGAGAATCTAAAAAGATAAAGACACCGCATGATGTGTCCTGACCTGATAGAGCTGCACTAACGCTCCCTAAAGAGTCTGGAATTTAACTGCTGACCAGGAGGTCCACACCGAGACTCCTGGCATGAAACTGAACATCCACTTCTGACCTCTTAGTAAGACACACTTCATACACAATTACGACGGTCACACTTCAGCTGTGGCCGGCCACACACACACGCGCGCTGCCTCACATGCAGTGCTCAGATTGCTGTCTGTCCTTAGACACATTCACACACTTGCAGAAACATAACCATTAGAATCTATTAATGATTTAGACTTTGTGTATTTATATGTGTGTGTTAGTACGTGTATGTATTCTTGACCCACTTGCGAGGGCGTGTCAGTGCAGTGCGTGTAGTGGCAGGTACTTTTTTTAAAAGCTGCTAAGACCCTCAAGCAGCTGCCCATATCGGTGTATCTAAGGGGTATTTCCTCACTTGAGGTCAAACTCAAGCTGTGATGAACAAAAGAACTTACTTCGTAAATAGTTTTGAAGTGACATGTCAAAGAATCACAGTCATTTCCATCCTTTTAAAGGAAAAAGTTAGATTTATAATTTTGAACAAATTTGTAGCTTCTTCCTCTTAGATCATTTTTTTCACTTGCTTTTTCAGTACTCTTTGATCATCGTTTATGAATGTAAAGCAGAATATGAGGACAGGGTTTTAATTTTTCCCCATTTCTGTATGTGATGTAAATAAAGCACTTAAAGGTATACAGTCAAAAAAAGGAATTGGTCCTGGTAGTTTGGACCCTTATCCTTTAAAGCTGTCTGCATATTTTATAGCTGTGCCCCTACCTTATTAACTTAATCTTAGTCTGGAATCAAACGTTATCCCCAGGGAATGGGAATCAGCTTTTATTCTTCTTCTGGTAAAAGATAGAGACCCCTCAATTATAAATAACTACAGGCTTGTTTTATAATCTCAGAGCAAACCTTACTGTGAATTTGATTTTTATGGGAACTAATGGAAACCAGCAGTGGATAATCTTGGGTGCAAATTTTTACTAACCCAGAGTTTTCCTCCCACACAAACCGCTCACATAGATTTATTAGCAGATTAGCTGACCATCAGTATGCTCCCCACCTGCATGCCCCTACATGTCCAGGATAATACCACTTCCCCCTGAGTCACCTCTTCAACACTTCACATTCACAGGTTATCTCATCTCACTTTTATCTGTTATTTGATCTTCTTCCGGATGTGGTGTGTATTTGTGTGTGTCTGTCTGTACATACATAGATGTGTATGGTAATTAGCATATGTAAGTGTTTTATATTAGTATGCTATCCATTACATATATTTTAAGATGTGTCCCTTAAATGTGAGCTGTGGCCATACAGAACAGCGTTTTGTTTTATGTCCCAGCCTGCACCACTGCACCTGGCTCAGCTGAGCTGGCTGGAATGGGAAACAAAGTGAGAAAGCAAACAGAAAAGGCACAGTTGAGCTAATTGAAGCCCTTGTGTTCCCTTCCTGTGGTTAAACCTCCACTTGAAGACAAAAGTGTCACTGGCTTCACTTCAAGCAGACGGGTAGGTCAGTAAAGAAACATGCTTGCAATATTGGTTCACTATGTAGAATTGATAATGTCACAGTTACTGACCTTGTCAAAAGGACATTATCACCTACCTCACTTACAGTCTGGGACCAGAGTTAATGTGTGGGCTTTCAGTCGAAGCTAATATGATTCTTCACTTTGTTGATAAAATGACAGTAATTTGGCAAAATTACACAACATCTTTGTGCTACCTTCTCAATGGCCCTAACGGTGGAATCATCTCTAACAAGGTCCTCAATCCAGCAAAATTATAGACTAAACTTTCCCGACTGCATTTGTTGCATTTGCAAAACTTTAGTATTTTATTGCTGATGCTAAAATAGCAAAGGCCACCTGTTGTATTTTATTGCCTTGCATTTGCTATATTCGTAATGTGGTTCAAGTAAATCTACAGTGGTTAGAGGTGACAAGCCACAAAACAAATTTAAATGAATGTTACTCAGTAACAGCATGGTTTACTGTTACTGAGTAAGAGCACAGCTGTACCATTGCATATGTGGACAAGAACATGTATGTAGATAACTCTAGATCCACAACATTATCATGTTTGCCATATAACCTGTGGTTATTAATGACATTTTAAAGATGAGTCTCATATGACAGCAGACTAAACGGTAATATAATATTCAGTAAATACAGTGTTACTGATATCCAAAGATGCTGATGACTGCAAAATATAATCCTTACACACTTGAAGGCAGTTCATTTTTTGTGAGACTGATTCTAAAGAAAAGTAGGAAGAGAATACGCTTTCATCCACACCGTCACACATTTCACAATCACTTCAAACACATGATGAAAGGGGACATTGGAAAGCTCTACAAAGTACCCTGAAGGAAAGGCGGCTATTGTTCAGTGACAATACAGTTTAAAGCACAAGGTAGTTCCAAGTCTTTTCAATTTACCAACCCACAATGAGTGTTTGGCTTAACTCCCATTTGACCCCTGTCCTTTAAACCTGCCACCTTTTCCAGTGAAGCGAAAAGAGATGGCAGCTCTGTACTGGGTGTCAGTCATGGCCAACTGCCTTAAGTCTTTGTGTTGCAAACACTTGGGAGACTGTCAGAGAGCAGGAAGTTTCAATTTTAAGAAGCCATTAAAAGACAGATAATGTCTGAAAGCCTTTAGACAAATGGGCCCCAGTAATGGGCCCCAGTTTGTGACAGAGTGTAAAAGTATAATACATTAACGGGTTCCTACCGTTGTCCTCAACTGTGAAGTAGAAGATATCACTTGAGGAATTGCTCCCATCCAACAACACGTAACAGATCTTCATGTCATTTATGTCAGCTGTTGGAATGATAAATATAGAGAAACACAGCGTTAGCTGAAAACATTAGGTCCTGAGATAACTGTAAATACTCTGCTTCACAAGCTTTTAGTTACAGACTGGCTGCATTTAAAGTAATATGAGAAACAGGAGAGTTCTGTTTTAAAGCAGTCAGGATTGTTTTAAGCAATGTCCAAATATCTATATTTAAATTTATGACTATTTATTACATTGTAAATTCTCACTGAAGGCATCACAGCTATGAATGGACACATGTTTATGGTGTTATGTACTTAACAAAAACATGAAAAAAAATGAAATAACATAAAACATGCTTTATATTCTAGTTTCTTCAAAATAACAACCCTTTGCTCTGATTACTGCTTTGCACATTCTTGGCATTCTCTTGATGATTTTCATTTCATAGGTGTGCCTTATCAGGATTAATTAGTGGAATTTCTTGCTTTATCAATCGGAGAAAATGGTGGCTATTTTGAAGAAACTAGAATATAAAGCATGTTTTCAGTTATTTCACCTCTTTTTGTTAAGTACATAACTCCACATGTGGTCATTCATAGTTTTGTTGCCTTCAGTGAGAATCTACAATGTAAAGAGTCATGAATAAAGAAAAACACATTGAAAGAGAAGGTGTGTCCAAACTTTTGGCCTGTACTATATATATATATATATATATATATATATATATATATATATATATATATATATATATATATATATATATATATATATATATATAGTCATATTATTTTCATTATGACAGTATGAATACACATTAATTAGCTTACCTTGAGTGAAGGTCTTAATGCTGTCATTGCCCAGGGCAGTATTTATGATGAAACCATGCAGAGGAGGCTCAGACACAGTGTACTTCAAGACTTTATGGGAACTGTCACGGTCCTCTGACCGAAGGGATTTGCTGGTGATCAGGAAGCCCAAGTGGCCTGTTTGGAGGACTTTCAGTGAGGCAGCAGCCTTGTTAACCACAATCTGGGGTATACCATTATCCACTGTGTTGATTTGAATGGTCATCATCTGGGGCTTGCGTGTCTCATAAACAGTGTCAGGGAAGACGTAAAAGTCAGTGTGTGTGCCATCTGTGACAGTGAAGGAGAAGCTGTCTTCGTTGGTCTCAGTGCCATCATGCTTATAGCTGATAAGGTTCTCATTCAGGTCCTGCTTGCTAAAGGTTGTGATTGATTGGGTGTTATTGAAAAGCAGCTGCCCATGCACTGGTACCTGGGTTACTATGAAGCGCAATTGGTTGTCTGGGGTGTCCCGATCTTCAGCTGTCAACTCAAATGGTGTGATGAGCTTGGTTTCACCCTCCTCCAAAACCAGTTTGTTTATAGTCAAGACAGGTTTCTTATTATCTACATCAGTGATGGACACTCTAAAGGTACGGAAGACAGGATTGTAACCATCTGTCACTTCAAACTCAAAGCTATCCATTTTCATTTCATCATCAGAGGTGTGGATGTAGTAGATCTTGTTGCCAGCAAGCTGCAGTTGGGTGAATGTTGAAATGGGAACACCTGGGTGGTCAGTGCTCTCTAGATGGCCTCTGCTTGGGGCACGTGTGATGCTAAAGCTGAGGTATTCATCAGGACTATTGATGTCAGTGGTGCTGAGGAGGTCGGTGGTAAGAGTTACTTTCCCTCCTTCCTTCAGGGTTACACCTTTGTTGATAACATCTGGGAAGACCATGTCAATACTTCCGATGTTGATGTAAAAGTAGCGGTCAATGAGAGGATTGAGACCGTCTGTGACATCAAACTTCAGCAGGTCACGGATACCCTCTTGGCCAGTGTGTACATATTGGATGAGTTGTTTGTCAATTTCGTCCTGTGTAAAGTTCATTCCCAGTGTGATATTACCTAAAACATCACCAAACTTGCTGATACGTTGAAGGTAGCCTTGGCCTGGGCTATAACGCACAACATATGTCAGCTCTTTATCTTCAGAATCAAGATCTGTGGCTTTCAAAACCCTGTTGCTGATGACTTTTGTCTCTCCAATCTCAACATCAAGGCCATCATTTATAGTCATTCTTGGTGTCTCATCGTCAACAGGAATAACCAGGATGAGAACAGTTTTTTCCACTTTGTGTTTTCCATCTGAGAGCCTTATTTCAAAGCTGTCCTCTTTAGTCTCTGAATCATCATGTTCATAGACAATGTTGGATGCCTCTTTGATCTGTTCCAAACTGAATCTTTCTACCAGGATGGTGCCAGTGCTTAGCTGTTGAACAATTGTGCCATGTTTAGGGTTTTTGATTATCTCAAAGTGCAGTTCATCCTCAGGGATGTCTGCATCAACCGCGTTCAGGATTGGTGTGTCGATCACCAGACTCATGCCCTCCATTACTACAAACTCACGGATGAAAATCTCAGGTTTCTCATCATTGGCTGGAATGATGACTATGGGGAAGAAATGGCGTTCAGAGAAGTTAATACCATCTGAGCAGCGGAAGGTGAAACGATCTTCCACAGGTTCAACACCTTTGTGGATGCTTTGTACATAGTAGATATGACCATGGGCAATGTCTTTAATGCTAAATGCAGTGATGGCTGTCCCTGCCCTGGATTTCTCAGATCCTGCAGCTGGGGAAATATTCTCTACATAGCCAGATGTTGATTGGACGATAATGGTGCAAAGGATATCTTCATTGGCAGTGTCAATGTCCTCAGCTTGGATGTGGTCTAGAGTAATAACATTCTTCTCCCCTTCCACAACCACAAACTGTTGCCCGACACTGACAATAGGTGGAATGCTGTCAACAGGAAGGATGGTAACATGAACTGTTACACCTTGGACCTTGTTGCCACCAACGACCCACTGATCTGACAAATCAGACAGAGTAAGGTTGAAGGAATCATGTACTTTGAACGGTCCAATTTCACCAGATGTGTGAGCGTATACTACTGCCCCGTTAATGATGTCCTCCTGGGTGAATCTCTCAGTGGGAGCACCATTAACCAGAATTTCACCCAGTCTAGGAGGCTCCTCCACAATGAAAGTGAGCATGAGGTCATCTGTGTCTTCGTCACGGCCTTGAATTACATTAGATGTAATCTCTGTGGCTCCGTTCTCCAGGACATCGATGGATGCTCCAAGTACGCCAGATGGGAGCATAATCGTGGGGGACTCATCATCAACAGGCTCAATGGTGATCTTAATAGTGATGGGCACTTCATGGAAACCATCACTGACATCAAGCGTAATAGTATCACTGAGGGATTCCTCTCCACTATGGATGTAATTTAGGTGCCCATTTGCTATGTCCTCAAGTACAAAAGTTTCACCATTTGACATGACAATTCCCAAATACTGCAATTGCCCATATCGAGGAATTTGGATTACAGTGAAGACAATATTGTCATCATCTGTATCAGTGTCTGTGGCATGCAGTTCCTTTGTAGTGATGATATATGTACTTCTTTCCATTACAGTGAATCCTGTGTTGGTGATAAGTGGGGGTTTGTTGTCAACTGGCTGTAGGAAAATGGTAAAAAGTCCATCTACTGTGTTACCAGCAGTGTCCTCCACAATGAATGTGAACTGAGCCACTTTTGGAGTGATTCCCAGCTCCTGGTCTGGGGGCTTGTAAGCTATTTTGTGGTGATTAACCTGGGCCTGTGTGAACTCTGTAATTATAGTGTCAGGGCTGTCAGTCAATACAATTTCACCTAGGGGGAGTGGGTTGTTCTCATCGGTGTCAGTTGGCGTCTTAGTGATGGTGTACTTCAGGTCCCTGTCATCTGAATCTAGATCAGTATAGCGCAAAAATTTCTTCTTAAAGTGTGTCAACTCATACTCCTGGACCGTCATATGGAGGGTGGTGCCTGGGAACAGCTCTGGGGGAAGATCATCGACAGGGTGGATTTTGATAGTGAATACGTGTTCTCCTGATTGATTAGGAGGGTCATTATCATCTTGAACCCGGAACACAAACTGATCAATCACAGTGGTGGTGCTATGAGATCCGATGTGGCGATAGAACAGCTTTCCATCAAGAATATCCTGTTGAAACCATTCAGTCACCACCTGCTCAAACATCTCATCTGTCTCGCTGAACTTCCAGAGAGAGGGGTCAGAGGGAGGCTCCACTTGCCTTAACAGAAGTTCCCCTACAGTTGAGTAGGGTGCCTCCAAGATAAACTTAATTGTGGAGTCTTCTGAATCGATATCTGTGGCGCTCAGAATGAAGGGAGAGATCTGCATGACTTCATTCTTGAACAGCACCAGACCGGTGTTAGCATTAATAATAGGTGGCTCATCATCAGTGGGAGCAATAGTGATAGGAAACAAAAACTCCACTTCATTACTGCCATCAGTCATCCTAAAAATAATATTGTCACTGTAGGTATCACTGCCATCATGCTGATACACCACAATACCGGCATCTAGATCTGCAGGTGAAAAGAATTTCCTGCGGCCGCCAAGCACAGTCAGTTCTCCGTGCTTTAAGCCATCAACAACAGTGATTCTCACATCTTCTAGGTTATCTTCATCACTGATCTCTAAATTCTGGGAGCTGGAGAGGGGTCTGGACTGCCCTTCAAACAATAACTGCCCTGTATTTTTTGTCGCGACAGGAGCTAAGGTATTCATAGGCTTCACCACAATCATAAAAGCAAATGGATCAGACACAGCACCATCAGTGTCTACAATTTCAAACTCTAGCTGGAAAATCCTCTCTACTTCTGAGTCCTCTGAGGGTGGCTTATAGGCTATTTTTAGATCTTTGATGTCTCTCTGATAGAAGGAGGTGATGGGCAGGTTCTGGTCATCAGTGCTGATAATATAGCCCTGTTGAGGGCTCAGTGGTGAAGTTATGTTGAAGATTAAGTAATCTGGGTTAGATTCAACATCTTCAGAAGCCAGCATGTCACTTGTAATAGCTGTCATCACAAACTGATCAACCTCCATCATCATCATGGCTACAAAGCTGGGTTTAGGAGGAGTATTTTCTGTTCCTTCTCTGATTCTAACCATCATTTGGAAATGCTCTTGCATTATAGTGTTGCCTTCATTATCCTGCAACTCAACCATCATTGGAACATAGTCTCTGTTTGGTGATTTGGTTTTAGCTGTGTGCTTATAGCGAATGCCCTGTTTCACAAACTCATCACAGTCAACCATTTGGCCATTGGGGGGGTTATTCAAAAGCGTGCCATACCTGGGAAGACCTCCAGCGCCGACCAGAGTGGTGATCTTACATTGTGTCACACCATCCTCAAAAGAAAACTCCAGACCCTTTTTGTCAATAGGGTTGCTGTCACCATTGAGCTTTTCTACATTAAGGGGCATATTCCTGGTGAGGATCTCAAGCTGCTGGAAAACTACTTCCACTTCCAACATGAAGGGGATGATAACTGTGTCCGTTTGGGAGTCATAACGAAGCTGCAGCTTCACTCGATCCTTGCTAGGGCTGCGAGATCCAAAATGAGTGTATTTCACTTCATCTGGTCCAAATGAACAGGGAAACTTTTTAGGAGTCAGCATCCCTGGGTTCTGGGCCAGTGGGTCATTGTCCAGAACTGTGATGTGGCAGCGGTCACCAGGCTGCACCTCTGTTACCAGGTCATTCACAGGGTCTAAAAACACCGACCTCCCAAAAGGTACCCTGATCCCATTGTTAGCAATGATGATGTTGTCTTCATTAGGTCCAGATCTGTGGTGGTAATGGTGAGCTGGGTCAAATGGCTCTGCATCTATTGAGGCAAAACTGAAGCTGAGACCAAATGTAACAATGAGGCATCTCAGAAGTGCTCCCTTTTTACAGGGTTGTGAACTTTGCAGACAACCAGCCATGTCCACTGCTAGTTGCCTTGCAATTTTTTTTCTTTCTTCTACAACTCAGCAGATTCCTCTCCCGAGTGGGGAAAAAGCATAGAAAAATAAAATTCTCTTTGGTGGGCCTTGGAGCCTGTTCTCTGTGTCTCTCTGTTTCTATGTGGCCATGCAGTCACAGAAGTGTGGTGAATGCTGCAGGGCTGTGCAGGTAATAATGAAACAGTAGACAGTGACAGGCACTCGCTCCTCCTTCTGTCAGTGCAGGGAGGGAGCCTCCTGCCCCCAAGGCTAATTTAAGAAAGGCCATTGGACAAGACTTTCAAAGTGCTCCCCCCAACCAACACCCACTCATCTTCCCCTTTCTCACAGAAAAAAGTGGGGGAAAAATCCACTCCAAAGGCCTATTTAACCCAATTTAGTGGAATCTGTGCTTTAAAAAATACATTATCATGGTCTTTGTCTTGACAAATTTAGCATTTAACACAATTTAGCAAGTTAATTTACATTTAGTAAATATTCTTTTTTTTATAATGATTTATTATAATAAATAAAAACAACAATATGAAAACAAACCTTTTATAACAAACAAATTGCTTGACCGTTTCAAAGTTTACTATAGAAAATTAATAAATTCATACATTGGATTATTTTTTGGAGTACAATGCATCACTGCCTCCCTGAATAAATAAAACAAAACTAATTATTATTGACTACAAAATGAATTTGCACCTGGCCAAATATTTCTACAAGTGATTTAGAACTCACTTTGAAATCAACTATAGCTCTGATGTATCATCACTGACCAGTGTGATTTCTCACACTGTTTTAGATGTGGAGTCAAGGAAAGTCAGACCGACTAAGTCAGTGGTCTCTTTTAAGATCTCTATTAATAACCATCTTAAAACATACTTTTACCAGAGGGGATTTCCTGATTTTACTTGAGGTTTTATTTTCTCTGTATTGCCTTTTATCCCCCTTAATGAACAAAATAATCCCAAATCCCCGAATAATGAACAAAGATGATTATGATTATAATGTTTGTTATTATTACTATTATTATTTTCGTTATAATATAATATAATACAATATATTTTATTATTCAGAATAAAATAGAATTACAAAGAATGCAGATTAAAGTAATATTCTGCATCGATTTGAGTTATTATCTCAATTTCCTATCACCAGCAAAAATGCACAGGACACGTGTCAGTGACCTTCTTAAGGCTTTTGTGTTTTGTTCACAGGTCAGGGGACCTCTGAGGTCATGTCAATGGGACATCTCGGCACCGGAGTGGCCATTAGTTCCATACTGAGAGACAATAACTTGGCATCAGCTGGCAGGACAGGTGTATGAACACTGTTTGTTCTCACAAAGAGGGTCAAAAACACAACAACAGGTCAAAGTGATTCATCTACAAGCCCTGATTCGTTAGCGAAAGCCCACATTGGTCATTAGCAGTAAGGCAATCACTTAATATAAGATTTATTCCGTGTCAAAACAGGGAAATCCTCTTCCCATTGTGTGACAGGGTCTTTGAGATACGATGCATGTACAGGCTTATATGATTTTCCAGTATTTCAAGCCAAATATAAAATATATTTTAACACCAGGAACAGGTAAAATGTTTTGGATAGGCTCCTTATACAGTTATACTGACAAAGCACAGCATGGGCGAAAGTCATACTGGATGCAGTGAGAATGTGAGAATGTGTACTCAATATGGTGCACAAGGTCATGTTAAGATAAAAATACCTAGTAGCCTTGTATGGATCATATTTTGAGTCGGGCATGACACTTGATGAAGTGATCTGTTTGCATTGCTCAAACATTTCACACAGTTCTTACTTTCGCAGTGCTCTACTGTACATTTATGAAATTGTCAGTAGATTGGGCATACCAATCTACTGATTGGTATGCCCAATCAGTAGATTGGTACTTTTATTGTTAGTGATTGGCATACCGTAACTGTACTGCATGCAGTTTCTTATGTTTAAATGATCTTAAGATAAATGATTACATTAGTAAATCTGTTGTTACTTACTGAAAATCAACTAATCTCTAATGTACAACAAAGCAAAGTTTAAAAATATGTTGTCAGGACATATTTGGAAGAATAAATTGAAGCAATGAATAGACAGGCTTTATTGAGCATGATAATGCTTTTAGGACAACACTGTGAAAAACTCAGCAACCTTCCGCTAAACATCGGCCAAATAGCAGAGATGCCATGTGCATCCAGGCATTCTGTATCACACTTTTCATTGCATCCTCTAAATAAATCTTGCCCTCCTCACTTGACCGGCCAGAAATAAAAAGAGGGCACACACCACACAGTGTAACTATAGAAACAAACACACCAAGCTTTTTATACTCAGTCGTTCCTGGATTTCACTCACATTCTTCCCATGGTGAAGAACTGTGTTGTAGAATATCAAAAATTCATGGACTAAAAGGGCAGCTGAAGATGGGTGTTTAATTTCAACATCTTCATCTTCATCAAGATCAAAGAGAAAATGCTAATTTTGATTCCTGATGCATTAAAATGAAACCACCTCTCCAGATTTAGTTGTACTGTTGATAAGGAAAAGACAACGGCCACTAAATGTGTCTGTACTCGACCTGCAATGAGGCATTAATTGAGCCATTAGATTGCCTTTGGCCAATTTAGCCCTTAAAGACAGAACATGCTTTAATGCGCATGTGAGATGAACTTAGGGAGAAGTTGGGTTGATCCCAGACACCAGGATCAACTCTTCATCTAGGGGGCAGCTCATGATGACAGCAGGAGCTAACGACCCTATGATAGATGGAGAACAAAGCTCGTCCCATCCCTCTATCTCTAACAGCCACACAGGGAGAAAGCAGGGTTTTCTTTCTTTCCTCCTGGTGCAGTTCTGTCTGTCAAAATGAAACCAGATTCTTTTAATTCTTTAATATTTTGGGTAATCTCTTTAGAAGGCGATTTACTTTAAATAACATAGAATGCTCAGTCTTTAAGGAAAGACTTGTTGGCTGTTTCTTTATTCTTCCAAAGACCCATTTATCATAATGTGACATTTTCATTCAATTCATGTCATTCATGACATTTTTGTTCAAACCTATTAACCACAGCCAGGAAGACGCTATTACAAAGCTGTAAAGACAGAACAAAGTTATCTTTTGAAATACTGGTTAAATCTTGTGATAAATCACTTAAGTTTGGAGAAACTGGTCTGATTCATCTTCCTTTTTACCTTCTGTTCCACTTAACATTTAAAACTTACTGATTTATATATTGGTTAAACAGTCACTATTTTACCGGAGCAATGTAATTCTGGTTATACTGCAAATTGTCCACATGTCGAAAATGTGACCCGATTTTTTTCTAATATATATATATATATATATATATATATATATATATATATATCTTCCTTTAGTTGATTTGATTGCTTCAAAAGTAGGTCAGGAAAGAGGACTTAATGAATGAACTTTTAATAGTTACAACATTCCACAGTTTGACTCACTGACAGAACCTTTAATGGATGTTTTCTGTTCATGAAAGCAACAGCTTTAGTGATCATTTTTCACATTCTGGACGGGCTCATAATTCTTATCGCTCAAGAACATCTCGACCATTCACACACCTGATGAACAGCTTGGTCCAGCTGTGCAGGACACTGGTCCATATGTATCACTGTCAGCCTGCCCTTCTGTGCGGAGAGGTCAACCACAGGTAAAGGTCTACGGCGTCAGAGTTACCTCACTGATCTGACACATTACTGTCAGTGCAGTTCTGTGAATATGCTGAACAATTACTGCTGAATACTGTAATACAGCAGGGACATTTTTATTTGATTGTTGAGAACACAGTAAAAAGACTCATCTTATATTGAATATTTCACACATGCTTCATGCTTTTCTTGGTTGGGAATATACATCCACCATATTGTGACTATGGAGACATCCATTTCACCCATGTTGCTCATCCCATCTGTTGATAAGAGTTTATCATTGTTCAATTTATCATGATACTCACCTTTGAGTAATGAAAAGAGTATTTTAAGTGCCAATTGAGATGTTGAGCTCAGTTTATTGGCTTAGAGTTGGGGTGGGGGGGCTAACTGTTATGTGAAAGGTGGGCTTCTGGCAGAAGTTGTGAGACAAAGAGGAGCCTCTGCCAGACCAGACTCTGTCCATCTAATGACATTTTTTCTGCCAATCCTGATGAGAACCTTGTAGATAATCTCCTTAATCTCCTTCAGAGGAAGCTACTTACTAATTTAGCAGCTCACAAGTTGTTGCCCTGCATGCTGGAAGCAGTTGGCGTTGCTGTTGAGGCTAAAAAGGTGGCAACTGCAAGAGATCGGGGTCAAAGAAAGGTTGTATGGAAAGACTGGGAAGGCCCATGCTATCAGAATATGGAGCTCAAACAGGAAACAAAACAAAACAAATCTCATTTTAGACACATGAAGACATGTGAGCCATTGATCAAAAACACTGGCTGCTGAATTTCCTCCAACATCTAATCCCTTTAGATGATCTTAATCTTAAAGGTAGAGGGTATTAGAGTTTGTTTTTGATGCTCTTTTTGATTGATTTTGATATATGGAACTGATGTTTTTCTCTCTACACATGCTGTATTCTGCAGCTGTATTTAAGATTAATGTCAGAAATGTCTAACTTAATGAGATTACTGGATTAAATAAAGGTTGAAAGAGAAATGAAAAAGAATCGACTGCAGAAATGTGTGAATTAACTCGGCTCTGACTGAGTTTTTGAAAACACCCTTTGACACCAGAGTGGCTGCTTTCTTACCCGGCTCACCCCGATAAACCTCTTGTCTCCTTAGAATAGCCGAGGACGATTGCGCCTACATTCTCTTTGCTCTTGCACTAAGCGTTAGCATGCTAATCATCCGGCCCTGTTGTAAATATACACAGCGTATAAATAGAGGATACTGAGACCTGAGACATTTGAATCCAGTTCCGAGGAGGAAGAGGTTTGTGTTCTGCTGCACTGGGTGGTTTGGTGCCGGGTGTCCATGACTGTGGTCAGGGTTGAGGGCGTATGTGCACAAATTTTAGAACCGCTCCTGCCGTCACTGCTGCACCATGGGCCCATTGCAGCATTTCATCATGCTCAATGGCGGATTAAGGCATCC
Organism: Lepturacanthus savala; assembly: GCA_030544235.1. Taxonomy (NCBI): domain Eukaryota; kingdom Metazoa; phylum Chordata; class Actinopteri; order Scombriformes; family Trichiuridae; genus Lepturacanthus; species Lepturacanthus savala. The sequence continues at coordinate 29,844,608 of CM060466.1, forward strand.
TGTGGGCAGAGTGATATAGGCAAGTGCTATCACTTGTCTTTAAAGGAGAGCATAAGCCCATGGAAACAGGCTGGATATAGCAGCTGGATCAGACCCAACCACTGGGAAATACATCACTGGAGAGAGAAATTATTAAAAAAAATATATGTATATGTAACTAAACAGGAACCTTCATCCAAATATATACTATTGTAGGCTAGTAGTTTAGTGATGAACTCACGGAACAGGTAATTGTACTTTATTGTCTAATAAATAGATGAGTATTTTATCTTATTATCGTAGGCATAAACACATAAAAGCATTACCCTCCATCCAAGTCTAATTTTAAGCTTTCATTAGCACCAATTATGACCTTAGTACACATCTACTACTAGACAACCTCGGCTCCAAAAACAGAAATCTGGCTACCGACCCAGGAATGTGTCCAATGAGGTGTCTGGGGGGGGGGGATTCCTGTCTTTTAACACTGTCACTTTGAACTAAATGTGTTTGCACCTGGAGCTCATGTTTGCACTTACACTAAAACAAGTCAGAAGCGATCAAAAGAACAGTTGGTAAAAGTCAGCAGGAAAGCAATAGAGATACAGATGTTTGACTTCACAAATACAAATTTACACACTAATTGTTTTCTCAGGTCAAAGAAACAAATGATTGCTCAGTTATTCAAATATTTCAGTATCTGTCTGTGCAGACTGTGTAAAACATGGATATTTTATATTCCACAGCAGCTTCTATGTATGGATAAGACATGACTGTAGATCATTTGTTGGTGGTGTGGTATTATTTTGAAAAGGATGCTTTGGGCATTTTTACATAAAATATGACTTTTCTAAAAGAAAATGTTAACTTTTAAAGTACATTCATCACAGGCCTTTTAGCAATATATAATGAGGTGTTGGCTACTTTATGAAAATGTATTTAATTTTGAGACCAGGATTGTTTAAGACAACAATAAAGACCACAATATTTTTTTAAAAATAAAAAACATAATATTTATTCATTTTCTAAAGCCATTGTTGGAAATCTTTACAATTTATTACATTCAAATGTCTTTCACACAGCAATTTTCAGGGTAATGGACAATAACAATACTTTAATGCAGGATAACAAAAACATTGCATAATACTGTAAGTTGAAGCAAAAGGCAAATGAAGATTGACTAATGCATGTGTTCCATTGTGACCACTTTTATTATTATTATATTTGACAAATAATACTAAATCATAGTAATATGACAGATAATAGTAAATAATATTAATAGTAATTGTTATAATAAATAATGATTATTATTTTTTTTTATCCAAAATAATATTACCTGGACACAAAAGATTCTTAAGAATGATCGCTAACTTATTTCCAATAAGGAGGCCAATGGGATTCCTCACACAGTATGAACAGAAGTGTATTCTTCCACTGCGGTCACTTGAGTTTATGAGTCATTTTTTCAATCTGAAAAAGAGAGAAAGCACAGAACAATGAAAGCAATGTATCCTGTCCCACAGTCACATGATCTGCAATCACCTGTTTTTTCCACTTGTAACTTCTGCTTTGGCCAACTTTACGTGGCCTTTGCCATGACCTTTGACCTTAATGGAGAAACATCTGTTTGAGGAAAAGGATAGCCGACATAATCCCACTCCATGCCTATTGATGTGATTTATGCTTCACCATTGAGTGCCTGCAGGCCAGTCCTATTACCTGAGGGGTGATACGACACAGGGGATTATTCTGGATTTATCCAAATATTGGTCTAAATGAAGATGTTTTTTCATTAAATCTCTTATTGCACTTTTTACAACCTCTTTTTTTGTGATCAACGTTTATGTTCCCTTATTGAGTTGCTCAGTTGTACATTCAAAATAAACAATGTTCACAAAAATTCTCACAAAAAAGGTTCTTAGAAATTAGTCGAATTTAAATTGCACCATGTTCTCTCACAATCTAGGTTTAAATTCAAACTCCCTAGTTCCCTGTTTCATATAAATTCCATTACATACATTAAAGAGACAATCTCCCCAGTAATGGTGCAATCCATTCTAACATAGGATGTGAGGGGAGAGGGGGATTCCAGGAAACAAAGGTTTTTAAGGCTGATCTGATCTCAAAATGAGACAACAGAGGAAGAGAAAAGTGTCTTCTTGAGTGTCATGTATATAAACTTTTTACAACCTTCTCTTCAACACATGTTCTGATGCTTTTGAACTGGTTTCACGCCCTACTGATGTATTCCACTTTGTCAGTCCTTCATACATAATTGCATGTTTCAAAGGGGTATTTTGTTGTCACAGCTTCTCATCTCAAATTTGACCCACGTTAATCTGAACTGCTTCCACTATAATAGAGTTTGGTTTAAGACCAGCAATATGAGTGGGGTTCAGGTTGCAGGTAAGACTTCACATTGATTTTATAGCCTACATGGCTGTGCTGAGTTGAGACACAGGTAGAGATAGGGATCTCTGGAGACCGGTTAGCCAGTAAGTCCTGGCTGCTGAAAGACTGAGCATTCCATGGGGGATTTAGTTGTTGGTAAGAAAATGCTCACTGAATCCCATGCAAGGATGTTCATCCTTCTCAGTCTCCCTCTCAAACAAGCCATTCAGGTAAAAAATGAGTTTGTGAAAAGCATTTTAGCTCTGATGTTTCAGCTAAATCAATGTTATTTTTTCCCTTTTCTGTTATATTCTGAATAAAACATTTCAATCAGAAAAGCAGAATTCTTCATTTAACTTGGAAATAACAAGACAATGGAAAGACAACTCCACATGATTACATGATTACACTACACAAACACTGACTGAAACAAACTTGTAGTTTGTGTAATTTGTAATTTGTATTTTGAGAAGTGGTGGATGTCTTTAATGTACAAAAAAAACAGATGAGAAACAACTGGAGTGATGAAATGTATCAGACCTGACTAGAATGCAGAGGGATGTTTGTTCACAAAACAAGATGCAGATTTAATCCTATATATACATGACGCTCATTAATAGAACAAAATGTGTTGTACTCATCAACTGAGTTTATGATGATAAACACTACTGTATAGTCAGGTTCAGGTCTGGATATGGTCCATGGTCAGGTTTAAATGTAGGTGTGGGCTGAGATCAGGGTTAAAAAAGCAGACGTTTGCAGTGAGATGACTTCATCTCAATGGCATTGCTACGATCAATAATCTGCCTGGGGGTTAATTTTTCATGTTGGGTTCAGCTTAGGTCAACTTTGACATGTTTGACTTGTGTGATTGACCAATAGCATGCCGTACTGAAATTGCTGACCTTTGATGGAACAGAGAGCCACAGAGTTCAAATGCAGGAAGCTATCATAGTTCATTAGCTGTGTTTCACTTTTTTTTTCTTTTTATGTAATCCTCCTCTGTTGGACTGTTAACAGCTTCACACATGTGGAATGATTCACAGACAGTTGTGAGACAGGAGATGTGACAGTGTTTGTTGAATGACGCACCAACCTGAGAACAAAATGCAACAGGAGACTAAGCCCCGTAGAGAAAATAGATATAATTTGAGGATGAATTTAGCTGTACCACTTAGAGATGCAGTATATCAGCACTGGATTGTTCCCAAGCATTGCCACCTGTTAGCTCGTGCTCAATAATGCCTGCTGGCGTTATATTGTGTGGAGTATATTAATCAGAATTTAGATAGATTTCAGGAGCCTTCTCATAAATGTTTTAAATATGTCCACATTCAAATTCCTATCACATGAAAGGAAATATTTATACACATATATTTATAACCATTTTTAGGAACTTTCATTCAGCATCATCTGAGATTCCAATTGAGCTCGCTTTAAACTATATATGAATGATGAGAGACGGAGATGTAATAAGGCCATGGTGTGACTCTGACAGTTTGACACTGCTGGAGGAATGTGGAGCCGATGCCCGAGGCGATACCAGTAGGTGAATGAACGTCCATCTGTCAGCAGGCGTCCGGATCACAGCAGCGCTGCCAACTGCACAAAGCCAGGACAGGAATGTCTGAGCCAGTCTGAGGAGAGGACAACAGGAGAGGAAACTGTCCTTGCAACTGCAGACCTCATGGGGTTTAGCATTCTGGAGGAGCTGCAGGTCATTCAAAAAGTCAGACGTTCTGGGATTTGGGCACGTGGTCATGAAAGCAGTTGGATCTTCAAGCTGTGCTCATCTATTTAGAGCAAACCTAAACTTTTTTTTTTTAAGCCATGCTCACATCATGGCCTTAGGGAGGGTAATGTTAGTCTACGGCATCAATCCTTCACTTTGGTTCAGATTGAAATATTTCTACAACTATCGGATGGTTCGCCATTTTACTTTTACTAGGTGGATTTAGTTAATTTATGGATTGTTATTGTTTTAATTCTGGTATTGACAAATATCTTATTGGGGAGGGGTAGTGAACATCCAGCCCTGATTTATTTTACAAATGAGCCTATAAATAACAGCTTTGCTATGCAGTTTACAAAAGTATACACTCAGATACTTGTAACCTGTATTGCTCCGCCTGGATCTGAGGTTCGACTATCCTGCGGACCCTCTTCTCCAGGACCCCCGAATAGACTTTTCCAGGGAGGCTGAGGAGTGTCACCCTGTAGTTGGAGCACACCCTCCTTTTTCCCCCTTTCTGAAGAGAGGAACTCCCACCCCGGTCTGCCAGTCCAGAGGCACTGCCCATAATGTCCATGTTTCATGTCAACCAAGACAGCCGTGGACAACAGTAACTTGTAACTAGCTTTAGATGAACTGTACAATGAGGATGATGGATCACAAAACGTCAATCCTAACCTATTGTCCACATTTAAGCCACTGTGACACAACGTAGTGTGGCAGTTGATGTGTTGCTGAGTGCTGACTCTATCCTTGCAAATTGTTATTACAAGTCTCCCCCTGCCACCCTTTTCTTTTGTAGGGAGACGTGCAGATAATGTAGCGAAACATGCGCTACTAAATGAAACCCTATAAATGTTTAGCAGGCCACATGCCAAAGCAAGCTAGTACAAAGAAAGAATCCAGACCATTTGACACTCTTGTTGTAAAGGGTCTCTGGTGTAAATAGTGAAGGTGAAAGCCTGGCAACCATTGACATCTTTTTAAAGGAAAGAATATAATTAGTTTCAGAAGGGAAAGTAGTCTTAGTCTTACAAGGTCACTTTCTTTTATCTTGCTTCAATGCCATTTTCTAAAAAAAATAGCCTTTATAAAGCAACAAATGACTATTAATAAATCATCTGCTTAAGCTTTATAAGCCACTTGGGTTGCCAAGTTGTAAGATTGTTTTCTATCTTTCTCCATAAGAAAACTTTCAGGATGACTCCTTGAATATTTTTCTTATCGACATTAATATGAATGATAAACTCATGGCCCTTTCTTAAGATATATTTACATTAACACCAGCAATTATAGGCATTGATATAGCTATTAGTTACCATTTTTAAATCCTTTATATAAAGTATACTCTTTATATGTGTTTGTGTAGCTGGATAGATCACTATTCTAATCCACAAGGAAAATTGCTTGATTAATTATAAAATCATTAAAATCAAATCTTTGCACTAGAAAGAGCCAGCTGGCAAACAGTTTTCATGTGTTCTTCTATGTTTTTGGCAGATATTGTTCTCTTTTGGCTCAGGATCAGTCATGTGCAGTGGATGTCTTTGTTGAAATGTATCCTGGTTTGAGCTACACATCACCACAGCCACTGCACAGCCGATTCTGCAGAGACTTGCTCAATGACAGGTGAAGAATGTGACTCTGACATTGAAGCCACATTATTCTCCCAGCAATCACTTAATTAGGTCACTGTGTGACCTGTGGACAGGACTTCAACCAGAAGCCTGTAGGTCATGGTACTGGAGAAGGAAGAGGACACGCTTCATGGTTTTGATAAGGAGGCATGAGACAATAAGCTAATGTGAGCTGAACAAACAGCATAGAGACACAGAGGAAAATGTCAAATCAATATGTCCTTCTCTGTGCTGTATGTGTGCAATGACACAAAGCTGGAGAGTTCTGCATCGGTTTCAGTTAAGATATTCATGTTGATTGCCAGTTAATTAACCAGAGGCTTTTTAATAAAAACACACCATGACCTCAGACCTCACATGGCTCCAACACATTTTTTGCATATACATTACCGTTCAAAGGTTTGGGGTCACGCAGACAATTTAGTGTTTTCCATGAAATGTCACACTTTTTTTTTTTTTACCACCATGAGTTGTAAAATGAATAGAAAATTGTATTACATTGTATTACATTATCCATCTGACACAATGAGCAAACACATTGTTCTATTAGAACACTGGAGTGATAGTTGCTGGAAATGGGCCTCTATACACCTATGTAGATATTGCACCAAAAAAAAAGACATTTGCAGCTAGAATAGTCATTTACCACATTAGCAATGTACAGAGTGTATTTCTGATTAAAGTTATCTTCATTGAAAAAACAGTGCTTTTCTTTTAAAAATAAGGAAATTTCTAAGTGACCTTAAATTTTTGAACGGTAGTGTACATCAGGGTCCTCTGTTCAATATGACACCTCTGGGTGTTTCACTTTTCATAAAATACAGATACAAATGTAAACAATGGGTTGGTGAGTTACTTGTTTAAAATAAAAAAGCAAAGAAATGCAATTGATTTCAAAAACGTTGAAATACCTTTAAATGATGGAAACGTAAAGCTCTGCTAATCAATATTTTCCGTTTAAAACCAGTACTGGACTCAGAAACAAACAAATGTTGCTCCCTGTCTGCTGAGTATGTAAAAATTGAAATGACTAATTCTTCAACCATAACAACTGTAGAAGGTGATAATATTTTGTTTTCAACAAAAAAGAAAGAAAAAAATCATAGATTGCAGCTTCTATGATTTCTGATATACATTAAACTTCATGTCCATATTTATGCATACTGAATAAAGTCTTTATTCATTTAAACATTCTTCATAATACACATACCTCCATTTTCTGAAATGAAATCTCTGCATCTATCACTGAAACATCACATTACCCACCACATGTGTGTGTATTTGTTAGAATGAGTGTGTATAAATATTGCTGTTCCAGAACAATGAAGCGAGAGATTAGAACTCAGAGTTGATGATTTCATTTCCAGCTATAAAAATTGGCAATTATCCAGTTATGGAGCATTCCTTTTTGGATTTAAAAAGTAATGGTGATGTTTATTCTGTGAATGTATTTCATCCCTGGCTCACATTTACACAGAAATTGTTTAACAAAACATTGCAATGTAAACTTCTTGTTTTCCTTGTTTTCTACACTAAAATGGAGCATACTGTAAAATCCTTCAGTTTGTGTTAGAGCATGAAAATCACCAAAAAGACAAAAAAGCGATGACACATCAGCCTCAAAACCGCATGTTCAGCATATACTAACAGATGCAACCCTGTAATGAAACAACAACTATCTTCACAGCATTGCAATTGCAAGCTCAAGTTTTCATTTTCTTGACCAAAACTTGATGATTTGCGGTCGGAGGTTTAAAGAGGAAGGAGCAGAAGCAGCCTCCGCCAGCTGTTCTCTTCTCGCAGTGTGAAGGGAGTGTCAGTCTACACTTTCCGACAGTCCCTCCCTCCTGTAAAGCTGCCCAGGTGTAATGGACGGCTCACCAGTCTGAACCACATCAAACCTCACAAGCAGGAAGTTTTCTCCCACTGTTATTAGTGAGATAAGGATCCTGCATTTACCACATGTGCTGTTGTCACTCTGCCTGCCATAAATCTGTGTTTACACCTGAAATATTGCTCAAGGAATTGACTCTTGCTGTTAATGGGAAAAAAAGGAAAAAAAGAGGCAAATACCAAAAGAAGGAAATCTATTGCTATTTAACACTCTTCAATAACATTTATATTTCTAAAGCTCATGATAGACAAACTACAGATCTTCCTTGTCTCATGACCTGTCTCTGAACCAGCATCAGCAGCCTCTTCCAATAAAAGCCTGTCCAAATAAAACATGCCGCTTCCAGCTAACTACTAGCCTTGTTTGTCTCACACAGTTAAAATCTCAGTCTGTCACTCTCCTACACTTGCCTCCTCCTCGCTGTGAGATATGCATCCCAGGCGGTACAGACAGTTTCCATCAGCCATCAAACATGAAAGCCAAGCTCTGACTGGAAAATAACACAGTGAAGTTCCAGGTCTAATTATGCTGCTTTAGTTTATGACCTGTCAGCTCACATCCATTATCCTGCATCGCAGCATGACAAGTGGCCTTTCAACTTCAGTTTCCAGCTTGCTCATCGCTCCCTAAACCAGGTGGGAATAAGTGAAGAGTCCACGTTTTCTATTTCAAATTGCATAATTTACTGCTTTAACTGTGTGGTCATTGTGTTATTACAGGCTCATATTTATGAGAACCACAGAAACGTTTCTCACTGTCTACTATAGAAAGCATGTGGCTCACTATTAAGGTAATTTATATAAAATATTACATAATATCAGGTTGCAAAATCAGACGACAGACAAAATATATAAATGTGGGTTTTATAAGTGAACATTTGGGTCACCAAATATGTCATTTAGGTGGTTTCAGTGAATTCTCAGGAACACAGACTATGAATCTATTCAGAATAATTCACTTTCAGGCAAGTGTGTAAAATATGGAAACAAGTAAGCTAAGCACACCTGAAGGCATCTTCAGTGGTTTTCTACCACAACAAGGAGTAGAAATCCATAGCAACAGCAAAGCACGTTTTCTGCACAACTATCATGTTATTAGAGATTCAAAATGACAGAGATAGAAGGTGATTTTATTTGTGATAACTGTTTTTGCAGGGACATTTTTTGTCTTTTGGGGTTTTGACTTTCCTATATTAATAACGTATGTGGCAAATGGACAATTTTTGATCTCACTGCCAGTATAGTATAAAACCTTGTTTTTGTTGGCTATCATCCTGCATTCCTGACTTCAAAGTTGTAGTTTTTACAGTTTTCAATCAGATTTAATCATTTTCTCATATTTGGTATTGAGCTAAGTTACATGCAATGTTGCTGGTTTCTGTTGCTGCTATAATATGGAGCACTGTGGGTCAATGAAATAAATATATTCAAGAGTGTGTGAGTGTGTGTGCAGCTACAGAAATAGAAATATACTGTATTTTTGGGTCAGACCAGGTCGCCTCTGTAACCCAACAGTGGCACAGCATAGAAACTGGCATTTAAAGGGGAAAATTCTGAAAATGAATTAATATTTCGTAGTTATGTGGGAGTTAGTAGTAATCATTGTTATCTTGACTTTATCTTCCAAAACAATTTTTGTCAATAAAGAAAGGGCTCAAAACACTTATCTGTGGCTCAGAAGTTTAAAAGTTCTTGGTGCTATTCAAACATTTTGTCAATTAGAAAGACCTGAGGGACCATCCATCTCAATTAAACTGCTAATGGGCTACACTTAACACCATTAGATGCAGCAAGATGCACTTCATCTAACAAAGATGTAACAGTCACTTGAGACTCAGCCTTGTCTCACGTGACTGTCGCACTATGTGAACAGGCATCAAGACTTCTAGAAAGCTAGCTGGCTGCCTTCACTCAAAGTAAGATGCCTGGGATTTCTAAAGCTGGTGTTTTTGTGAGAAGGGAGATGATCCGTGACTGCAAACATGGAGCATCTGATCGTTTAGCTTCTCAGATGTGAGCTTATCATCAGCTGTTAAGCGCAGTGTGAATTCCTCAGGCCTCGGGCTCCGTCACCGAGAGAAGCAGAGAGGGCGCACAGGTGCAGATGTGGCCTGTACGTCCTGAAGCACATGATGATTAGACTGAGAGGGCCTGTGTCACTACTCGTGTGGGAAGAATCTCATCCACAAAGAGAAAAACCAGAAGGCACCAGAAGGATAAAAGACATGAAGCTGAGTAATGAGTAATTCTGATAGAAATTATATGATTTCCATGTTCATACTCATCAGGACTTCTACTGATTACAATAAAATAAAAGCCTCATAGAGCGAATGGACCTGTAGTTAATAAACTCTCACTCTCAAGTGCAATTAAAATGACTCAAAACTATTAAAAAGTAAGAGAAAATTATACACAGCATTTTGTGATACAGTGTCTCACTCACACTTTTGCATTCAGCTTCTATAGTGTGTATTTATAAACCACTGGATGTCAGTGTGATTTACAATTTTGGGAAAGGCGCATTATATGACATCAGATTTATTTTTTATGACTCTCTATTTTGAATGTTACTTCAGAATGCGTGGCTGTAACACAGTGCTCTCAGTGGTCGTATGGGGTATGAGTTTGGGGCGGGGGCTTTCCCTTCGCTAACGCCTGAGCTGGCTGAGCGCTGAAGCAGCTGCAGTAGAGAAGAGTGTCCACTGTGGTCTCACCACGTGTCTGAAGACCACAGCAGGGACGGAAAGGCAACGATGTGAAGCTTAACAGCCAATGGCTTTAGAATCAGAAAGTTAGGACACCAACTTACAAATCCGTCAGGTTGAATAGTGATGGAGGATCAGAACTAGATATAAACAAATGGAAATGATTCATTCACATGTAAAACAAATGAATGAATGGTCAAACCAAGTAACTTTCACTGCTATGTATCATTTGAGAATTCATCACAATAGTTAACTATTTTTCATTATAGCTTACTCAGGACTCATTCATTTACCAATGAAAAAGATAATGCAAAATCAGCAAAAAGCTGCAAAACCCACAGGTGCTACTTCTAACATTAACAATGGCTCTAATTCTATTCATTGTGTTCCAGTGAGTTATGACATAGTGACAGTGAGCCACAGTGCAACGCAAATAACTGAAACAACTAAATGGATATAGAAAGCTGCATAGGAAATATGATTATAGAGCATTTTGTGTGTGTGAAAAACTTTAGTTGTGTGTGTGAGAACATTTTAATTGTGTGCGTATAGTGTTTGTGAGATCATTCCACTAGTTTTTACCGTAGTACATGAATGTGTTTTGTTTTATATGTGTGTGAATGGTATATTCTAAATTATGGCTAGACTTGAAATATTACAGTTTGATTTGGAAAATAGAAAAATAAGGTGACTGCATAGTCACAAGAGAACTGCAAGTTCTCTTTTTTTGTCACCATGTCAGTGGAAAATGTGTTGAAATTATATATGTTGCAGCAAGTTAGAAATGTAAGTGACAGTAGTACAGGATGCTGCTCAACCCTGAGCCCTGAGTGGATGAAGACATCCAGTACAATCTGTAACTGGGTGTATGCTGCAAACTCTGTTACTGTCAAAGGTTGGAAAAATCTAACAGGACCATTTGGACAACTGAAACGTAAAGATTATTTAAAGGTCCCGTCCAGACATGTTTTAAGACTTTAAGTACTCTGCTTCTAATAATAACTTGCACCTTTTCATATGTTCTTTCACATTATAAGCTTCTGTTAAATTACAAATTCTTAAGGTTCCTGTAAATCTATGAATATGCAAACATTTCTATTGTCAAAAGATTCACTATTGGACATGTTAAGTCTATTCTCAGTGTGTTTGTGAACTGCAACAATCTTTCCCCCTTCAACAGATGCATAGTGAATATAAACCAAATAAATGACGTAACATACAGTTCATCACATTAAACAAATCTAGGGGGACTCTGAGTAAACCAACCGTTCTTCTGAGACACATCAGCATTGTTGCTGTTGTTCTCATTTGTCTCCTTCAGTGACTCCGCTGAGGTCTCGTTGGAGACGACGCCTTCATCGTCAGTTTTCTCTTCCACGGTTGGCTCCACAGGTGCGGGAGGACTCTGCTCTGCCACGTCCTCTTTGGGTTTGTCCTCAGAGCTGTCTGCAGATGGAGCAGGGGCTTCAGATGGAGCAGGAGCTGCAGACTCAGCGCTTGGATCAACAGATTTTTCAGCCTCAGCTGTGAAGGACGACAAATGCAGATTGCTCTTTCAGTGGTTCCTAAGAACATTATTGATTTGAATATATTAGAAATCCAGTTCTACTATGACTAATGTTATTGCGAGCAATATATTGTAATGCATTGGAAAAAAACTCACAGGCCATGCTGATTTAATAGGAAGTTAAACTGTTGCAATCGATCAATTGTGTAATGTTGCTGAGAGGTTTCTCCATTATTTAAACACCTCTGACCAGGCAGATGTATAATTTGGGTCACTGTGCTAAGTATTAAGCATTTTCTAAAACCATTTTCACATATATAGCCTGAAGTGGTTTTGCCCTCTCTGACAGTTGGGTGGATTTCTCCTGGGCAAAGGCATTTGAGGGGGCCACCATGTTGGTAATGAGGCAGCTGATTACTGGCAAGTTCCTAATGAGCCACAGCCATGCAGCTGTTGGAGGCTGTGGGAAAGTAGGGTGGCCCCATCATTATCTGACCCAGGGTTGGGTTGGGGGAAAGCAGAGATGAAGGGGAGAGGAAGGTAACCATTGTTCTGGACGTAATTCCATCATGACTCAGATGGCTCCTCGGGCGTCAGCATGTGTGTCAGATTCATGGAGGACGACTAGACTGTCAAAGGTAGACCCTTGATCTGACTGTCAGTTCAGCCTTTTTATTCACTGTATTTAATATTTTTGACCGTACTGGAGATGATTCATAAAATTATAAATCCACTTGCTCTGACTAGATCACAAAATGGGGAACCAGTAGAGCATATATATATATATATATATATATATATATATATATATATATATATATATATATATATATATATATATATATATATATTTTTTTTATATATATATATATATATATATATATATATATATATATATATATATATATATATATGGTGACGCAGGGGTTAGCACTGTTGCCTCACACAGCAAGAAGGTCGCAGGTGTGAGTGAATGGTGTGTGGTTTTATTGTTTTCTATTGCCTTAATGTTTTAGTTTCTGTCTTGTTGACTGGGTCTCTCTAGAAAATGAGGGATTTAAAAACTTCTGGGGCATATTATGCCTTTACATTAGGTAGTAACAGCAGAGTGATAACAAGAAATGATGGGAAAGGAAGAGAGATAGGGAATGACTTGCCACAAAGGTGGACTTCCAGAAGTTAAACATTAGAAGTTGCAGATACAGTATGTGGAATATGTCTTACCTGGAAACTACTGTACACATATAAGAATAGACTTCAAGTCTCAATGAGACTTTACATGGTTAAATAGAAGAAAATGCATTTGTGAGCACTCATCTCATTGGAATCAAAGGGGTAGTTGGTTGAGTAGTCCAGTAGTAGTAGAGCTTTTTTTCCAGCCGTTTTGTGTGTAATTGCATTGCTTTGATATGCAAGGCATTCAATCATCCCTTCTTTCAAACAGCATGAGTCAGTGTTCACCACCAGCAAGATTCTGTAAATCTACGGCAAATTGTGCAAAAATTTAGATATTCTGATCAAAACCTAACAGCATTCAGATCAGTCTTGATGGAAATATGCTGTATTTTAACAGTATAATACTTGGAATGAGATTGATTTTTCTGATTTTGGCAGAAAAACAAAGAAGTCTTAAGGGATGGTAGATAGTAGAGTGAAATATAAAGTGTTTTGGTGGTTGAAATGCATCTTGCACCAAAGACTAACTGATATGCTCAGGTGTGTGTTTCAAAGCACACTGTGTGAGGAGTTGGCCTGGTGTTGAAAACAACAGTTCAACAGTCAGATTTCCCAGGAACCTTAAGTGTTGCCTAAGTTTACTTTAGTCATCATTTTGCACAATGTTTGTTTATCAGTTAGACCTCTTGTCGTGCGTACAGGGTAGTATGTCATTCTGTGGTTTGAAGAAGTCAAACAACACCAAAAAACAACTTCTCAACGTGAAACAGAACTACAGTCACATCAAGTTAACCGAATGATTTAAATAAAAGATGTGATTACCATTTTCCTGTCACTAAAAGTGTTTCCATGACGTGAGTTGGCTGTGAAGCTGCGGGTGTTAAGTAAAGCGTGGTGGTTTTTTATGTTATCTCGCAGACTTCTTCCTTGTCCTGTAGAAGTTGAACAGAATTTCTTGACCCAGATGTTTTGCAGTCATGGAATCCACAATTTGCTAAGTGTTTGGGTGTTTTGGGTGGTTTCTCCAGTGTTCACTCCAGTAATTGAACCACTTGAGATAAAACGAATGAGTTTGAGTGCAGGGGACGAAACAATCATCGTCAGCCAAATCAGATGGATTCTTTTGCCAACAAGTTAAATCAATCCAGCAGGCACACATTTACAAATGTGTCTGCCCACCTGCTCTGATTACTGTGTATTCTCCTAAAGACAAAGTTTCCTTATGACTTTCCCATGCAAGGAAGAGATTTGTTTGAAAGGTAGCTGCTTTTCAAAGCGGCCATCAGCACTGCCCATTTAAACAAAGTGTGGCCCAAGGCAGAGAGGCGAGCCTAGACTTGAAATGAGCCTTTTCTGTCTTTCTAACTCAGCCTGGGACGACCTCTGACTCAAACAGGAAGGGTTCATTCATTCTCTGACAACTGCAAATTCCAAAACAATAAGACAAGAACACAATTACTTGTAAACTTGGAAATATGCTAAAGTTATTGCACTTTATATGGGTGGAGATCTACTGGATTGTAATAATTGCATACTGGTTTCTATTAGTTGCACTGCAGGAATAAAGTATTTGAGAAATAATGGATTTTTATCAGCATCACAGTATATTAATGTTCTCTATATTTTCCAACCCTTTTCTCTGGTTTGCATTCAAAACCTTCTAAATTTCTCTGTGCTTTATACTTCTATTCAGATTATTACATTCACATTTATATCCACTCTCAACAACCAACAAAAGCAGCTGTGAAACTATTAAAAATTAAATCACCATCAGACAGGGATATACTAATTAACTAATTACTAATTCAGATAAATTTCTTCTTGCATTGTTTGTTAACCTGAGAACCCCTTTTGGGAATGAAATGGTGCATTTACTCTTTAATTTAATTTTGAAATAAAGTATAAAATAAATGCTTGTTTGAAATGATAAAGACATACAACTTATAGAGGGAGTAATCATATAGTATTCCCAACAATTTGGGTTTTGTTTCCTGAGACTTGGATTTAAAAACTCTACTTTCCTTTCTACTCTCCCTTTTTTGGCAAATAATAATAATAATAATAATAATAAATAAAATAAAAAACAATAGAAAATGCTGACCTGTATCATATTGTTATTGGTCATTGTGACCATTTGTCAACTGTACAAAATAATACTTTCTAATACTGTAATGCAGCATTACTGCAGGCTTGACACTGATTGCAAGGGCTGTTGTGTGTACTTTTGGTTATTAGGTGTTTGTATGGCATCACTTAACCAGGCTTCCATTTCCATCAAGTGGTGGACACGAGTACTGCAGGCAACATTTTCACAGGTATAAATTACTCTTTCCATCACAAACATTGCACCATATTTAGTGGAAGTTCTTTCTGATCTGAATTGCTCAGAAAGCTGGTTTCTTTAAGCCGTGTGAGTCATCCAGCTGTGCATGATATCAGACTTCTTTTAAGATTCACCCTGACGGTGCATACAATCAATTCTCAAAAGTGTTGCCGTTTACAGAATTTCTCAAACATTTAAACACAATTCTGGAAACTTTCCTCAAAACTCTAAATAGAGAACTGAAAAGAGTTTTAACCATTTTTGTCCAAAACTCAACAATTCTCTTGCAAAGAGAAACACTTCACTTAAAACTCTGTAACCACCATGTTTTCACCATTCCGGGTGAAAAAATGGTACTAAATGATGCAATTTATGTTTAGAGTTTAGCAAAAATGTGATTTAAACTAATATTGGTTGAAAAACAACAGTATAGTGTAGAACATCTGTAACATTTTACAGTAAAGTGGTTCGGCATACAGTAAAAGTTTAGACTTTTATTTTGTATCTGTATTAGGGTGTTAGGCTCTTTATGCCTTGACATATGTCCATTTACAGTGTAGTGAGCTGTCACAAAGTACACTTCCTGTTATTCAGTTTAACTGTTCTGATGAAAGAGGAAAAGGAAAACCTCACATAGCCACCTCATGAAACCTTTTAGTCACTTGCTTTTTTAAAACTGCCTTATCTCATCTCTGGAGACACACACACACACACACACACACACACACACACACACACACACACACACACACACACTCTTAAAAAAACGTTTGATCTTACCTTCTTTCTCCTCCTGCACCAGAGGTTTTGTCTCTGGTTCAAAGGTTTGCAGACCTAAAAAGTTCATATAAAGAAATCTGAATCTCTTTATATTCATGATTTTTTTTTTTTAATTGTAATGTTTCAGATGTTGTAAAGTGCACTGACCATTCTGAGGAACAGTCTCAACAGGGTCCACATTGCTCAGAGGGATGTTGATTTCTTCTGGTCTGGAGGTGAAGTCAACAGAGTAGCGCTGTAGGAAAACACACACATGCACACACACAAGTTTGTGCCACAACATTAAATAAATAGTTGAATATTTTTGATATTTCAGGAAATACAATTACTATCGTTCTTGTCGAGAGCTGGAAGACATGATTGACACCACTCTGCAAGCGCTAATTTCCGAGTTATATATGAAGACACAGCCTTAGCTTACCGTAGAGACTGGAAGCAGAGGGAAACAATTAGCCTGGTTCTGCCCAATGGTGAAAACATCCATGTACCAGCAACTTTAAAGTTTATAAACTAACACGTTTTATCTTGCATGTTTAATGCAAAAAACTAAAGTGTAAAAATAATGAAGTTGTAGTTTGACTAAAGTGCAGCAGGGTCAGTGAAGCCGTCCAGGCAGAGAAATAGTTCAGTGTGTAGCATCCAGTTAAAATACACTTGTCTTGTTTATTGATACGTTCATATTTTCAAGAATACTGTGGTTAAGGTATGGTTCGGTTTAAGCACAAAAAACCCCACGTGGTTAGGGTTTGAAAAAGATCAATGTGCAGCATGACGGGACAAACGTCTGGTAAAAAGTCCAGTTGAATGCCAGTAAGATGCCTGATGTGATGGACAAAATGTTCAATTAGCCCTAGTGTCAAACAAGTCTCTCCAGACCTGTTTGACACTGGTCTGGAGAGTGTCCAGTCTATGAAACAAAGCACCGAGTTGTCCACCCAGCCTTCCTCCTCCAGCTAATACACTTCGGAGAAACGTTTGAACCAGGTCACTATGTCTCAAAAGTTGACACAATAAGTATTTGAAGAAAGGTGAGCTGTCAATGTTTTCCTCTGGGCTGGGATCCATTTCCACCTTTGGACAGAGCCAGGCTAGTAGATTCCCTTTGATTACAGTCTTCAGAATCTAAGCTAAGGTAAGCTAACCATCCCTTGGCTATAGCTTGGCTATAGCTTCATTTTAGCAAACAGACAAGAGTGGTATCAACCTTCTCATCTTACTCTCGTAAATAAAATGAATGAGTTTAGTTCCTTAATTGTCAAACTATTCCTTGTTTTGTAGTGGAAGTGATTTGATGCTCTACTCACCCTTCCTCTCTTCCTTGTGAAGTAGCAGATAACTCCTAATATAAGAATCACGACGATGATCACCACAAGGATGATAATGCCTTTAAGAGGGAATAGTTATTGCTTAATTATTGTTTTACACTATGTAGTGATGCCCAAGAAAAGGCATCAATATGTTGTTTATATCATTTTAGATAAATGTAACTCACCAACACTGTCATTTGATTTCTTTGCAGCTTTTTGTAAAAGAGAAAAATCTGTGTGTTAAGTTTCGAAACACAAAAACAGAGCTAATATACCAGACAGTTTTTCTTTGGTTTCTGTTAAACCCTATGGATTATTAAATTGTAATATAACATGTATAGTTGTTAAACAGCATTTTAGTGGTGTTTCTTTAATTAGTTAGCTCACAGTATAGGTCACAAAGCTATGAATATGACTATAAGTTATAGTAAATATAGTTTGAGTGGTTTCATACCTATTCCAGGATATTCATCTTTAATTCTCTGATGGATGTTTGTCAGAGATTTATAATATATCACCATTGCATTGCGGTTTTTTGAAAAAGTCAAATCCTCAAGCCAGTCAGGGAACAGCAAACAGTAGCATATGATTCATTCATCAGCGGTTTTAACTCACGTTTAGGGGTGTCTTTTTCTGTGGTGGTAGGCTCAGTGTGAGTGCTGATGGGTTTAGGTGTGGTCAAGGGTGCTGCGTTTGTGTCGTTTTCAGTGGTTTCATTACCTAAATCAGGAAGATAAAATGAGAGAAAAGATGAGACAAACAAACACATTGTGAAAACAAAGAAAACCTGGTTATGAACAGATCGGTTGTGAGGTCACAGTCAGAACAGGTTTTTGTTGTTGTTGTGGGGAATCCAACATTTACAGGTTGACACATAAGGCTATTATCACACTGTAATGCAAGGAATCTGTCTTTCTGTATGTGTGTCACCTATCTTGAACTCCAGCTTCAAGTTTTTTTGAAGATTTTTATTTGTGTTTATGTGAGCGCCTCCACCTGCATCCTCATCCAGCTGATGTGCATGTGTGTGTGTTTGCAGATATAATATATAATAATACAGCTGTCTCACAGTGAAGGTTAACATTACTATCATTAGGACTTTGGAGAAAATTTGTGATCTGTGTGTATGTGTGTGTGCGCATTCATACTTTGTATCACATCGATTGACTTGAAGAGGAAGTCAGATTGGTCAGGCCTTGCTCGAAAAAGAGATCATTTGAGCTCAAGCAACATGCCTGGTTAAATAAAGGTGAAAAAAAAGTGGTCTTAGACTTTTGGACCCTACTACACTACTGCTCAAAAATGTGGGGTCACCCAGACAATTTTGTGTTTTCCATGAAAAGTCACACTTTTATTTACTAGTTGTAAAGTGATTAGAAAATATAGTCAAGACACTGACAAGGTTAGTAATAATAATTTGTATTTAAAATTATAATTTTTTTTCTTTCAAACTTTGCTTTCGTCAAAGGAAGGTCAGTTCTCTCGCTTCTCTAATCAGCTCAACTGTTTTCATCTGTGCTAACATGATTGCACAAGAGTTTTCTAATCATCCATTAGCCTTCTGACATAATGAGCAAACACATTATACCATTTGAACACTGGAGTGATAGTTGCTGGAAATGGTCCTCTATACACCTATGTAGATGTTGCACCAAAAACCAGACATTTGCAGCTAGAATAGTCATTTACCACATTAGCAATGAACAGAGTGTATTTCTGGTTAGTTTAAAGTTGTCTTCATTGAAAAAATCAGTGCTTTTCTTTAAAAGATAAGGAAATTTCTAAGTAACCCCAAACTTTTTAACGGTAGTGTACCTCCTACTACAAAATTTCACTGTAATATATTTCATTTTCAAATGCAGCCCTTTTACTTGAAAGGAACTAAAAGTTCACTATTACAATACTTAAGATCAGTGTTTAATACAATGTTAATTTCCTCTATACACTCCTTCACATCTCACATCTACGGTATTCATTTGTCCATGTGTTGAAGCAGGAACTAAGCAATCCGGATGATAATGCCTTTAAGAGGTAACAGTTATTGCTTAATTATTTTTTTACACTATGTAGTGATGCCCAAGAAAAGGCATCAATGTGTTTTTTATATCATTTTAGATAAATGTAACTCACCAACACTGTCATTTGATTTCTTTGCTGCTTTTTGTCAGTCAGTCAGTCATTTTCTATACCTGCTTATTCCTCATTAGGGGTCTGCTGGAGCCTATCGCAGAGCATTACGGCAAGAGGCAGGGATACACCACAGATGGTCACCAGCCAATCGTGGGGCACACACACCATTCACTCTCACACATGGGCAATTTACAGTCTCCAATTAACCTCAGCATGTTTTTGGACTGTGGGAGGAAGCCGGAGTACCTGGTGAAAACCCACACAGACACGGGGAGAACATGCAAACTCCACACAGAAAGGTCCCAGACCCAGGACCAAGGAGGTCTTGAACCTGTGACCTTCTTGCTGTGAGGCAACAGCGCTAACCCCTGCACCACCGTGTCGCCTGCTGCTTGTTGTAAAAGAGAAAAATCTGTGTGTTAAGTTTCGAAACACAAAAACAGAGCTAATATACCAGACAGTTTTTCTTTGGTTTCTGTTAAACCCTATGGATTATTAAATTGTAATATAACATGTATAGTTGTTAAACAGCATTTTAGTGGTGTTTCTTTAATTAGTTAGCTCACAGTATAGGTCACAAAGCTATGAATATGACTATAAGTTATATTAAATATAGTTTGAGTGGTTTCATACCTATTCCAGGATATTCATCTTTAATTCTCTGATGGATGTTTGTCAGAGATTTATAATATATCACCATTGCATTGCGGTAATTTGAAAAAGTCAAATCCTCAAGCCAGTCAGGGAACAGCAAACAGTAGCATATGATTCATTCATCAGCGGTTTTAACTCACGTTTAGGGGTGTCTTTTTCTGTGGTGGTAGGCTCAGTGTGAGTGCTGATGGGTTTAGGTGTGGTCAAGGGTGCTGCGTTTGTGTCGTTTTCAGTGGTTTCATTACCTAAATCAGGAAGATAAAATGAGAGAAAAGATGAGACAAACAAACACATTGTGAAAACAAAGAAAACCTGGTTATGAACAGATCGGTTGTGAGGTCACAGTCAGAACAGGTTTTTGTTGTTGTTGTGGGGAATCCAACTTCTGACACAATGAGCAAACACATTGTACCATTTGAACACTGGAGTGATAGTTGCTGGAAATGGCCTCTATACACCTATGTTAAATAAAGGTGAAAAAAAGTGGTCTTAGACTTTTGGACCCTACTACACTACTGCTCAAAATTGTGGGGTCACCCAGACAATTTTGTGTTTTCCATGAAAAGTCACACTTTTATTTACTAGTTGTAAAGTGAGTAGAAAATATAGTCAAGACACTGACAAGGTTAAAAATAACCACTTATATTTGAAATTATATTTTTTTTCCTTCAAATATTGCTTTCATCGAAGTAAGGTCAGTTTTCTAGCTTCTCTAACCAGCTCACCTGTTTTCAGCTGTGCTACCATGACAACACAAGGGTTTTCTAATCATGCATTAGCCTTCTGATGAAATGAGCATATAACATATTGTACCATTAGAACACTGGAGTGATAGTTGATGAAATGGGCCTCTATACACCTATGTAGATGTTGCACCAAAAACCAGACACTTGCAGCTAGAATAATCATTTACCACATTAGCAATGAACAGAGTCTATTTCTGATTAGTTTAAAGTTGTCTTCATTGAAAAAAATCCCAAACTTTTTAATGGTACTACAAAATCTCATTGTAATATATTTAATTTTCAAATGCAGCCCTTTTACTTGAAAGGAACAAAAAGTTCACTATTACAACACTTAAGATCAGTGTTTAATACAATGTTAATTTCCTCTATACACTCCTTCACATCTCACATCTACGGTATTCATTTGTCCATGTGTTGAAGCAGGAACTAAGCAATCAATCTATTCTGAACAGGCCCGAACAAGTGTTGCATTATTATGAATAATTCTGATAACGGCTCTCACCATTAAGCTGTGACAATGGTAGGATGATGGAGGAGAAGTTGCCCGTGGTGCTAGTTACGTTTATCTTTGATGGTGATATCTGTGCTGCTATCAGAGTAACCATAATGACACCTGCAGAAAAGGAGACCAAATTTTAAAATCATACAGTACAAAAATGACCTACAAGGATAGCTTCATGGTTAAATTGTTCCAGTCTTAAAACAATAGTGAATTACCCCTATCAAGTCAAATAAAGTCAATTTTAATAGATCAATAATCACAAATCACAGATTTGCCTCAATCTGCTTTACAGTTTGTAATACTGTGAATTTTGACATACATATTTATATCATCTCAAGATTCCCATCCAAATATTCTTACGTCAGTCATGGGGTGCAGATCCAGAGTACTAATTTTGTGCAGAAATGTATTTAAAAGATTTATCTGAAGCTAAAATGAGGCTAAGTTTGACATTGGATGTGGATATTTTCACAGTTAATGGTTATAATTTATTAATAGTTAGTTTCTTCTTTGCCTTTCTCTCATTCAGTGTTTTATGTGGAGCTGTGGATTAAGGACAGTAATAGAATCAGAGAATATGACACTAAAAGTACTTTACCTTTGAAAAATATCCCTTGATTACATTAATTTGGCAGAAGCTTCATGTTAGCTTCAGATAAACATTTACATACATTTGCTCCCATCAAGAGCATTGGTAAGAGATTTCATAATGCTGAGTTTGAACAGGAGGAATGACTACGGAAAGAAAAAAACTCTTTCAATCATCATTTAGGCTGTTAGATATTTTTTTAAAGACAGAAGGAATTTTCACTTTTTGCATTAAATATAGATTCAATGAACATTAACTATTGATCCGCTGCAGAGTACAAAATGTACAGTAGTAACGCTAATGGGGAAGCAGCTCGGCATGTCTAGGTGTGGCTCTTGATTGCCTTGATTTTATATTATATATTTATATTATATAATTTTTATATTTGAATAGATCTATGAGCTATTCATCAGTTACAACCTTTTAAATAATTAAGCATTTGTATTTTTTAATTATTGCAGTCTACGATGAATTACCAAATCCAGCATTTGAGATAAAGTTTTACCAGAAAAAAAAAAATTGAAAATCCAACCTAGTGTTTTGTTGGTTCTAAACTAACTTTTTAGATTAGTATGAGCAGGTGCATTTCATTAACACACATAAACATATAAAGAGCCTTACCCAGAATACAGGAGGAAGAACCAATCGGTGGCATTGTAGGTTGGTTTGATGGCGATATCAGTAATAAAAGCCAGAAAGTCAAGATATAACACTTATTAAAGCTCGCACTTTGAAGGTGTTGCTTTCACATGCACAGCTTTGCTTCCTCAGTGCTACAGAGTGTTGCACCACATGCTTTTTAAAGAAACCCAAAAAGAGGATCAACACATCCGACCACAGAAAGATCCATCACAGAACAGTGTTGAAAAACACTGTATTCTTACATTGCTCCAGACTGTCTTTGTTGAAATTATCCCATATCTGTTCTGGCGTTTTAAACTTTTGAGTGCAAACATTTCATTCAATGTTTATCCCTTCGTGTCCAGGGGATTCATTTATCACTTCATATTTTTTTATTAACTTATTTCCGCTATACAGTACATGTTAATGGAATTCTTATTTACTGTCAGACTTGTTCCTCTTTTTTCAAAACAGATATGTCAAAATAGTTTTGTTGGTGCAATTTCCCTCTGTTGATAGTACTGCTTCCTGCTCACTAGATGTCGCTGTGACTAAAGGGAAAGGCACCAGATGGCGATGAGACATTTGCCCTCCGTTCTTGCTAAAGTTAAGACCAATTTAAATTAATGTCCCCTCTATTTTACTGGACACAAACAAAGACAAAAAAGCATTTAGGCTAAAAAAATGCACAGATAATATATTTTATTTTATTGCTGTTTGCTAAAAATCCAAAATAACATGGCTGGGGAGGACGAAACCTTGTGGCATGCTCTGTGCTGGGGAAGATGTCGTGATGATAGCATGAGACAATACAAACGTGTAATCCTGCGATTTATTTAACGTGCGTGTGTGCCTTTGTGTGAGTGTGTCAGCGTGACTCGTCTCATGTGGGTGGAGTTGTTGTTGTGAGGGTGTGCTCAGCCTTGTAGCTTCATTTATTGCTGTTTATTTCCCCCATGCCAGTGGTAATCAGCAGCGGGATTAGTGTTAACTGCCACCCAGTCACTGGCAGGCTCCACGTGGGCCACCGCAGGCCCCTCCTGCTGACTGGCCTCGCCGAGTCTGGCCCCAGACCCACTCGCGGTGATGGGGAGCCGGGAGTCCGCTAATCCTCCAGAAAAGACCCCCGTCTGGCTTCCTCTGGCTGGGCCACCTATCACCACATCACAGAGCCCAGGCACCGGCACCAGGCCTGGCCCGGAGGATGAGCTAATCATCGAGAGGAGCGGAGAGAGGAGTGTGTTTCTATGTGTGTGTGTGAGAGAGACTCAGAGACAGAGAGAGAGAGAGAGAGAGAGAGAGAGAGAGAGAGAGAGGCAAGAGAGCTGGACCACCCACCCGGAGGATTCAGAGGCACAGGATTCACAGCCCATTCTGTTGACCTGCCACACCGCCCCAGCTCTGGGCAAGGCCCTCCCCAATTGTTCCGCCTGCTAACATGAGGAAGGGGGTTAGAGACAAGGGGGGATGGGGGGTGGACGAGCAGTAAACAGTGGGCTGAGCTTCTCTCCTTCAGCGCACAAAGAGGCTGAATTGTGTCGGGACTGGAGCACTTTTTAGAGTGGCCCTGCCATGGGGCCTGAATGAAACATCTGTGGAGGCTGAGCCCGAGGGAGAAAATGCTATTTTGCTGTTCAACCACACTGACAACCTGTTTTCTCTTTCTTCAACTCCCCCACCACCCCCACCGCCACCACCACCACCACCTCGACACACACACACCACTGCCCTCCCCTCGCTGTTATTCCTCCCTTGGCCTTGTAAAACTATTCATACTGTATACTCACATTTGCCAAGCAAGTAACAGGGAAGCAACAGTAAATAAGCGAGAGGCACACAGAGAGATAACTTAAACCTTTGGTTGATACAGTCAAATGGGAACTGAAATTTTACAGCTTTGCTCTGAATCTGCACATTAATCTTCTCCTTTTTTCCAACTCACTTTAAATCACAGCATAATTCACTCGCTGTTAACACTGCTTGTTCAGAAAGTCCCCAAGGTTCATAACCAGTTACAATTTGTCTTAAAATACTGCCGCTCAGATTTCAGTTTACATTTGAAAGCGCGTAGACTCGTTTGCTCCTGTGTCGACCTGTCCAGCTGTTTCCAACTATGTGGAAACAGTGACACTGATGAGACAGCAATAACAAATGTGGAACTCTAAAAATTTGTGGGTAACATGTCGCAGAGACAGGAAAAAGTGACAAATGCAGAAAAAAAAAATAATTTCATATGTTTTTCTATTTGGGGATAATCAGAAGCAAATGGGGGCGACATGGTGGCGCAGGGGTTAGTGCTGTTGTCTCACAGCAAGAAGGTCGCAGGTTCAAGACCTCCTTGGTCCTGGGTCTGGGACCTTTCTGTGTGGAGTTTGCATGTTCTCCTCGTGTCTGTGTGGGTTTTCACCGGATACTCTGGCTTCCTCCCACAGTTAATAGTTAAAAGTGATAATGAAGTGAAATTTATGATAAAGTTATTGTTTTTTTTAAATTTTTTTTCTACAGTTCGCTTCTGTTTTTCTTCCAAATAATTATCTCTTTTTTTAAAAATCCATTTTACTACATGTCCATATCTTAGCAATTAACTTGGTGAGTACAGTGTTATTCTTACCAGTATCCAAACCAATGAAATAAAGACACAGTAAGTAGTTATGCACCGTACTTGTCCATCAACTCCTTGCACTTGACGTCCATTCATTAGAGGACAGAGCGAATACAGTATGGAGGCTATCATGAGTGTCAGACTCCATAGAAAGTGCTGGAAGTCCATCCATTAACACCCCCTCTCCCAGAAAGAGCCCCCATACTCTCAGCCTTCTTTCCTGACAGTCCCGCTCCACCATATGCACCTCAAAGAGAGACCACTGAAACATTTCAGTTTAATTGAAGGGGAAACAAAGATCCCCGCTTACTTCCTGGTCACCCATTTTCTTTAATCAATTTCCTCCCTTTGGTCCTATATCATCTGTAATTACTTTCCCTTTCCCACCCCTTGTGGGCAAAGGTCCGCGCACACACACACACACACACACACACACACACACACACACACACACACACACACACACACACACACACACACACACACACACACACACACACACACACACACTTATTGCTTACCCCCTAATGTAAGCAGGCAATACCTTTGGCATCAATACTTGGTGCCCCCCTTTGGGTCCTCCAGACTGAACAATGGAGAAGGCCTACTGGCTCCAGAACCCCACCGAGCAACCCCTGACCCAGCCTACGTACCACCCCCCCATTTACACACACGCACATGCACACAGACACAGGTTCATGGTATGTACGCCTATATTCAAGTCATAGACATTGTCACACATGCACACATATCTCACATGAGCCTGCGGTGAATGGTAGAAGAGGCATGGAGTTGTGTGTGTGTTGCGGGTGGGGGGGCACTTTAAATTCCAGCTCAGCTTGTAATCACTGGAGTTTGAACTTAGGAGACTCTGAGATGCTAAGAGGTCAAGAAGCCAGAACACTCATTCGCTCCTTTCTTTCTTCCCTGCTGCCCTCTGTCACTCACTGCTCTTAGTGGGTCTCTCTGATCCATAAGCTGGCTACATACAGTGACACCGGCCAAGCTAAACCAGCGCTGGTTTCCTGAGGAAATCTTTCCGCAAAACAATGACTCCGTTGTCTTCCCAGACGTTTAAACCAGAGTACATAAGTAAGACAAATTCATCATGGCACGAGTTTAACTTCCTCCCGCGCTCAAGCAGCACAAAGGGAGTCGGTTGCCAAATGGAAATTTTATGGAAGAACGGAGCTTTATTTGTGTGTAGTACCCTAAGGGATTTGTTAAATTTAACACTTATGTTCCTAAAGGGAATATGAAGATGAAGCATGTAAATATAACATAATATAAAGTTGCTACTTTATAAGCTATTGCTTATCTCAGGACATGGATCTTTTATAGGCTGGATGAAAATGCCCTCCAAATTATACACCTTTATTGGACTTCACATTTCCCCAAATATGACCACCCAGAGAACCAGGCCCATGCCACCCACACACTATTGAGTGGATTTATCACTCAGCTGATGCTGGTGAGCTTGATGAATGAAAGCAGCTTACAGTATTGGCAGCGCTACCATGTTTGATGGGGAAGCAAAAAAAAAAAAAAAACAGAAACTCCTATATAAAGAGGTATGGGAATAGGATTGGAATGGTGTTGCCCGCAGGCAACAATTGCAAAGTCTGTGCCAAGAAGAGTGCTGTTGCAATATTGCAAAAAATAAAAATAAAGCGCTGAGGAGGAAATGTAAGTGCATGGCAGAGACAGGAGGGAAATCAGCTTCCAGTTAGTCAGCAGTGTAGAGATCTAGTTAGGAGGCCAGAGGAGATGTAACCAGTCTAATGCTTATTTTAATTTTCACTTAATCTTTTAATTATTTTTCAATTAATCCATTGATTATTTTGTATAAAATAATAAAAAAATGCTCATTATAATTTCTAGTCTGAGGTGACATCTGAATTGTTTTGTACGACCAACAGTCCACAAGATATTTCATGTTAAAGCAATAAAAAACAGAGAAATAAATCCTCTCATTTGAGGAGCTGAAGCACACTTTTGTCATTTTTGCTTGATATTTGCTCAATTATTAAAATGATTGGTAATCTCCCTGTTAAAGGTTAATTGACAGAATGTTAGCTATAGTTACAATTATTTTGGCCACTTAAGTGCTTAAATGGTTAGGTCGGTATGCTGTTTTGTTTTAATTAAAATAATAATTGTTAAAAAATATACAAGACAGTGGACCTTGAGGGCAGTTTTTAATTGTTAAACCTAGTTTATTGACAGAAAATGAATTGTCCACAGTTTTGATTACTGATTATTCATTGAAGCAATTTCTAATGTTGCTGGAATTTTGACGTCATTAGACATATTTCACTTTAACTTTTTGTCGATCAACTCAATGTGACAAGAAAATGTGAACCAGACAAAAGTTGAACCTGTACATTTTCAGCATTGAAGGAAAAGAGCAGTTGAATCCCAAGCAGAACACAAGCAGGCTGCTAAAGGAAGCACTCAGTCTCCATACAAAATCACTATTGGGCAGCTAATCCTTAGTTACAGCCCTGCAGTCAGCGATGAGATACTTGTGTCCTGGACATGTGGATACAAGACGTGGCTATACTCTCTCTGTCTGTCAGTGCACATTTACAAACCAGCTGTATTTAAATCCAGGGACATTGGAAGAACTCCAGCGCTTTCACCATCCCGTCATCTTTACTGTGCCACCTAGGCAGCAGATAATACCAACTGGTATCTATCTTCTCACACATACACTTGACAGGACATTGATGTGGGCCTTCTTGTGTGGGATTAAAGAAAGAAGACAGCAGGAAGGAGACGAAGGACACGACAGATTTTGGCCCCAGAAATTCTGGAGTATTTTCAAGAGTCTAATGTGCAGATGATAACGGTTCATCAAAACAGCCTGTGTGGTCAGGTGGTGACACACATGCGAGTATGTTCACACACAGCCATGCCCACACACATACTGAACAGCGTGCACACACACACACACACACACACACACACACACACACACACACACACACACACACACACACACACACACACACACACACACACACACACACACACACACACACACACATTGACTCAGTGATTGGAGCCTTTGGTCTTCATCAGATCAATCAGTGGAACCATGAGATGTCCTTCTGCTTCCAGACGTCAATGTGGCCTTTTCCAGTAACTCCTGAGCAAATGCAGACCTTCACAGAGCATGTGTGTGTGTGGGTGTGTGCGTGTTAGTGAGGGAGAGAGAAGAGAGAGAGAGAGAGAGAGTATAGGGGCTGGGAACAATCTCTGTGTGAGGTATAAAATGAAGATTAGAGGGTATGACCCCATTTTCATTTACTGTAACACACATAACACATAACCCATCAGGTCATTAGCCCAGTCATCAGCTCGGAGGCGCCCACAATGCTCCGGGTTTGCTCGGACATCATGCACAGGATGTGTGGTACATGTGATCAGTGGCTGCATGTGAATATGCTCTGACATAGGATGGAGTTTGTTCATTAAAGACTAAAAGACATTTGTTGTTGCAATCACATTGGGGCCCACCACCTGCAACTGTCTATAAGCATATGGGTGTGCGTGTGTTTCATGTGCATCTGCTCACTTACACACTTACTATACACACACTAGCAAAGCCCACCACAGACAGAGCCCACCACAGAAGGTGCACAGATGTGCCGCTGGCTACAAGCAGAGGTAGGTCTTGCGTTCAGAAGTGATAGCTCTCAGACGGCATGTGGCAGCAACAGTGGAATCTGACATCATTTCCATTCTGAAATATATGGCCAGCAAAGGAAGACAGATTGTAATGCTGTTTAGTGTAGGAGGAATATTTATGACCCTTTTTTTTTTTTAAAGATTACTTATGGACACTGATAAGAAAAGAGTGCAATCACAGCGTTCCACTTCACTGCTGGTTTGTGTGACAGCTGGTGATTGATTTTGTTTGTGTTGAGGATTTCTGAAAAATATATGTTTAGCCTGAATTCAAAACCACATCATCAAAAGGAAGACCACCAGCTCCTTCCTTTACATGAAGATTAACACATTTCTCTCCTCCACACACACACATCCAAAACCTTGCATCTGGATGCATATAAAACTGCATATGCAAATGAGAATATACACTCAAGTATAGTTAAGGCGCTAAAGTTCACCCAATTACGAACACTATTTTCTCATTAATGTCTAGTGTATATCTGCATCTATTCATACAGGTAGGTTTAGCGTGTTCAGGTTTTGAAATTTCCATTTTGCCGAGATTTCTGCTACTGTCCAAATTCAATGTTGGTGATCAGAGTTTGGTTTGGGATGCTAACAGCCTGGAAAAATTACATTTTAATAAGAAACTCTACAGCAACATCAACAACTTTGTGAGGCTGTAATGTTCATTGCAAAAAAAGCCATCAGATTAATTAACCAAAGATCTGGACAAACTGAAATATAGTTCTGAGGATGACGCAAGATGAAAACTCAAGTTCACAAACACCATGAATGTCTTTTCCAAACTGAAAGGTAATTCATGGCCAACAGTTTTAAAGACTACACTCAGAGTTGCAAATGTCAACTTAATCCTGGCACTGCACAAAAAAGTCAGAGGACCACCAAAGTAATTAGGATTCATCCTCTGGGGACAGTGCATGCCTGTACAAAATTTCCTGGCCATCCAGTCACTAGCATGGTCACCAGCAACTCTGTCTCTGTAACACTAAACAATTCACAAAAATACTTCGAACAGTCTAAAACTTTTTCAATCACAGATAAAAAAAATACTGTTGTTTCAAACTGATGTTCCAAATTACAAATGGGGGTATAAATCTGAAATGCCCAAACTATCAAGATATATATCTATAATATTACAAACTATAATATATATAATATTATACATTCGGTGACTGTGAGTAGAGTAGCCTAACTTTGGGCTAAAAGCCTTAACTCTATTACCCCAACAAACACCTTGGAGTCAGTTCAAACCAAATGGATTTAAAACTTGATGAATGTAGGAAAAATATCCCAGCTCTGCCCCCCTTTTGTCAAGAAAACCACAAATGTAGCAGATTAAAGCTATAGCCCACCAGGCCTGCCAATACCAACTAGCTTCATTCGAAGTTTAAAGCCTTCTAATCCATAATTAACAGGAAGTTAGGTCTGCCGCTGTCACAAGC
This sequence comes from Lepturacanthus savala, assembly GCA_030544235.1. NCBI lineage: Eukaryota > Metazoa > Chordata > Actinopteri > Scombriformes > Trichiuridae > Lepturacanthus > Lepturacanthus savala. The sequence continues at coordinate 29,875,023 of CM060466.1, forward strand.
TTTTCTTTGCACTGGAGAAGAACCATGAAATCTGGTCTGACTTGTTGACCAGGTTCGATAGTCTCTCTCTCTCACACACACAAACACACACACACACACACACACACACACACACACACACACACACACACACACACACACACACACACACACACACACACACACACACAATGGAAATGGTCTCATTTCCCGACAATAGCATGCCCCTCTCTCCACCTCGTAAAACTTGTTTATCTCATTTTCAAGTTCCTTCAATAAAAATCATTTTTTATAGAAAGTCTCCCTGCTTGTTTATTCCCAGCAACCTCCTTTTGATCCCATCCCCCAACAAGTGCCACACTGAGGACACGGTGTCAGTCTTACTGTAAATCGGACCCAGGTTTCCTACTATCGTGACACACGACAAAACCGGTAATGACCTGTGTGTGTGTGTTGGAGGTTAGTGTTGGGGGGGGGGGGTGGGGGGGGGGGGGGGGGGGGGGGGGGTTAGTGTTGGAAATGGGGGTAAAGTGGGAGCAGAGAAGGGGTGTCCAGCAATGCGTCACCGATCCCCCAAGTGCTTTCATCTCCTCTGATAAGTGCCATACCTAATCAGGTTAAAGCAGCGCATGCCACGGAAGGAGAGGAAATTCCGGCCAAAACGGTAACGTATCTGTTCCGCTCTCATGCATCGCATTCCTCCAGCTAATTAGGAGTAAATATCTGACCCCAGAGAGAAAATGTCCACATTAGTCCAACCAGTCAGTCGGTGTGGTCCATCTGCAATCTCTCTCTCTCGCTCTCTCTCAACTCTCCCCCTTCTCTCTCTTCTCACCCTAATTTGGCACACACATGACAAAAACATAGGGGAGTTCTCAGTAGGCGTCTTTCTTTCTTCTACAGTTCCCCTCCTTTTTCCTCTGCAGCATTAGGCCCCATCATTACTGACAGGCTATCAGTTGTTCTCATACCAGATCATCTACTGCCAATGACCTCCGGGTCATGGCACCGTGCTCTCTGCCACTTTCTCTCTTTGCTTTCTCTTGATCCTGCCACACATTCACTTCAATGAATTTTGAAGCTCTGCTGACTTCAAATAAGGGAAACTATTGATCATAGCAATGAACACATTTTGTAACTTTTTTTTCAATCTTTAAATCAACCCAACGATATTTCCCCTTGTGCTTTGTTTTGTCATAATGCTACAAAAGGTTATCAAACATTAGCTGCTATGACCAGTGGAAAATAAGATATATGGAAAATCCATGCAACATCAGGTTTCTTTAGAACAAAAAAGTATTTTGCATATTGCACAGATTATAAAGAGTCACTAAACAGTTTGATAGGTATGGAAATGACTTCCATCATATGCAATGTTCTTCACAGTCATCACTTCACAATCCATTTGAATCCAAGAATAAGGAGTGCATAAGTATAAAGTAAACTTCCACCATCATCAAAATGATGACTGAGGGAGTATCTCTTGAAGACTGGCCATTCATCTCCCGGTACTAGAGACTTAGAGAATCCATGCAGATGAGGACTGAGGCTGTTAAAGGTGGTTTGTGATAGAGCAACACCTTGCTAAGAACATTATTCATCTCTTGACACATATTCTATTGTTTGTTTGATAGGTAATAGTAAAGCCAGCAATATAGAAATGCACTACAGCTAATGCTTCTTGTTAAGCATATTTCATTGCCTTTGGTGAGTTTGACAACCAAACATCACTGCTATTAGTTGACTTTCATGCTTTAGATTAAAAGAGGAAACAAGCAAGGATGAACTCAAATGAAACCTGAAGTCCATTTGTGTCTGTGCTGACAAACACCAGCTTTTTCCTTTTAGAACTGTGTGCTTTTGTTGATTTTATCAATCTGTTGGGAAAACATGTGGCAATACAAGTTCAATCCTGGCATCCGTGCTCAAAGAACCAGTCCTTTATCCAAAAATGATTTTCATGTCATTGTCAACTTCATGTCATGATCAATTTCTCTAAGACATCCCACGCCACACTCCGACAGTTAAATTAAAACAGTCCTTGGTAATTTAGCTGCTTCCATCCACAGTCCATGTATTTATAACTGTGCAAACAGACTCACTTTATGTCTCATCAGCTGATGTGCGCAGCATGCCACACACATTGCAGCAGGAAGCCGCCCTGTGTAATACACTTGAAGTTGTTTACATTACATTACAGAGCGAGGAAGGTGCTCGAGAGGCACATCATCATCCTGACCCATGATACTGACCTGTGTGCAAGTGGATGTCAAGCCGCAGTCCACATGTTCCAAACTGGACTGCAGTCAAGAGCAACATTAGCAGAAGTTTGGCAGGAAAACTTCAAGATTGTAATTGAACTGCAGAGGGAAGACAGAGAAGTACAGACTGTGTGTGTATGTGTGTGTGTGTGTGCATGCAGGACCGAGGATCTGTCAGCCACCAAAGAAACCCCCCCAAAAAATTGTTATAGTCTAACCACCTCATTTATGTAATGCTGCATTTGCATGTCATGAAGCATAAAGTATCAAATAATCTGGAAACATAAATTTCAAAAGTGTATATGAGTGACAAACCATGTGGAGGCCAGTGAAGTGACAGATATCTATGCACACAGAAGCTGTTATGATCCCTGAATGTAGATACAGAACAAAGCACCAAAAACGGCTTCATCAACTGCTGTGTGTTCAACAAAACATTAGTCAACAAGGAGGGGAGGGCGACGTGGTGGTGATGATATTGCTGGAATATGTAGCTGCAGCAGCATTATGAACTGGAGTCGTGAAGCCACAGAAAGTGCTCATGCACTTTAGATTATAAAGCATCTGAAGACCACATTTGTGTGTAGCAGCTAGCATTTACACCAGGGTGGCTCACAATGTTTTTCTACTCTTTTTTTAAAACTCATATTTACTCTGTGGAAGGTAATTAGTGAGCTGATCAGAAACCATATTTATTCCCTTGTGGTCAACCACAGCACTTTTTCCACTTTGAAGTGTATGCTGAGCAAAAACAACAACATCTAAATGCTTCCAGATATTAAGACAAGAACTTTTTTTTTTTTTAAATCTGCTTGTTCTTTTTAATGGGTGGAAATTATGGCTGACTGAAATAAAGTAATTCATATGTACACACACGCTATATATATATATATATATATATATATATATATATATATATATATATATATATATATATATATATATATATATATATATATATATATATATATATATATATATATATACATATATGCTACAGTATGGACAGATACCATCTCTGTGGTGTTCCACTCCATTCATTTTTTTTCTATACTGCTCTTAATTACAACCATAGCTGCTCAAAGCAGAAACACTTCAAATATTATGATAAAGCTGAGCAGAAATTATAAATGTCTCCACCTAATAAATAATTACACATTAAGTACATTTACAACACTACTTTTAGAGGACCAAGCAGCTCTCTCTCAAGAAAATGGCTACATTCATAGGGTCTCTTGTGAAATAATGGAAAGTGCAGAGCATGTAATGCTTGCTTCTAAAAACATATGAAGAAAATATTAAGAAAAACAATATTCTACAGTGCATATTTACAAGATATCGATTTAGTATGAATTTGTAATATGTCTAGGCATATTTTTCTCCCATGAGTCACTTCCTCAGGATGTACATTGATGACTGTTTTCTGTTACGGAAAATATTTATATGGCAATGAGTCAACCAAATAAAATTTCTTTCTTTTCTAATTTTTCCCCTATATATGTTATTGATAAAACAAGTTCACTGTAAGGCCTCTTCAAACTTCTCTCCAATATAATCAAAATCAAAGTTGAGAAAAATCATGATTATAAAAATATCTGCGGGTGTGGTTTGGGCAGCTTTGCCTGATTTGCAGTAACACCAGAAAAACCACCCCACAAATGTCATCACATTCCGAGTCTGATTTTGCGGTGAATGGTGAAACAATGATTTGTACACAGAAATAAATGTCAACAGCACCGAGCACACTTACAGAAACACAGAAATCTCACATGTGAAGTAAGCAAAATTGTTCTAACCTTGGCAAAAACGTGACGGACCCCCATCAATTGTTGTGCACTGCAGGGTACTAAGGCCTTCAAGGTCCTTTATGGGGCTGTTCCAGAGCTTTCTTACATATCACTTGATCTTTTTATGCAGACAGAGGAGGTGAGATCGCAGTTATTGTCCATTAAGCGTTAACCTCAAAACACATCACTGACACACTATAAGTAAAAGTTGACCGATTCACGTTTAAATTCAAAGTGTACGTCTTCTCCACATACAACCGTTTCAGAGCCTTGTCGTGGCAGACAGCATGATGAAGTGTGCAGAGACCAAAAGAGAAAGGAAAGTGCTTCCTGTGCAGTGATGTGTGACAGAAGATATCAGAGAACTGGTGCAGGGTCAGCCGTCACTGACAGCCTCCACACCTCTTGACATCCACCCGCGACTGCTGGAGTTGTGCTTGGCAGATACGGGTCAGCGGAGACTGGAGATATGTGGGTTCATCACCTCTTTCTGCGTGCGTGTGCAGTCGTCATTTAGTTTTGATGTGTCTCTTTGTTTCCACTGTCTGATTCCTGGAGTAGCAGCAGCACGGGCTACCCAGGCGGCCCCGAGGCGCGCGGAGAACAGTCCGTGTGCTCAGGCAGTGAACAGGTAACCTAAACCTTCACACCCCTGCCTGCAGCTGCCTGTTCTCCTCCCTCAGGAACCCAGGCTTCTTTTACATGCGCTGTGCTTTGTTGCCTACCCTGCGGAACATTAGCACCACAATGACCTTCACAGAGAAACCCGAGTCCATAAAAACCTAATGGAGTCAGATGAAGGAGGGTAGCTGAGCAAAAAAAAAAATCTTGTCAGATTTATATACTTGAAACATGGGTCTTCTTAGTGCTCAGCTGGACTTTGCGGAGGGTTTCGTTTTTAAGTAGCGACTGCGGTTTTCAATGTGGGTTTGAACAGTTTTCAAAATTATCCCCCCCCCCATCAGTGTTGCAGTTGGGAGGGGGGGACAGCCGAGGCATGTAATAATGGCCTGTCATTTTTCATCAACATTCCCGACAACGCATGACCCAGATTGGAGCCAGAACACACACTTAGGGAGCTGACACACAGCACAGAAATACATCACTTGGGTCAGAGGGTCGACCAGCATCATGATTACTGGGACCAGGAGAGATTGTGTATGTGTGTATGTGTGTGTTTTGGGTGGGGGGTATAGTCCTCATCATCATAACTCAAAGACTTAGGCAGGGGGTTCTATTCTAGTTTGAAGGTAAACGGGATACTGGACGTCTCTCGTTCGTCTCCGTTCCTGCATGTAGCTCTTGTTCTTGTATTCCTACAATCAGGATGTATTTCTTGAGAGAAAGTCAAGCACACAGGCCCTTGAGCTGAAGGCCCTCTGGGAGAGGATGGCTGCGCCACACAGACCCCCACACCCCGAAACCCACTCTTAGCCCCCTTCTCAAATTAGATCCCAGGTCTAATCAGAGACAGCTTGGCGTTGTGGGTGGAAACTAGCCACAAACCTCATCTTCAAATGACTGTTGGTTGCTGTGAGAGGCCCCCCTGTTCTGTTGACTGGGCAGGATGGAGCACTGTACGAGACACACTCAATTCTCTTGACCACACAATGGAAAATGGGAGAGAGACCACACAACAAATGAATGATTTCCAACACAGTGGCTGACCTAAACCCAGTTTCAAAGCTAAAACCCCACTGGAATAATACCCCAAAAAGGACAATATTGAGTGCTTTGTAGCATAATATCTTTTTCTCTTGCATGGCATGGGACATCAAACACCAGGGTGGGAGAAAAAGTTGAGTCAGCTCTGACAGATGGAGGAAAGTAGAGATAGATAGATAGATAGATGATAGATAGATAGATAGAACAAAACAGGCATTGTGATTCCCGTTATGTTCATTAAAATATAAATATAGTAGTAGCTATTTGACCCTGGAAGACTCAGCAGTTGTTGATGTCAGCACTAAATTAGACAGCAATGAGCCCTGCTAACCCGCTGGGATGAAACAGAAAAAAAGCAGTAGTGGATTTTTGGCAACCTCTCCTTTGGCAAGCCCTCGTGATTATCACTTTGTGTGGAAGCATTCATTTTGCTCTCAATTGTAAGACAGAAAAAAGTCAGTTCCCCTTATTACTCTGGTAATGATAGATTGCTCTGGCTGAGAGCACATGTCCGGCCAGCCGGCCTGCTGCTTTGCTACCTACACCACTGATTCCAGAGCAAATGGGTCCTTATTTAAATCTTGTCAAGGGTAAAATTGGGGCCGTAGCTAGTCATTACAAAGTGGCGTATAAAGTCTAATTTGGGTCATGCTGTGGTAGCCTAAAAGCAATGTGAGTGCAGTTTTTTTTTTTTTTACTATTCCCAGTGTGTCTTTGTGAAAATGAAACAAATGTGCTTATTTCCATCAGTGACAAATGGAAATTTCTAATGGCAAGCACTCTCTCTCCCTTAGGATGTTTTTTCTAGTCTCCAACCAATAAACATTAAGAACTGGAGAACTCCCACCAGTCAGATGACTCCCAGTGGATGTGGATATATTCAAAAAATGAATTCTGTGAACAATAGCTTTCGAGTAGACATGACATTATGACATTCAGCAGAGTATCCGGTCGATTGGCTGGGAATACACTTGGGTGTTAAGCATCCTCTAAACCGCAGAGGCGAAGACGCAGGATCTACTGAGCCGATATTATCGTCTCAATTCTTTTTCCATTAATAAAGACTCCATCTATGGCGAATCTCTCTCACCCTCTCTCTCTCTTAATGTTGAGTGCTCATTACAGCTGTTCAAACACTGGATAGCCAAATGACCCATGCTCTAGAAAAACACAGAGATCTACTCTGGCAGCATGTGCTAAAATAATGTGAAAGGGAGCATAATAACGTTTGTCATAACTCATAGGACACGGAGGACCTGCCGAGAGGCCTTAAAACCCAAACACTGTGAGTATGAATGTTTGTGTGTATGACAGAAACCAAAACAGGCAGCTGTTCACACCAGGCCAGCAAATAGAGGAGTGGGTCCAGTGACTGAGGCCCTCCTCAAAGTGCTTGTTTCATCTGTTGAGGAGGTCCAGAGATCAGAGGAACAGAGGGGGCAGGCATAGAGGGGAAAGTCTCTTATGAGGCCGATGTCAGGGGCCAAAAATAGCGAAGAACGCCTCTCTTTCGGTCTCTCTCCCTCTGTGACTCATCTGGAGTGTGGTAATTAGCAAGAAACGGTTCGCCACCATCATGGCTGGAACCACACAGCGCACGGTGGTGACAAGGCCCAAAACAAACGCTCCTTAAAGAGGGACAGGGTGGCAGGGGAGGGGAAGTGAGGAAGGGGGGGAGTGGGGCGGGTGAGGGGAGGGTCAGAGAGCAGGAGGATAAGTCACACTTGGAACCGGTTGGTATTACCAAATCCTTCCAAGGTTCCAAGGAAGGAGCAAGACAAGGAGGAAACCAGGACGTCAAGAAGAGGTGAGATGGAGAACGAGGGGAGACGAACGAGAGCTGTCTCGCTGCCTGGAGGTTCATCCCTTCCACATTTTTTTCTCAGAATTTTCCAATTATAAATAAAAGCGAGCTGAAGAGTGGAACTCCCTACCTTTGCTGCATTTTCTCTCCGTGGCGAGCAGTAATGAAGGTCTGTTTAGCAACTAACCCAGGAGCTGTACCATGAGAAATCCCTAGTTGACTATAATGGGCTCAACAGACCCCTGGACATTAAATTACACCGCCTGCACATCAATTAATTCACCTCCATTTTCTCCACAAACAAAATGGTCCATTCACATATCATTGCAGACCTGCTGAGCAAATAAATGCCTTCATCATCTCTGTATGTTTTGGGTCAATGTTTTCTTTGCATTTTGAGTCATATTGATTTATGTCTAGACTTGGTAGCAAAGTGGGTGTCTGTGTGTGCGTGCGTGCGTGTGTGTGTGTGTGTGTGTGTGTGTGTGTGTGCGCGCGCGATAGAAAAATAGAGAGATACAGTTAGAAGACAGACAGAGACAGAGTATGTGTTTGTGTGTATGTACATTGGTGTGTTTACTACAGAGCTATGAGATGCTACTGGAAATAAGCCATTAAACCATACATAGCTCACCGCACAAAAAACACAATCATTTTTGTAGGAGGGATTGTTGGGGATCAAAGATGGAGCAGCAGATATGAGTTTCTGTCCTGGCTAGTCGAGGAGGGGGGTTGTCATACCAGACATGGTGAGCACATACATTTCCTTGGGCCCTGGGCGTGTGCTGAGGTTCTGCTGGGTGGACTCATTACTCACTGCGAGCCCTGGGCCTGGGGTTGACGGAGAAGCCTGTGTCACACCCACTATGCGCTGACCATTGTGTAATCCCTCCTGGGGTTGTGGAATGAGCTTGTAATGATGACTGGGTTGATACGGCTTCACCCTCTGACACACATACTGAGAGGCTCAGGAGGCATTCGTGTAAACACACACACACAGAAACCTGCTGCGATGTAAGCGATACTACCCCGCAACAGCTTCTGTCCAGAACAGGAGGCTCTCAGTACAGATAGCACAGGACATCAATGAGCCAACCAATGTTATTCATATCAATAACGGCTCAGATGACATGTGGGGCTTTAATGTGAGAGCTTTTCCTCATAGCGATAAACCCATAGATAATTATCATCTGCAAGTGTCACCTCTGAGGAGCTAATTGTTTTGTTTTTACAGCCCCTTATTTAACAGCAGATGGCAAGTGTTTCAAAGGAGTAGTTTTACACTTGGGGAAATAAGCACTCTTCCTTTTTTCTTGCCTATAGATAGATGAGAAGATTAATAGCACTCTCTGTAACCTACATTAAATTCAAAGTTACCTCCAACAGAAATGCGCCAAAGATACAGATGATGCTCATTTTATTAAACTGATACTGAGAAGCTGCATTGAGGTGACTCGATTTCAACACAATACTGATGTGACTATATGTGCTATAGCATCACTAAAGTCCTTGGTGACTTCTGAGGAACATTATCAGAAAGAGCCATAACACACACTATGTTAATAAAAATAATAGTAATAGATTTTACTTGTATAGCACACTTAAATTTACAAGGGAACACTGAAGGTTACCCAACATTCTCTAAAAAAAACTGAAAGTTGGCAAGTCCACTGGTTTTTACTGATTTTCACTGACAGTCTGCCACCACCACCCGCAAATCACCTCTGTTCAACCCACTGACATGTCAGAATGCGCCATGGCAACAAGCGCCAGCTTCTCCAGCAAGAAAGAATAGAAGAAAGGTGCTTAATTACTATTGATTCATTATTTTTGCTAATATACTTTATACTCTGGTCAAATGTCAGAAAAGTCAAAAAAAAAAAAAAGTAGAGACCACCCATGTCTTGCGCAAAGACTTGAAACAGTGTGAAAAAGCAATCCTTGCTCTGTTCAAAGTTATCAAAAAGTTATCAGTGATGTTGCCAGATAACCTCTGGAGAATCAAGGATGTTTTTCAGACTGTCACTCAACCCCCTGTAAAACTCCAACAATTTTTTTGGAACAAACAAATTAAACTACATTTCTGAGCTGCTGTTTATAGCTTCATATTTACTTTACAGACATGAGAGTGGTATACCTTCTCATCTAAATTGCATTAAAGGTACAGAGTGTTGTTTCTGGTGGCATCTAGTGGTGAAGATGCAGATTGCAAGCTGAATACCCAAAGCATGTATTATCGGTGGTTTCATGGAGGGGACCAGCTCCCCACAAGGATAGAAACAGCTCAAGCTTAAGTAATAAAAACACAACAATTTGTGATTTATTGATTGAATCATATACTAATTAAATTATGATTATATTTACATATCTACCAAGTCTGTTTCATTAGATGTTGCTAAATGCCATTAAATCTTGTACCTTTTAAAAGACTGCATTTCCTAAAGTAACAATCTATTAACGGCAGACAAAGATAAGGACTACTTCAAGAAGAAAGTCGAACATCTTGCAGCTAAAGCCCAGATAATTTTTCTCAGGAGTTGGTGGAGACCAAAACAGAGCAAGTCCATTTGATTAGTGATGTTTCTCCATGTGTTTCTGATGTGTAAATACCAAATAGCCACCTTCACCACAACTGTATATGGTTCCTCTGCCCCCAAGTGGCCAAACAAAAAAAACTGCAGCTTTAACCCAGAAACCTCCAGCCGGACACAGTGTACTGAATCATCATTGCCAATGACCCGATCATGATGCAATTGCTGTGCTGCAGATAGGCGCGGCGGAGCTATCAACCTTATAAGGAGTCTTCATGATCTGTACAGAACCAGACAAAACAGTTTAAATCAGCAACATATTGAACTAACTTAGAATCCGCCACGGAATACTAACAGTCTGCACGTCACAGTGATGATAGCTCATCTTAAAAATAAAAAATCTTCATAGTCATTGACTACTAATCGAATTGAACCACGTGTCTTTAATATGCTTTTTTTTTTTACAGCAGACATGTTGAATTGTAAGAAGAGCATATGGGTTACTAAAGACATTAACAATAGTCGTGTTCTGTTCAAGTGTTCTAGTTTGCACAAAACAAGTCCCTGAAACTGAAGCAGCTCAATGGAATTCAGCCAAAATTTACCTGGCTGTACTCCATCATGTCAAAATGTCTTATGTGAACTTGTTAATTTCAAATGTAGCACGTATCAGCTTCTATAAAATCATATATTCCTGATCATTGATAAATGCAGGGAAATTTTATTTTCAAAAAACAAGCTGGTCCAGGCTCCTCTGGATCGAAGCAAGGAGCAGTATAGCTTCCTGACCTGCTAACACTTGGGCAGCATAATTAGACTCAGCCACGTGATTTTGTCTCTTTATCAAGAATGTTCACAAATCCCTGTGAATGACATCATCTTGTTCTGGGGTGTTGTAGCCAAACAGACACAGAGAGAAGCAGCACCGATCGTAGCATCCAGATCCAAGCCCTCAGCAGTCACTCTCTTGAGCCAGCAGACCTGGACACCAGCAGAGAAAAATATGCCAAATCCCCCCGAACCACCACCCCACCCCAACCTTGCCCCCCCCTCCAACTTTTATTTCTGCCCCTCTCCCTGTTCTTGAAAGCTTGGTTACATCATCCTCAGTGTCCACATTTCAATAATGCCTCCGAAATCTCCCACTGGCTATGAGGCACTAGTGGGGGGGGGGATGGAGACAGAAAAATAGCAGAATGCATGATATAGACTAACACACACACACACACACACACACACACACACACACACACACACACACACACACACACACACACACACACACACACACACACACATACACACAGGAAGCGCTGAACATTTTGTTGAAAGACAGGATTTTAAAACACTTGGAACATGCCAATCGCATGTAGCTTTCCCGTCCTCTTCTTCCTTCGTAATCCTTCCAAGTAGATGTGTAGTGGTAAGCATTTGTATTGACTCAGGCCGGTCAGCCGAGCTCTCTTTTCAAACCCCCCCCGCACCCCCCCCCCCCACCCCCCCCACCCCTCATCCCCCCACCCCTTCCCCACCATTCAGCCAGTGGGGGGGCTCTGAGTTCCATGCAGGCCCAGCCATAGCAGACATTTTTGTGGTGAAATCATTAAACCCACGTGCAGCTCTCTCTCTGTGGTCACTGGGGGTCGTGCTCCTCTGCCTTTAGCTGAATAAATCATAAAGTTTGCCGGGGGACCACACAAGAAGCCAGCCCAGTGCAGCCAGCCCATCCAGCCTATGCAGCCAGCGCAGAACACATGCACACGCACAGCTCCAGACCTTGTTATTTTTCAGAAAAACACCAGCAGTGAGACAGAGGGAGCGAGACAGAGAGAGGCGAGGAGGCAAAAGTGCAGAGGCACAATACACAGGAGAGAGAGAACGCTGTGTAGGTAATGATGCCAAAGAGATTATAAAATGTTTAAAATTAACAGGAAAAAGATTAAATCTTCTCAAAGAGAAATGACAGAGGGAACGTGGAAACAAACAGATATTCGAAGGGGAAAGACTGAAGCAGATCACGGCGAAGGAAAAACTGAAGCTGAAGCACAAAAAAAAAGCACAGACAGAATCTGAAAAAGATGTCAACAACATTTGCTAGTAACATCAGTTTGGACAGAACTGAAAAAACACAACATTTTTCTGGCCAGGCTCAGGCTCTCTTTCCTCATAAAGAAAAGAGATCCTCTCTCTGTCTGGATGACCTCGCCAGACTGATCCTTCAGACAAGACCTGACTTCTAGAGGAGGAAGCACTGTCCTGTCTGAGGATCACATACTGTCTGGGGAACACTTAAACAGGACCGGCTGAGAATGTGTACATGTGTATGTGTATGTGTGTGTCTGTCCGTGTGTGTGTGTGTGTGTATGTGCATGTGTGTGCCTGTGTCCATACTTGCGCGACGCACCAATTAATAAGCTAAATTACTAGAACAGATCACTACTTAAACTTCCACAGGGATTTTCAAGAAGCTTCTGTTTGTGGACACCATGTTATTTGTACACCAGAAGAGCAGTGCTGGATGTTTCTGCTCCAGTAGTGGAAGAGGACATATTGACTTTATTTTCCTAAAGCAGCATAATTCAATATTTTTACATGAAAAATGAATCAAATGGGAATGCAGGATTGGTGCACTGACGTGGCTGATGTGTCGGATCATAACGCAATCTATTTAAAAATGTGCTGAAAAAATGACAGAGTATGGAGACTCAATCCATGAATATTGACTAATGAACACAGAAAGAAGGGTAAAGCACAAATAAAAAAAAAAAGATGAAAAAAAGACAATGCAGTATATTAGACAATATTCCGAGACACCATGCAGTTGGTCATTAGCAGAAAATTGACAGCTTAAGTATCTATTGACTTGTTACCACTCAAAGCACTTTACACTACAAGTGTACATTCATCCATTCACCTACACTACATGGCTGTACATTCAGATTCATTCACATTCATATACTGATGGTGGTAGCTGCCATACAAGGTGCCGAGCACTCATCCAGAAAATCTAATCCTTCATGCACATTCACACAGTGACAGCACAGCAATTTGGGGTTAAGTATCTTGCCCAACAACACAACAACATGTGGACTGAAACGCAATTTGGGGTTAAGTATCTTGCCCTAGGACACAACAACATGCAAACTGGACCGCCAATCTCCCAATTGGTGAATGACTGCTCTACCTCTAAACAACAGCTGCCCCACTGATTGAGTAAACATATATCCCAGAAGATATAGAGTTACTACGAGGAATTATATACACAACCTGCATCTGCAAATGAAGAGGACACAAGAGCATCTCTAAATTCATTGGATTTGTCATCGATTGGCTATTTACAAAATTACATACTAATGGACAATATTAAAATAGAGGAGGGATACCCTGCAGATTGGTAAGAGGTTTAAAGAAGACAATAAATGACAATTCAAAATGATAAAATACTACCATCATGAACCGAAGGAATAATTCAGTAATAAGTCATTTTAAAACAAAGAAGGGATAAGTAACACATGATCAATTTAATAGAAATAATAGAAATATATAGAATTTATACATTAACATTTCTTTCTAAATGACTGACCACCTTTATAACAGAATTCATAAAAGAAGATCAAACAGGATTTACAAGAGGAGGTCAAATATGGGCTAGTATGAAAAGAGCCCTATATTGTAGATCAAGCACAAAAGAAGAAACCATATTAATAAGCATTGATGCAGAAAAAAACATTTGATTGTTTAATTTGGAAATTTGAGCTCTACAAGGTGTTTTGGCAGTAAATCAGTGCAATGCATAAAGTAATCTACAAGCCACTGCTAGAATTAAAATAAATGGAAACCTGACAGATTGAATTTATTTCCAGAGATCAACCAGGCAAAGATGCTGTCGATCACCCGTCCTATTCACTCTTTTTGTCAAACTTTTGGCACAAGCAGTTTGTCAAAACAAAGAACTAAAAGGAGTTATGGTGGATGAAATGGAACATAAAGTAGGACTCTTTGCTGATGATGTCATAGTCTCCTTCAAACAACCAGATGAATCACTTCCTGTACTGACGAAGCGTCTACAACCACATGGACACCTTTTGGGATATAGAATGAATATTTCATATCAGCAGACAGCATCCATCTATCCATCATAAGTGATTCAGGAATAATTTCATCTGAACATCTGAACAAAATAAAATTAAATATCTGAGGGATCACCATCACTAAAGAATGACCTAAACTGTACAAAGCAAATTAGTTTACAAACAAACAAATTAACTCATGAGATACAAAAAGTCCTTCAAACTCAATGTGTGACCTGGGATAGGTTAATATCCAAGTTTATTTTGAGAGCCAAAAAGCCTAGAGTTAGGCATGAAAGGCTCCAGCTACCAAAAGATAGAGTGGGTATTTATGTGTTATAAATTGGTACGAATCACATTATACAGCAAAGTAAGAAAAGAATTTAAAAGGAGTTTGGAGGATATTTAATCCAGAATATAATTAGAGATAAAGAACCATACAAGAAATTTGAATATCCATTGATTTAATTATATTGTTCATTCTGGAATTATGATTCAGAATAGTAAAAAAAAATACTTGATAAAGAAACTAATTTGTTAAATGGAGTTACATTTGATTGTCATTTTAAATCAGCTGGGTATGATAAAGAATCCAAATAGTGGCTAATGAAGGGAGAAAGATGGGGAGCTAGAGAGCTTCCAGAATATAAAAGATAAGCATGAGTTGGGTAAGCATGAATCCTATAGGCAATATTATATGAAGGAAGTCAAAATCCATCCATCCAAGAAAACAAACCGTGTGATCAGTTTGTATAAAGAAAAAAATATAGCTACATCTGCCCTACATCAAAAAATGATGACAGACTGGACAGGAGTATTCAACTAAATATATAAAGGAAAATTCAACATAATATTTTCAGATGATGGTTGGCAAAATATGTGGAAAATACATATATTATCCACCAATACATGGGTTAAGGTTCTTTTTTTGGTATCGCATAGAATGTCAAGAGTAAACATTTAAACATAAATCCGCCATTGTGGAGAGAATGTGGAGTATTGAATACTGATCCTTATCATACACATATATTTTGAAAATGCCATATAATACAAATATTTGGAAAATGGTATTAAGGATAAAAAATACAAGGATATGATATCTCTATGAGCTCTATGGTACTATTTTACTGAAGAACACAAACAAATAAGGGATCTGGTTAAAAATACTGTTAGTAGCCTAACAAAGAAAAAAGAGCTACCACAAGGAAATAGGTGGTTCCCCCTAACTAGCAACAATGGACTGACATAGTAGTGGAAATCTACATAATGGAAAAACTGACACATTGTTTGAGATTATGAAGAGCGCAGCTAGAAAAAAAGTGTGAGAAATGGACACTATTCCAAAAAAGCAATAAAGGTCTATGGAAAGGACGACTGATTTAGATATTGAAACTGTGGATGGAGTATTAAGAATGTTACTCCAGAATGAAAATCCTTTTCTATTGTTATTTTAGGTTTGTTTGTATTTGCCTGTTTATATATGTTAAAATCTTCAAATGAAACAAGAAATGATAAAACAAATGTGACATGAAAGAAGAACATGAATTCCTAATCAGTCTGTGCAGGTTTAAATAAAGTGGTATTACAACAATGTGTGTCATTCACAAGTATAAGTCGCAAATCCAAAATCAATTACAATTCAAATGGTTTCATAAAAACATTATCAGTTAAAATATTTAAAATATATATTAAAAAAATCTCATACTCATAAATCAGCAGAATACCCTGACATATCCTTCTGTACATAATTTATGGTGCATTAACATGTCAGCAGCATTGTAAAGGTGGAGCTCGTTACAACGGTTTATTTTTATTGTAGAAAAACAATGACAATGGATAGTTTCTAAATATCTTTTTGGTTGTAATTTCTGAAGTGACTTGTTAATAAGTCAGATAATGTAAACGTACTGAAGTAAAATGGACTACAATATTTCTTTTTGAAAAGATGTGAAGGGAAAGTCTAAAGTAGCATAAAATGGAAATACTTTCACTGGCATGAATTCGACACACCAACAACTGTAACCCCCTTAAAACCACTGCCATTCTTTAACACCCCGCTGTTTTACTCTGTTGTCTGTTCTTTCTTCACTTCCATCAAGCCTCTGTCACCTGACTAAAAGGTGGGGGTCGTCACGCATGTCATGGTGAGAAATGTAAGTGGCAGAGCAGCCTGGAGAAAGAGGAGAGGGCGAGGGTGGAGGTTGAAACCCTACCCTCGCCGTTAACGGAGGCCATACCACCTCTCGACCCCGGGCCACACATTTCTGAGTGAACTTTGGCCTTGTGACCACACCGGTGGTGCTGGATACCTCCTCAAGTCAAACTCATGCGTACACACACACGCACACACACACACACACACACACACACACACACACACGCACGCACACACACACACACACACACACACACACACACACACACACACACACACACACACACACACACACACACACACACACACACACACACACACACACACACATATACACAAACAGTATATCCTCAGACACCCTCTGGCTTGTAGGCAGACAGCCATTACCTGGAGATTGTATCAGTGTCAGTTTGAGGGGGATTCTTGCTCCCCGGGGTAAAGCACAGAGGGCAGGCGCCTGATCTCTCTGTGAAATGTTAATGTGGAACAAAACTGGCTGAACTCAGGAGTGTAGCAATATGTGGAGACCTGCTCATTGGTTAAGAAACTCTATCCCCGCTAGCATCAATTGGCATGTGACCAAGCCTAAATCGAATCGGGCAGCTTTGAGTACTTTTCAAAGCTTTTTAAGCACACATTGATGGTTCCACAGTTGGATCAGTGAAGCATGCTTTACAGTATATCTACAGTGCGCCGCTCTCATTAGATTGCGACAAAAATCTCCCATTCAAGCTACAGTAAGAGTGTTCATTAGGACTGGTATTTCAATTTTGAAGACAGTAAATTGGCCAAGGAATGCGGCTTGTTCCTTATCAAAGTCTCGAAGCCAGGGATCTGGAAATGCTGTGCTTTGTTGAGGGTTTAGTTTATCTGTCCCGTAATTGCACATTGTAAAACTGTCTCTCTGGGCTTCTTGCTATCCCCAGTGGCCAATGTAACCATCTGGCCTTCGCAAAGATCTGAGCAGGAAGTTATGTGAGACGTCAGAGGATAGGAACTCTGATAATGGATATTTAGCCTCACATGAAGTTGGTGAGTTCTTTGACATTCCTGTCATTGTCTGAAGTACCTGTCACCTTGTGTTTGTCAGCGTTTGCTCGGGTCGTCAATCCGAACCGCGTTTTTCTGCTATAAGATGCTTAACAAAAAGTTAACAAGGCGTCCATGTTTTCTGTCCAACGTTCTCTGCATCAGCGTACAGCTGGAAAGCTTCTAGACCTATACATTACTCGACCTTGTATAAATGGTTCATTGAATCAGAAATTCTGGCATCTCTTTACCTTAGTGCAGGTGGATGGAGCAGACAGCCAAGTCTTTGTGCAGAGTAGCATTGCAATTTCGCTCCAGAGAACACCTGCCGTATTCCTGCACAAATATGTCTCTATTATGACTTTATGTGTCAACTGCATGACACGGTCAGAAATCATGTTTTTCATTATTTTACCTTTATATTACTGATATCCTGTCATTTTGGGGCTTGTGAGGTTATCAGGACACGTGTTCTTTGTCTATCTTCATCACTCCGGTCCAGACCTTTAACAATAAATCACTCTGTTAACACATAGGAGCAGGTGGTTGGCAGCCCCTTACCAGCCAAGTCACACAGTACAATTGTGTAGGATGAGAGTGTGCGTAATTAGGTCCAGCATCTCTACCTACCCAGAGGCTGGAAGCAGACCCAATGATATTAAGACAAGGTCCGAGGAGAGTCACCCCTCGCAGGGCACCCCCTTTACACAGATCCCTCTTTATGCTCCTGTTTATTATGCTCCCAAGTAATCCATGCCTGGTGCACTACACCAGAGCTGCCATATGTCAACATCTTACTGGTGGTTTGCAGGGTTCCAAACAACAGATAGGGTGCACTGAACCTACCATGTAAACTTTATAAAACACGTTCAGCAGAACTATAATTATTTACAAAACCAGAGCATGGGAATATTTTTAGTAGAGGAGGGGGATTTTCATTTCTTTTTTTCTTCTTTTTTTTGACATAACGCAAGTTTGTTGCACATGGTCTTTGCGGTAAAAACCTTAATTAGGAATTGCATTCTATAAACACTGTGTTATTAGGAAGTTATTATTCAAACCCATTGAATAGGTTGTAACGTGACGATTTATCATTCGCTAAGGGGGGTTAGAGAATGCTGTTTTATGGAGAGTGTTTAATTTGTTCAACTTTTCCCGGCATGGCCAACGCACAGGTTTGTGTATGTCAACATTTCACCTTCAGTGTTTAGTGCCGTAACGGTCTAATGGAGAGTTATGCAAAATTTAGTCCACCTTTCTGTGGAGCAGGCGTGGCAAAAACGGTTGGGGAGAGGGGTTGTTGGTGAAAAGAGGGGGGTTATTTTTGTGAGCACCCCTACAATGCTCCACCTGTGCCTCAGCCATACCCCAGAGGACCACCCACTTAGGGAGAGAGAGGGCAGTCGAGAATCCCTATAACCTCTTTGGGTGGGCAATAAGGTCTTGTGCTGAAGTAGAGTGTTTCAGACAACTGAAAGACTCAGGAGGAACAATTCTCAGCAAATACTATCACACCACCAGCGAAGAATAGCAAGTGCTGCTGGCTGTGAATTAAAGAGGTGCTACATTAGGGCACTATGTGTGTGTGTGCATGTGCGTGTGTGTGTAATGTAACATACATATCCATATGTGTGCATGAGTGTGTTAAGCTCAAAAAATTAACACTATTAATGTATTAGCCTCTGTGATTATATCATCAATATCAATATCAAAATATTTAAATTCCATCATAAAACTCAAATGACTCATTATTCACTATGAAAGATGCCGTGCTGTAATTATCTAACTTTCACAAATTTTCTATCACCTCCAGACGCCTCATCACTACTTTCAGGGTCAATTTCACGCAGATAAACTTAAACATTCACAACAGGCAGTTATGATACCAGCATGAAACAGCTAACATCAGTTGAGTAGCAGGGCCTCCGCAGAAGACACATTGAAGTCAAAGTCTGAAAGGTCAAAGACACACTTCACCGTTACTAACATAATGCTGAGCAGGTTTTGTTCAGAGGGAATCCTCCTGGAAAGATAAAACACCAGAGATGATGATGAAATAACTCCAGGGCTTTTTTTGTACTCACCCTGTGGTCTGCTGCAATGTATTTTGTAAATGTATTACATCATTTTAAAACAATGTATTTATTATAGAGCCATTCGAAAAATTATGTGCATTTACTGATAAACTGCTCTGATCAGCTTGTGATGAATTTAAACACACTGTTAATTTTTTGGTCATTTTCTTTTCAGACTGAAGGTGCGTTAACATTATTTATCCGCAAAGCCTTTTGCCTAACTTTTGTGTCTTGACGGCATCATTATACTTCAGCTTCTCTTGCTTGTCAGATGGCGCTTCTGAAACTGGTGTCTGACAATTTTTGTAACTTTCTAAAACTCACACCTCACTTAGCGATAGGCCAGGGGTGCAGAAGAGCCATTTATTCAGATAATTACTTGTCTATTTTCATGGAAAATGGAGAGAATGTTTTACTAAAATACACATAGGTCATTTAATAATAACACCTGGTGCATCAATCAATGCTTGGGAACCAAAAACCTGGCATAAATAATATACAGCATCCAATAGATTACAATATTTATTCATTGTAGATTAGTCTGTCTGAACGTAAGTGTAAATTCTACATACAGTACAGTAATGGAAGGGATGAGTGTCTGGTTGTGTTTGTTTGTATCCATCTTTGCTTATGTGTATGTGAGTGATTGATGGCTGAGGAAAGAGGTGAAGGCCTCCTCCCCGGTGGTCTGGCTGGGCTCTTAGCCACTGTGCAATGACCGCTGCTGCTGCTATCCCTGACCCACATCACCACATCATTGACACTAAACCGACCGCCAATCTTCCGTTGGCCCATTGCCTTTGGCACCATCTACGCCGGAGCTGTTTGGATTATCACCCTGCCTCATAATGAAGACTGAACAATAATGAAGAGGAACACTGTGTCCACAAACTACATGATAAAGTTTGTTTGTCTCTCATTATTGTCAGGATGACTTATATTTTCCCTTTTTTTTTCTAAATGTGGTGCACACCTCTGCAGGCCAATTCTGCGGTGCACGTGTTAAGTGGCAAACACAAGGAGGATAAAACAGCTCAGGAACACTATCCCATGTTCAAATAAACAGAGGTGTGTGGGGTCTGTAGAACAAACACACATTCATTAGGTGTCTCAGTACCTCCAGACCCATAGTGTTTGAGCAGCGATGCACACACACACACACACACACACACACACACACACACACACACACACACACACACACACACACACACACACACATGCACAGTCTGACCTACTCTCTCTTTTTTATCTCTCATTCGCTCTTTTTCTCAGACGCACACACACTCACACATAGTCCAAACCCCCAATTAGACAATCAAACAGCTCCACTGACCCTTAGCTTCTCTGGGATTTGGAGTTTACACCCCAACATTGGCCGCCCATTCCTGTTTACCCGAGAAACCTGACTGATGGATTGTATTGTTTGGCCTTTCGCAGCTATAATTGGCTCTGTTGTATAGGTTAAAGCTTGGGATATATTCTGCAGACCCCAAACATGCCATGCATGGCCTCTGGGTCAATAACACTCATATCAGCCCAGGGCCCCCTAAATGGTAAAAGGGTCAGGAGTGGACGTCACTGGCTCACTAAGGACATCAGTCGGTGGCGATGACTTCACCGTCCTACACCCCCCCAACCCGTCTCCTTGCTCCTGAACCAGAGACACAAGCTCGGCCAAGTATGCCTTCTAACACCCCCCCCCCCCCCCTTACCCTCCTCCCTCCTTCCCTCCCTCACCCCCACCACCACCGGTAAATATTTAGCCAGGACTCCACACTGTGACACACAGCCAGTCCAAACAACCTGCTAAACAATTATCATTGGCATAATCTGTGTACTGCACTGCCTCCTTTATGTATCCATGTGTCAATATAGTATTTGGCTTTAAAGCGCTGTGTGATATTTTGTTAGAGTGGAATGTCAGTTTGTCCTGCCGGTGTTCAGACTATCATTCTCACATCACAGTACAAGAAAATATTATAATACATTAAAAGTCAATGCTATAAATAATATTTAAAGGCTGAGTTCAGTCTGTTTTTTGCTTTCATGAGCAACAGGTACAGCAAATGCTAAATATTCTATGAAGTGAATGCAAGTAAATCCAGACAATCGATGAGGAATTTCAATTTGCAGCTGGGAGAAATGGGTCAGCTGAAAGGAATCATATCTATGAAATTATTATTTTTTTCAGTTATATTTCAATTTATTATTATTTCTTTCAATTTAACAAACATCACAGCCGCAGCACATCCATCTCTGTTTAAACGAAACTGCAGCATGAAAGCAGACATAGATTCGATTTTTTGATGACACAAGCTTACAACTGAATTAAATATCTACAATTTTTTGCAGTCCACCATTGAAAATAATGTAGTGATGTGGTTCCGGGGCCGGTCATAAATGACTAAACTTCTGATTGCAAAGCATTAAGCAACGATAGATAAAAAGACATGCCACCTCTCTGGCCAGCAGTGGTAAAGGTGTCACACCTGGGTATGCAAACATTTGCTAAAATATGGCTTCCTCCCGTCCGCTGGTCACTAATGAGTCTAAGCAATGGACATAAGAATGTCCAGCACTTCCTTGTTGCTCTTGGAGACTACAGCATTTCCAATAAATGCAATTATTTCCCCCCCATTTTTGGTCCACTCTCAAGTTACATTTCTGTCTACAGAGGAGGTCTACAGCAGTGATGAATCAACACTGAGCTTACAGTAACTGAGCTGTATTAGAACAATGCGATTTGTATACTGTGTCTGTGGATTCCCCAACTGCCAAACACTATTTTGGTCACTGGAGATGATGTTGTGCTGTTTTGTGGTGGCCAAGTGAGCTGCATGGACAAAACCTTGTGAACACAAGGTTTGAAGTGAGACAAAATAAAATGTTTTGGGGCTTTGGGGGATTTGTGACAGACTGTGGTGGCAAGATGGAGGGAGAGAGAGAGAGAGAAAAAAAACAAACATCTGCTACATCTGATACAAATCTGATCCAAAAGAAAAGGCAAAAGCTGTTGTTTGATATGGAACATTTGCAAACTGGAAAAGGGATTACCTGATTGATGATCCCTTACAAATACCTTCTTACCTTTTTAACCGCCACTGGCAGCGCAGATGTTTCGCTGAGCAGGTCCCTGAATTGTTTGTGTCTGAGGTTTTAATACAATGTTTATGGGGATGCATATGGTTGAGACGGGTAATATGATGTGCAGAGGCCAGTAAAAGGGACAGGAGTAGAAAACGAAGACACCAAGCTATTTCAAACCATAAAAGCGTGATATTTATTTTATTCAATATCTGTTAGGCCTTAAGTACACACAACAAAACCTCTGAAGGGTGCATTTAAAGCTGCACTAACTCTTGTTATAATAACAATGGGTCATTTCACTATATGCTCATTTTATGAACCCAACCCTTTCTTATCATTTCAGCTCTCAACTTTCCTGTTTTGAACAAATCTCAGTGCTTCCTATCGCTTCCTACCCATACATTAAAAACCCACTGCACGCCTGCACAGCACTAAATGGAATATTTTATTAAATTGTGATTATTGGACTTACATTCATGCAAATGTTTCTTCACTTCTGCAGGATATGTACCTATACAACTGTATATACTTTGCAATTATTAGATTATTAGATTAGATTTATTCAAAACTGATGTGAATAGATAACGAGTGTCAATGAGTTGAAACATATTTTTTTCTAACACAAGGTGACTTCTAACAATTTAAAATGTCAAGGTAATTTCTAAATCACTTGGAGAGATCCACAGCCTGATCAGACCTTACAGACAGTATTATTGACACGTCTAATGTGTGTCAAATGTTCCTGCCGCTCAGTACTTGGGACAAGACTACAGAATGACATCTCCTCCTTGGAATAAGTGCCAAATCTTATTCACACAACAAATGCAAAACACTTGAACAGCACAATGTAAAAAACCTGAAGCAAGTTCAAGAGTGTTTGAACATCACTGATGGGATCCAACCGCAACAGCACTGTCCAGTTGACCACACAAATATTTGGAGTACGCAGTGATACTTGGCAGTTTCCTTGAAACTGTATGCAAGCCACAGGTTGTGAAAGACTGGTAGGAAAAAAATCCACTTTCCCATGGAAAGACAAGTGTTGAAATGGATCTGAATGTTGCACTGTGGTGTACAAATGATTTATGATCAATCTCTCCTCTTTTGGGTTTTTAAATCTTTCCTTTATTTGAGTGCTGGTTTATATCACCAGCATTGTCAAGTTCGGTCAACTCTCCCCTGGATATCAGAATTCACTGCGCTCTTTTGGTGGGCTGAATGCACCACAAGAACATAAAGGCTCAGTTCATTTAGCATCTTAATAAAAAACATGCCATATGGCTTCTATGTCTTGGCCTGTAAAATCATAACAACCTTACTAATCAAAGACATTGTGTCGAAAGAATACTGATTCCAGTTGTGGCCGAGTGTTGGCAAACCACCCTGTTTCCTTCTTTATATTCCTCTGCCAAAGGCTGAGTAAAACCTCAGTATTTTACAATGTATAACGAGAACGTACATCTATGAGCGGCAACGTCAAACACCTGCTCATGCAGGCCACTATTAAGCCAACAACATTGCTGTTCACAATTATGTACAACATTTGTACTCGACATATTTAAAATCAGGCTGCTATTCACAAGAGTATGTTTACAGTTACAGTTACAGTACCCAAATTACATTTCTCTTTTACCACTAGTTGCATCAAGCCATGCAAATAGTATAGGTTCTATTTGTCACTGTTTTTTTAGATATAAAATGATTTTTACATTCACCCCAGTGTGGTGAAAGTGAATGGAATTTTGTTTTTGATGCTCATGATTATTTTACTTTATTGTATTTTTTTTTATTTGAGGAAAGAACTCAGCTCTCACATACCCACTAGTTCTATTATAGATGAGTAGGGTGCTGGTTGGACATTTTATAAGCCTAAATGTTTTACATTACATTTGCCTACAGTCATACAGGAATCTGTGATGCTCCAATTGATTATAGCCAAGAGACACATTTTAATCGACTGGAAAATGCTCCACACATTGTTGGATGTTGAAGTGATTTTGATCATACATATAACAACTCTAACATCTCCAATTTTCAAGTTTTGAGACTTATTCTTTGCCCATTTGGGCAACTTGGCTATATGTATAGAGTGCAGTGATATAAAGTGAAGGTTTGGCACAGTATATTGCCCTATTACTGTGTATGAATGTGCATGTGTGTGTTGTAAATATGAATTTTATCTTTTTTTTTACTATTTTCAAAATAAAATATACAGTATATAAAACATTTAACAGCAACGTACCTTTCCAGAAATTCATTTCAGCTACTTTTGACCGACAAAAAATCCTCATAAATTTATTGGCAATATGTTCCATGGGTTTTTCTGAATAACAGGGACACTAATGCATTTAGTTTTTTTGTTTTTTTTCTCCAGGTTAGGTTATAGGCTTTCGTGCGAGGAACACACACAGAATTGAAACTTCTGCTTATAGACTTGCTAAATAAAAGATGCCACTTTGCCGACAAAACACTGCTTCTCTGACATGGAGAGGATGGATAAGCAGCAGAGGGAAACATTTTATCAGAGCCTTTGTACATCTCAAGTCATGTAAGTATACTTAAAGTCCTTGGTGGTCCAATACTGCTATCAGCATCTGGAATGTAGCACAGTGGGGACTGCACCAAAAACGTTCTGTTCTGTGTCTTTGCAATTAGCTGAAGATAAACTTGGGTTTTGCGCTGTTCTGATTTATCCTTTGTTTCTTATATTATTTACAAAATGATCGTTCCCACAAGAAAGTACAAACATGTAGCCTCTGTTTATGGTCACTGACTCTCCTTAAGTTGTTGGCTGCTTTAAATGGCTGCGAGGGGAGTAAGAAGATAATGAAGCAGTGTTTATATTTTTGAGTGTTTAGCGATAATAGGCTTGCAACTGTTTGCATGTTGCGTGTTATTGTGCAAATGGGTCTGCGCAAATGTATGGAGGGCGTCTTTAGGTTTAATGTGAGACAGCCTGTCCATCCAAGTGTCAATGTGATGGAGTGTTTGAGGAATGGGGGGCATACAGTGGCAGACAGGGCACTGACCCCATCATCTGAGATGAACCCTGCTGAGTGAGGTCTGAGGCCTGGGACACAACTGCTCAATCATACTGGTGCATTTTCATGCACTTTGGCAACCGGGTTATGGTGAGATTAATGCATTAGCTTAAATTATTAGGATTTTTTTTCCTTTATTGGGCTAAGAAAACCCTATGTACAAAGGAGAAAAAACACCTAGATTTCTGTGAATGTAATGTAATCTTACCAGGTGAAAATGTCTTGTTTTTGGTACAATTGGTCCAATATTGAGTAGAATGATCTTATTCTACTAGCAGATAGCTTAGCTTTATCTTATTTTCAAATTTGTTTTTTTATGTTAGTTAAGAAAAATATTTTTTTTTAAAACAAAATGAATCTTGTTTTCTTAAAACAAGACCAAATTGACCAAAATCAGGAAATAAAACTTGAAATAAGCTAAATTATCTGTCTACCAATGGAATAAGATCATTCTACTTGATGAATTCGTACTTGTTAAGATTTCATTGTTTGCAGTGTACTTGAAAAACTAAATTTGGCCGCTTTGATTGGGTTTTATTGTGTATTTCAAATACATCTTTCATTCAAAATAATGAATTCCAAAAATCAACTAAAATTGAATTACATATTTAATTAGACACACTTGCAAAAAAAACAGGGCTATAGATCAGGGGTAAACTGATCAAGACACTGAAAAATATGAAACAATAGCACCCAATGTATGTTTGTAGAAAAATATAAAAGTTGTTACGTTGATACGATAGCTGATAAATATATGCTGTTCTTTGATATAGAATAGTAGGGTAGATATTTAAGAGAAAAATCTGATTGCTAACTAGTAGCATAGATTCTGTTTTATTTACTGTAAACCCACTCTCTGACTTCTTCCTTACCCTGACTTCTCTCAATAACCTGTTTGCATAAAAATGTTATGACTCAAACCTGCAGTCAGTGGAGCCAACATGTAGACCACCTTCTCACACAACACTCACTCTGCTGCTAATGAGAACCTTAAGACCACTAGGAGGCAAAACACATCTGACTAACGCACAGTTGTGCATGACCAATTCTGAGACTTTGTAGGTATTAAAGTATTAGGTGATACATAAAGAATAATAACAGGGGCAAGGTGGAAATGCACCTGGATATAAATAATGAAACATGTTGATGTCACACTGAGTTTAGTGCAAGTGAGGCTAACCAAAGCAGTAGCAAATCTGTGCTTATTATAATTTTCAAGCTGTTGCATCAAAGCTACCACCGAATACCTTTCAAGGCTAGTATGAACCAAAAGCACAAAGGCGACCACAGTTTGAATTACATTTAGGGAGGCAATATGAAAATGTATACTGTAATAACTGGGCAGTGTTTTCTAGCAGACGTACCTTGGACTAACTGAAAGGGATTAGAACAAAAACATCCTGACAGGAGAGGCTGGCACATTATAAAAATGACTCATGCCTGGTAATCAGATCCTCGACAAAGGGGGAAGTTTTCACTTCGGATGATATAAAAGAACGAGGGGCCAGGCAAGGAAATATTACTCTGAAATGAGACCTCAAAACAATTCCCTGGGACAGTAAAACACAGTGGGTTCCCAAACACTGACCTTTATATGGGGGGGATGAAAGGAAAAAATCTCAAACTGATTCCACACCACACCTAACTGCCTTCACGGGAGCGTCCGTTCCATTCGCCTTTTTCCTTTTCTATTGTAAACCGATCTCAATGCAAAGAGACTGTGTAAACTGGGTTTTCACAAACTGGGATTTCACAATTGACCACAAGCCATGGGAAAATCATATACTGTCCACTTTTGTTGTACAGCGCTGCACTATCAAACCAATCACCCTTCCAAACTCATGCTGAGGACCACCTTGAGAGCTACTTTTCCAAATAACGAAAGTAAAATACTTTCCATTTGCTGAATCTAAATAAGGGTGGAATGTATTAAACTGTCTGCTAGCCTTTTTGTTTGAATGATAAAAGTTCAATATACAGCACATGTTATGTTATGATATGTTCAAGTTAAGGGTCAGAATTGATGTCTTCCATATAAACTTGGTGGATGTGGCTCTTAATAAAGGTGCAGATTCTTTAGAAAGTGACAGTGCTTAGATTACAAACAGTTCCAAAATAATGTCTTAACGAGCAAATCTGAAACAGGAAAAACTGAATTTGAATGGCATGTTTTGTTAAATCACCTGTTCTTCATTCCTTTCTGTATTTGAAAGAATAACATGGGTTTAGCACACGCTCGCTGTACCTCTTTATGCCAAACTTGACTTTGTCTGATCTGCCCAAAGGCAAGTGGATCAAGACAATGTAAACACAAAAAAGTAAAAGTGATACCCAATTAATGGCACTGTGTGGCCCTCATTTATCATATGTTTCAGACAGTGCATTTAAAAAAAAAAAACAGTCTTGCAGGTGCACATGTGCACACTCACACTCACACACACACATGATCCTCTGCCTGCCTTATTCAGATGCCATGAGATGAGAGGAACATTCAATAGCTCGGGCCTACCTGATGGACAGCCTGAGAGGCCAAGCAGGAACAGATGGGATGAGGACGGCGGGGTACTGGGAATGAGGGAGTAAAGGGAGGGAAAGAAAGGATTGCATCGAGAGTCAGGGACCACCATCATTGCTGCCCACACCAGACTACACTTACCACTGCCCGCACGCCCGCCCCATCCCATCCCACCAAATTCATTTGCAGCTCAGTGATTCTCGACTGTAATGAATCTGCAATTTGCACACATATGTATGGTGCCTAACGTGGTACTACTTTGGGATCTGTTTAACCCCGATGGAAACATTTACAAACAACTGACCACAAAGAGTCATCAATCCGCACATTAATCTTACTTGCCTTTGGGGGATTGTGCTATTCTCTATTATAGGGTTCAGAGCGGACCAAAGAAAATGAAACAGGGAGGAAATGGAAATAGTCCCTTTCAAAGCGGAGTACCAAGGCAATTAGCCAAGTACTAACAGGACTTAACCATGGTCACTTCAATCCTTGACGTCTCTCTGCTTTAAGATTAGAAAAAAAAAAAGAACGATCAAAGTGAAGTGAGAGATCTGAGAACCTTGAGAGGTAGAATGACCACGTCTATGCACCCTTAGTCCTAAAAATCTGGGCAGGCATCTCTGTGAAGCAAATGACTTATCAGTTTCCTATAAGGAGCAGTGAAAGTCAATGCTGCTGTATTTACCTCCCTGGAGTTATGTAATTGTATTTGTATTTGTATGCATCAAGCATTCAGATTCATGTAAATAGTTGCAGAGCACTTTGTCTTCTCGACTTGTGCAACCCGGTATGTGTCTCGTGCCACTGCGCCAGAGAGCCCTGGGTGGCTTCAGTTACTCATGCCATGTGTATACTTTAGCCAAACAAGGCCTAAGGACACTCCAGGGTGGTACGGCGGAATGAGGGACTAGGAAGCTAAAGGTGAGGTAGTGTGGTCCGATAGTTGAAACCAGTGATTTAGAGGCTGTTGATACTGGGCAGACAGCCCAGGCTCCGTCACTGACTCACTGTGGATGACGCTGCATAAGTCACTACACTTAAAATGTCTTCATGTGTTTAGATCTGTTCAAGTGGAAATCAGGCGCGCTCACACAGCTGGAAATCGCTACTGGATCTGACTTTCTTGTTTCTCTCTTGCCTTTTCCCGAAGCTTTCATAAACAGATGGCAGGGGCTCATTAAGCTGTTGTCAGGACTATTAATGACACTGTGAACACTTTCCGAGCTCTGTATGCCTTTGGGCATATGATTGCCAAAGCTGGGCCATTAAAGAAGGTGTGAGAGTAACACAATGCTGCTGTGTGCTGCAAGGTGAGGGATGGATGCCATGAAAGAAAAGTACACTTATGTTTGAATGGCTGTTAGCGGCAGGCTGACGTTAATGATTTCATGTTAGTGGTGGAGTTGAGAAAAATGGTATAGTTTAGTGTGATTTCAGCACTGCAGAACTGGAGTGTAAGAATAATTTGGTCTAGATCTGGCTTGGACCCAGCAATGCACCATTACATCTTCTATGCATTGTATGAGTTATATTCTATTGTAGAGTAGAATATATTACAGTCATACTGATACTGTAAACATTAGACACTAGTACTACTGTCAGATAACACCTTTTGTGATTCTGACTTTACAAATGGTTCATAGTGTCAAACTCTTAAAGATACAGGTCGTCTTAATATTCCAGTCCAAGACCACAGTCTTTGTGGAGTAGTTCTAACTCCTTATAGCCTCATTCAAACTAAAATATGACCATCTTTTCTGGTCATTTTCACTCCATCCATTGTGGCCAATGACCTAATATTACTGCCTCTTCTGAGTTTTTATTTTATACCCGTCTCTTTGGTGTGGGGATGCCACAGTTACATTTGTATCATGATTTGCCCATAAATCAGTCAAATCAGTCTCCATGAATCTGACAGACGTTCACGGATCTTCTTGTCTATCCACTTGGACATGTCTTCAGCATCTCTTAAAATAACATCAATATCTACGCCTGGCTGGTTA
The DNA here is from genome assembly GCA_030544235.1 of Lepturacanthus savala. Classification (NCBI taxonomy): domain Eukaryota; kingdom Metazoa; phylum Chordata; class Actinopteri; order Scombriformes; family Trichiuridae; genus Lepturacanthus; species Lepturacanthus savala. The sequence goes on from CM060466.1 coordinate 29,905,031, forward strand.
AAGTGTGTTTGATTCTGAACCAATGGATTCATCATTTATGTTCACAGATGCTGCTCCCCTGGTTGATGTCAGGATAATGTCAGCGTTGAAGTCTGACAGGGGCTTCAGAGTTGTGAGGCTGTGAGACAGCATGCTAACAATATGCATGCTAACAATGCTAACGCTCTGGTATTTTGCAGGTCTAATGTTTCCTATATTAAACATTTGTTTAGAGTGTTATCATGCTAACCCTTAGTGCACCTGACTCACCATTAATAGAACTACATCTAGTTTTGTACTTTTGTTATATTGTACTTTTGACTTGAGCGGGGGATCAAAAAGTAATTAAGACTCATTTTCTCTAACCACATATGTTTGTACTAAAATTCATTGCAATTCACTATATGCTGAGATAGTTCAGTCTGGACCACCTGTGTTAGACTGACAGACATACAGTCATGCCACTAGCATGACTAAACAGACAGTCACTTGTACAAAGACAAAGAATGGATTTCTGATTCGAACGTAGTTAACAAAGCACGCAACATCATGGCAATATAAAACAGACTGATTCTAATGTTTACAGCTTTTTGGAAAAAGACATTCTGTTCTTTTTATTGATTATTACTGAGTCATATAAACGTTATACTCTTCTTGCAGCTCCACAGATGAACCCTGCGAGACCCACAGCTAAGTGTTGCCCACTTCTAACAGCAGTCAGAGACAACTTTAGGTGGACTTATGAACTGTGAGGTGTGAGGTAGTGGTTTCGCCTGCTTGGAATGGAAAAACTGAAAGAGCACAAATGGAGTTCTGTCATCGGTTGTGTTGTGTATGTTCATGATTATGATACTGAGTTATGAGGCAAACAATGCAGAAACAGAATGGACAGAAAGAACAGAGTAAACTTTCAACATCCCCTCAGTCTGGGAAACAGTGGAGGCGGCAATGAGAGCTCGCAGAGCTCCAGACTCATGTTGTTGATGCTTATGTGGTCACACACAAACCTAACCATCATCCTCTGGGATATCCTCTCAGAGGGTCAGACGCAGAGTGCATGAGAATTTCCCCACTGACCCTGCAGAATAAAAAAGAGCAAAGCAGGTGATATTTCTGCAGAGGACCATCATCCATGTTATTGCATGTTGATATCTTATTTATATCAATATTAAACTGCAAGCAGGAGTCTCACAAGCCAAATTAAAGCAAAGAGAGCTTCGGAATTCACCTCCACACCGAGAAAATGTAATGCGGTAATTGGAATAAACTATAAAATCAAGTGCCTTCATTTGTTTTTAATAAGGTGGAAAGAATTTTTTTTGCAAGAGAAGATACTTTAAATGGCTGTTCACTTATTTCTCCGTGTGTGTGTGTGTGTGTGCCTGCTCTAAGCCTGTGCCTCACAAGGACTGTGTCAGCTTAGAAGTGCGGTCTGTCGAACTGTGATTCTCTCTAATGGTCTATCTCTCTCAGCAGATGTACTCTTCTCTGCTCCACAGCTGCATCCCACATGTTTTCACGCTGGTCGACGATGCAGTTATATTCATTTTCTCTGCTTGCAGCTCTAATGTTGGTGGTGGCAGATTCCTTCCCTGCATATGGTCCTGCTCATTCCCTCCTTTACATCCAGAACAGTGCAGTAGCACTTTGGCTATACTTGGTCCTGAAATGTCTCCAGTTGGGCAACGTAAAGAATGTAGAGGGTGGGGGGTCAGATCTGGCAGGGTCCGCCACGGCTTCATAGCACACACACAGTCATTTCCATAATTGCCCACAATCAAACCAACCCCTCCTGGATTCCACCCGCTCCAGATTCCTGTAGATAAGCTGAGCTGGGGCTCTGGTGAGTGCCGGAGACCCCCAAGTAAGAACAGGTGCCTCTAATGTAACTGATTTCAGATTCTCTGAGTATTCAACAAGGTGGTGGTGGGGGGGTGTTGTTTGTTCAGTAATTACCATGGATGGACATTCCCTTTCGGATCACTATCGTGTGATTTTTTTTTTTTCTGAAGAAGGGAATGAGAGGATTTGTCCCACATTTGGTTGGGTATTATCGGGAGATTTTAGCCACAGATGCCTTATGGTATGCTCAACTGTAGGGCAACGAGCTGTCGGGCATCGGCTAATAGTGATTGATTTACATTCTAGCAGACTTTCCACATGTAATTCTTCATCCTGCGGCTCCCAGAATAAACCTTTTAGACAATATTTAGAAACAAAGTCAAACCCCCATGACACAGTTTTGTGATGTAACATAATATAACCCATTTTCATAATGTCAAGGTCTTTAAGAAATCTCCATTGCCTCTGAAAAGGTCAGCTATTTAAGGAGGGAGAGAAACATATACATTTTCAGTAAACATATAAAGACTTGCGCATGACTCCAACTTTGCGGCATTTAGATTCCCTATTTACATTCCCACAGTGTAATAGCCTTACACTGAAATTTTCACCAACGTAAAAGTACAAAGGTATTATGAAAAAAATGTGCGGGATATGCAACACAAGTTTCATATCATGGCAATATTATTATTGATGCATGGTTGTGTAAGAAGCATTTAGATGTTGTATATAGTTTTATCTATCTCAGCCTATATACTGTAAAACTATAAAAGGCTTCATAATGTGTAAGAATAACCTACAATATAATGTGTGCAAAATGTTAATAAACTACAGTTGTCAGAAGAAACATAGGGGAGTAAAACGTGATGTAATGGAAGTGAATGTGGAAGAGAAGGGTACCTTTCTTCCCTTATCTGTTGTCAGTTACCAATCAATAAATACATTATTTACATCATGCATTTCATTATAATTTTCATAATTTCATTATAAAGGAGGCTTGAGTAAAAATGTCCTCTCCTTGTTTTTTTTCAGTTTTTTTTTTCTGGAGTTCTCTGCGTCCCGGCGGGGAGACTCCCCCAGTCTGCAGTCTCCGGTCCTGCTCTCCTCCAGGTAACAGTTTACCTCGACGTGGACGCGACCGGCCACATGCGCGCTCCCGCGGAGTAGTACGTCACCGTGCTCGCTCCTGTTCTCGCGCGCTGGTTAAAAAGAAGGAGGAAAGAGAGCACGAGAAAACATGTGAGCGCTCTGAGGACTTTAGTGAGAGAGAACTTTTATTTCTTATAGACCTGTGTTTGTTTTGACTCCGTGCATGCACAAATCGCCTTGCTGTGCTCAAAAGGAATTACATCTGAAAGGAACGTCACGGCTCTTTTGCAGTTCATGGTGTTTTGGGGGTTTGACTTTTTTGTGTTCATCAGGATAAATTGTGCTTTTTTAAATACTTTTATTTTATTTCATTTTTTTTATTTCCGAGTTATACTATATGATCAGAAGAAAAAAATATTTATTTATAAAACATATTTCTTCAAAGCAGTGAATCATATTTAAGACACCTGCTTTTGCAAATAGCCTATTTGTAAATTCCTTGTATGCTACAAATTGGTTTCTGGGTGGAGAAATATAGATAAATAATATATATATATATGTATATATATGTATATATATATACATAAGCTATATTGCATTGCAGGTTGATCCACTGTTTTGAAAGAAGAGGGGGGCGCATCTTGTAGCTTTTTGGGTTGTATTTTATTATTATTATTATTTTATTATTATTGTGTTTGGTTATTTTTATGATTTTTTAAAACTATGAAGCATTTGCAATTTGTGCTCGTCCTGGCCATCGCGGTCAACGTGTGGGAATGTGGAGATGCAAAATTCGGCGAGAGGGGAGAAATTAGCCCCCGGAGGAGAAGATGTTACGACGGAAGCTTGCCCAAGCGGCTGAAGAAAAGGGAGAGAAAGGTGTTGCTTGACGGCAGCAGCAGCGGAGAAGTTTGCCACAGGTTGTATCCTCGTGTGTCCTGCTGTCCCACCAGGAGAGCCGCCTACCAGATCCTGCACCGCAGGGACGCCAGGGTACGTTCACGTCCGTCCACCACGCTGCATTTTACTTTAAATTTAAGAGACTGGCTTTTTTTTTTACTGCCAAATCGCCTCGGGGGGACGCGTTTACAACCCGCGTGTATTGTCATCCTGCCTCGTATTACTGACAGCTGAATCCGGGAATGGTCTGGGGAAATTGCCCTGGGCTACTTTTAATGCTGCTTCCGAGTCTCCCGACGAAAAATGTGCCATTTTAACAATTCTACAGGGAAATAACGCGCCCATGTAGTGGGGACATTCGCATATCTTACCCCTAAGCCTATATGTCTTACTATCACCTATGGCTCCCCTTGTAAAACAATTCTGCCTCTCTTTAATCTTTAATCGTTTACGATCAACAATTTATTTCACTAGAAAGTTACAGGGTCTGTGTTTCTTTTCCGTTATATGTTTATTTTCTTTACGTTTTATTTATGTGCTTACCTGATCTGAAAATTCCGACTTTTCTCAGTTGAATTATGATTTTATCGGTGTCTTTGCTTCACATAATCGGGCGCAACTGTTAAAAATTCAGCGTGTCCAAAGCGCTCCGGCGTTACCATGGTAATTACTCGCCGATTTACGTTACTTCTCGCTACGACCAGCTACGCTGTCAGCTACGAGGGTGTTAGCTACGGTACTAACGGCGTACCGTTTAACGTTACCCCAAAAGGTAGGAGCTCAGCAGTGACTTTTGTTGTTTTTTTGTTTTAAATCAACCACATTTTATTAACCACAACCGGGAGCTTCTAGTTAACTCTTTATACCTGAGTGTTTAACTCTACGCAGTAGAGGCGAAACCGTTTTCCCTAACGTGTTTTTTTACGTTACGTACGTTTACGCTTTTACGTAACTAGTCGTTCGGGTTTTAAAACGCTGTTGAGTTGTTGAGGGGAAATAGCGACTGTAAGCACCAAACTTGTAAAGTTAGCTGATTCCGTTGGATCCTTACCGGGGCCATTCACATGTAAACCACTCCTCGAATTATTCAGTGGCTGGGTGGTATCTCACTTTGTGTTGCGACAAAAAGCCATATTGCATCATTTAATTTGCTCAAGTCATGCAAATAAGACGGGGTGTGTGGGGGGTGTAGGAAGGGGGGCTTAGCTGAATAGGACGAACTCGACTTCTCCTCCTCCCCACTACACTGCCCACACACGGAGCCCTTTCTGATTATGGTAAAAGAATAACAACAACACCATTGTGTTTGTTGGTTTCACTAATGGGAGAAGCTGGAGAACATCACTCTCCCCCAGTCATCAGCCCTGTCCAAGTGGTAATGCCTTTGAGAGGGTGTGTGTGTCCTTCACTATATCCCCCTGCCAACCAACTTACACCTATTCCCCGAGGACAAGTGTTTTGTTAAAGCTTAGCGTTGCCTACATCAGCCCCCCTCTTTTTCTCTCTGTCTTTGAACATATGAGGATTTCACATATTCACAGATTATTATTATTATTATTATTATATTGCAATTGAATGACATGTATTCTTTTCAAATTGTAGGTGTGCATTAATATGTTTGTTTCCGGCAATTTCGCTGACAAAACCCATCGTGCTGATACTATCATAGAAAGAAGTAATCCTGTGACAGCTGTTCTACCCACATGAAGTTGCACATTTAATTGGCTGCTTTGGTGTGAAGCCAGATTTCGGGAAAACGTAATGTAAACATCTGAAATAGCCCGGGAACAGGTTAATGACAATTTTTATTTTCTTACGCTTTTATAGCTCCATGTTTCTGATTATGACTCAGTTCTTGACCCGCTTTAAGCGTGTCCTCAGCGAGAGTGCCACAGCTGAGCCTCATTGCTGTTTTTTCTCCCCACTTTTGAGGAACGTACCCGCAGAGATTCAGCGAAAGACAACAAACAAAGGTTCACTTGTTCTGGTTTGGATGATGGCAACATTGGAGCCCATCCCAGCAACATATGGACACAGGGCATGGCTGAGAGCACACAAATGCTACTCTCTGTGGACCTTGTGCCAGCCCATGGCACACAGAATCAATGGGCAATTTAGAGCAGGAGGGCAGGCATGCCCACAACACTACATGACATGAGTGTAGAGGGCACAGAGACAGAGGAACACACCATACACGCAGGGTCATAGCCAGCCTGGAGCTCCCTTTTTATCAAGGAAAGCATCCACAATTAGATAAAACATAGAACATACATGGGATTCAGATCAGAGTCTAATTATGGAACCTCTGATTAGATTTTCCCTTTTCAATCCACCTTTTATAGTTCCTTTCATGATGAGAAATGTTAGTATACTTTTCAGGTTGACCCTCAAGGTTTTAACCAGAGGTTCTGCCACCTGTTGGGTAAAGAGGACTCTCCCGTAACTTTTATACAGAAAAGCTTTTCTTCAGTTGCAGTATGTTCTGCAGTCAGGGGGAAGTGTAAGGCATCCCTCTGCTGGCCTTGGGTCCTCCGGTCTAATTGACTTTGACAGACTGCTAATTTGTTGATACCAGAGTGGGAATGATGTGCCTGACTATCTCTAAATTGGTGTTTACACATGGACCTCACACAGAGCAAAGCACTACCAGCCTGCCTGCCTCGCTGCCCAAGCGCCACCACTCTTGACCTAAAACAGATTACATTGTGTTTTATTACAGCTAATTTGTTATGTAAATAATCCTGCTAATTTCTTTTGGATTAACTCTTTGTGTACTTTTGCCCAGTGACCCCAAGTCAGGGCTTTGAGGCTCTTATTTGACTTTCATTTGTTTCAGATCTGTCAGACATGGGGATTGTAATTTTGATTTTAACAGTTGGGGAACTCGGGTAAGCAGGCAGTGAGTGAAAAGATGTTTTTGTTTATTTTTCCAAACACACTGGGTGATCTGATTTTAATGTTTAACTTTTAACCCACTGTTCAAAAAGACAATTAAATTTGAATGTATTTAGAGCAGGATAGAAAATCGTGTAGGAGCTGTGTTTTTTTTTTCTGATTCTCTATGTGAGATTGTAAAAAAAACTCTAAGGAAACATTTTAGTGGGAAAATGAGCAGAGTGATAATATTGAGTGGCTGTGCAGCTTGAGTGGTGGCACGTTCATACAGATTGTGGCAGAGAAGGGATTCTGCAGAATTTCACACTCTGCAAGTGATTGTGTCTGCCGCCTTCTTCAGATGATGCGATGAAAGGAAAAAAAAATGCTTTGTGAACTGTTCAGCACAAGACCAAATTCTAACATTAATAATTCAAAACCTGGACTTGTATCAACTCTTCAAACCATGTAGAATATAAGCAGACTGCATGATTGCATTTAACACAGTGGACGTGGTATGGGAGGAAATGTCCTGCAGAGTCAGAAGTAGGTTTATGACACCCAGTCCTGCTTTACTCCTTGTTGCCAAAAGAGTATCTCTATCCTCCATGTGTCCTATGGGAGAAAGGTGTTGTTAACATACAGTTGTTATCTGAATGTGCTGTTCTACCTAGATCACTTGGCTAATTTAAGACTGTTAAATGGGAAAGTCTGGTGAGAGTTGGAAAGTGAAAACTGGCAAATGTGTTTTTTATTATAAGAACAATCCAAACATTTAATTAAAACCACATTTTTTTACAACACATCTAACATTTAAAAGTTAGGTAAAAACTTTAAAGAACTATTATTTGTCTTTTAAAAAGTAATTTGGACTCATTTGGAAGATTTGGTCCTTGGAAATCTCAAACACGGACCCCAGAATTTCAACTTTCCCTATGCCACAGCGTAATGTTTATGATGTTGATATCAGCAAACGTCCAGCTAATCCTTAACTACATGTTGGCTTGCCTGAGCAATGTGAAGTAAGGGGTAAAAGTTAACAGCCTGCCGTTTTAATCAGGCATTGGTCCTTGTTGCGTGTGGTCTCCAGATTTTCTCCACCAATAACACCGAATGTGGACGTCTCCTGGAGGAGATCAAGTGTGCTCGCTGCTCCCCCAATGCCCAGGTGTTGTTCCACTCCTTGGACATGGATAAGATGCCACACAGGGAGCCAGACCTGCCACGGCTCTGCCAGGACTTCTGCCGCGAGTTCTACTACACCTGCAGGGGGCACATACCAGGTAACTACACAGATAATAATGAACACGAAGGCCACCTGAATTACAGCCACTTACGCTGTGTGGTCACTTAGCGATACATGAGCAAACATGCAGGCTGGAATAAAGGAAGTGAAAGTATGCATATATTACACTCACTCATTTCAGTCTGCAGCGTCTGAAATGAAACTGACACGTCTGATTGTGATGAATTAAAATTCACCGCAGGCTTCATTTCTCATTGAGATTCGCACATGTAGAAGCTTTTTTCTGGCAGATTTTTTGACTTATGCAAGAAGTGGTGCGTCAGTAGTCTGGTCTGTGAATATTTATTTATCCAACTCTTACCTCATCTGACCTCACCTCCATTTGTTGCTGAGCATGTCTTACCCGTTCACTTGTTTGCTGCCTCACTCGCTTGCTCTGCTGTTGCACTTTAATGCATCATTTAAATCTCCTCACCGCACACCGCCTATATAGACACAACACCATTTTGCTGATTAGTCTACATACTGGTTTAGCAATATTGCGTTCTTTCTTTCTTTTTTTTGCACCACAGTCTTGAGTCTAGCTATGTTTATGGCACCAGGTGTGGAAAGTTTTGTTCTCTTGTCTTTGTTTTGTTTGTTAGGATCATGTAAGTTTATTTTAATCAGCACAACTTTGCAAAACAACTGACTTTTTTTTTTTTTTTGGAGGCCTTAAGCATATTAACAATACACAGATTTGAGGCATATCATGACATGTGAATGGAAAATATTAGATTTGCAACGGTTGGTCAGAAAACAAAATTTCTGACGAGCACTAACAAAAGCAGGCCCCTGTCTGACCGGTGTACCAAAGAACTGGAACAGAATGAGCTGTTTTATGACCCGTTCTTGGATACCGCTCACCAGACTCAACTCCCTGGGTCAATTCTGTATTCGGGATGCATAAGCACTCTAGCTGTGGTCTAGACATGACTGCCTGGCACCTCGCCTTCCTCAGATGTAAACTGTCACTTAAAAACCCGCGTCTAATTCCCTGCCACCAATGTGTTTTCATTGGGGTAGTAAGTTCACAAGAATCTAAACATAGTTGAAGTGTTGCTTTACTGGGCTCTGTCATCTATGAGCTCTACTATGAGATGTGAGAATCCAGTGCATAGGGGTCAAAAAAGCTCATTGATGCAACAGTTTTCCTTGTGGATACGGTACTGTTAAATGATAGGAACCTTTCTGCCCCCTGAAAGCATTTGGACTTCAGAAGAATTTCCTTTGAAGAGATGCAAGATCACAGGTACCTGTGCCTTCAGAGTGCATACCAAACATGATCAAACACTTTTTTGACTGTCTTTTCTCTTCCAGCCAAGTCTTCTTCCAATCTCTGTCGCCACAAACTGATTAGATCTGCTGAGATTCGCAAACACAGAACAGTTTCAAACACACTTGTCTGCAACCCACCCACATGGTATGCTGCAGCTCAAGTCAAATATCAAACACATACATTCCATCCCAGTCCATCCTCGTCTGCATCTAATGGCCTGCTGGCATATCGTGTACAGCACTTGAACTACAGTTGAAGCTGGCAAGAGCGCAGACCACAGAGCATAGAAATAGGGAAGAATAAGACTTGTCTGGAGTTACATTACTTGCTCATAAGCAGACACACATATGGGCTTAGAGAGTCAAACCAAAAGAAGCTCAAGAGAGGAATCCAGAGAAGAATCCCAAATCCCCCCCACTCTCCCCTCCCTCTGTTCGCTGTCGTGCTCCCTCTCCTCAACCCCCCCAACCCCTCAGCCCTCCACAGATCAGCATATGTGGTGACGAATGACACATTTATTTTTCTACAAAGGTTGTGTGTATGTAAAACTGCTGAAGTGCATCAAGATGTCAAGTACTTTGGGTGGGCCACCCAGGTTGCTTTGGAAGATAACCAGATGGAAGTATAACTTTAGTGCTGGGGAGCCGGGAATATGGACAGAGTTCTGTCTTTTGCTCTCTTTCTCTCTCTCTCTCTCTCTCTCTCTCTCTCTCTCTCTCTCTGTCTCTCTCTCTCTCTCTCTCTCTGTCTCTCTCTCTCTTTCTCTCATGTTCTTTTGCTCTTTTACTTTGTTCATGCACTTAAAATTTCTTTCAGGCAAAAATACAACTTCCTATTAAATACACAGGTTGATTTGTGCTGTATGAAGAACTCCTTCTATAGATTTATATGCATATTTTTTTTGCATAAACCGTAACAATGTGTCAGCCGGTTAATCTTATCATGTAGTAACCTTAGTGACTAGTAATCTTAAAGGACTGTCCTGGGATATTAAAATGAAACGGTAGCGTGTATGGCATCCATAACTGTCGTCCTGCTGCTATGAAACTTCCCCTCAGCCCTTGATTTGGTCATGTACTTAGCCTCCATTTCTCTATAAAGACATTTACTGGCTGGACTCTGACTTCTGCCTGCAGGCCTCCCACCTTCCCTGTTCTCCTCTTCTTTCATATCTTCTTCCCCTGTTCACTCATCCCTCATCCCACTCATCCTCGTTCCCTGCAGCCGACGTCCCCAACCAGCATGGTTAAGATAACTACAGATACAAGTGGGTGGGTGGTATAGCCAGAGCTGTGTGTGTGTGTTTGATCTTCATGTTGTGTTTAGATGTTTGAGGGGATATCCTATCACCTCCAGTATTTGGTGCGGTCAGGTCTTGTGGTTGGTGTGTGGCAGGAGAGTGAGATGAAAGGAGGGACAGGGAGAGTCCTGTTTGTGTTTTTAATCACTGGTGTATTTGCTCTCCTCTGTCCTCTGAGGATTTGACTAAAGGAAACAATATTGGCAAGATTGTTTTTAGGTCACAAAGGGCCCCTGAGATCCACTGTGCACTTTGCTTTTATAATGTTGTGACTGCGCTGGCAAGAGGGCTAGCTGTCAGTGACTGCCCGTGTTTATGCAGGTTACTTTTTTACTCTGGCAACGGAACACGTTGGGTAAACTAGCAGGTCAGCAGGAAATAAGGAATGATGTGGCATTTTTAATTTAAATTCACATGCCCGATCAGTCAGTGTTAGGGAACATCATGTCTTTGCAGATAATATCTCTCACCCTCAAAACATTTTGTTTATTAGGAATTACATGCCATATTTAACAGTTTGATCATTTCATTTTCGCATGCTGTGCCCATGTGCTGCTCAGTAAAGCAAAACAGTCTGAACTGTTTGAAAGATTGAAAAAGTGGTCAGGTCTTATTATTATTTTTTTTTGGCGGGGCAGTTTTGCCTCTATTGGATAGTGGATGGTGAAGAAACAGACAGGAAATAAGGGTATGCCATGCAACTAAGGACCCTGGCTGGAATTAAACCAGGGACTTTGCGGTTATGTGGCAAGTGTTCGGAGTGCTCCAGCCTGTGTCTTAAGTGTATCTCCCACTTTGTGTTCAGAGTGAAAGTCAAACCTATACTCTGTCAATTTAAACTATTGTCTTACAAATTGCCTGCTAAAGTGACAATCGTCTGGCTGTTTTGAGGTAATGACACGAGACGTTAAATTTGGCTGCCATTTATTTCACATACTTTTCAGGCAAGGATGGTAATTTGTCAGTGGCTGTTTTTTTTGTCACATTCAGGATGTAATGTGATTACACATGGAACATATTTATCCCTCAAAGCTTGGTATTTTGGCACAAGGAAGTGTAATACTGTCTCTGTGGTTTATGTGCTACACTGAGAGGCTCGCCCACACAGATAGGTCAATCAATCTATCTGATACGCATTATCAGAAACATCAGTCAATATCAGTTTTGTTTTTGCTGGTAGTTTAACTGGATTTGCACTGAAGTGTGTTAAGGCTGTGTGAGCAGAACATCTGGACCAGCTGGATGAAGGGAATATGACTATTCCTTGAAAGTCTAGTAAAAGAAATTAAACAAAAACAGCTTACAATGGATTTCCATAAAACACTCTGGTTGGCTTTTTCTGAACATTCGATGTTTAGTTGCAGAAAAGAATGACAATGGTTTATTGTTTTGTTCCAGTAATACATGTTACAGTTTTTTGTGTGGATTTGGTCCCCCTGCCTTAGAGAATCATTGCCTGTAGCACAATCCACAATAAATAACTTTGTATATTTAAAATGGGATGTCCATCTAAAAGACTCTTGCTTTGTCACTTAGAATTTGCCTGTTGAACTTATAATGGTGCCAAGGCAGCTTTTTCTAACTGAAGCGTCTTTCTCAACAATGCTGTTTGGGAATGTTTGCTGCCTCACTAAACAACAACAAAAAAAAAACAAGCAAACTCACAAATGAGCCACACGCAAGCTGATATATGTTTTATTAGTGTCAAGAGAAAATTCCAGCTCTGATTATACCCGATGAGACAATACAACCTCATCTACTGGCTGCTGTTGCTGCTGAATAGACTTCAGTAAAAGCTACACTCTGTGTCTTTTCTATAGGTATTATTTAAGGCTAGGGCACAAGCATCATTTCAAAAACCAAAATAATGTCAGTGTAAATTAAAATTGAGAATGCAGTGTTTTTTTCCTCCCTGGGGGAGGTACAGTTCACTGCAGAGCCCTGTCTAATCTGTGATCCATTTGGTTTGGCCCAGTTTCTCTTCACTTGTTCATTTCAGCCCAGTCTAGCCAGGATTTGGTTTGGCTCATCAAGCATAACTCCAACCCTCCCCAACACACAAGTAGATCACATCCTTTCTCAGGTCCTCAGTCTCTCACTTACTTTTTCTTCCTTTTCTAGCACATACACCACATGCATGCACACATAGTACAGGAACATGCACTGTAGACATGTAGAATACAGAGAATTCAAGAACCATAAAACAGCTGAGAGAATGTTCACTGCATATTCTTGCTGGCTACATGTGTCCAGTGTATGAAGTCGTTTTAATTATCCTTTGTCTACAGTAAGTATAAGACCCTTTGTCTATGTCTCTCTGTATCTGTTGTGTTGACTAGAACTGTTCCAAGCCGATGTGGATGAGTTCTGCCAATACTATGGGAGGAGAGATGCCAGTCTATGCTTTCCAGATTTTCAACGAAAGCAACCACAAGGGCAAGATTCCAACTACTTGGGAGATGAGAAAATAGAAGATATCAGGTTTGTAGCCGCCTCATACCGTGTTTTATTCCATTTAAGTTTTGAGTTACACTATGGAACATGTCCATAATTATTATTTTGATTAAGCGTTGGCCGTTTCTTAAATGTGTTTCTGCCAACTGAGCTTTTCAGGCTTCATTAGTGCTCACATGGTCAGATTCATAACATTCAATCACAATTTTTGTGTTTTTGCAGCAACAGGTGTAGCCTCACTCACATGTGCCCTGTTCACTGGTCTATATTAACACGGTCTATACTTTCTGACTGAAATGCAATGCCATCTCTCCTCTAATCCTAAAGTTTGTCCAGAGTGCTTTTGATCAGCTTTGCTCACATAATGAAAATGCTTATCCTGCGCCATTCTGGTTGCCTCCCTCACTGCAAAGGTCTTTACATCACAGAGGGCTTTGCCCTTTTGTCCATGGGGGGATGCCTTTCATCTCTCTTTTCCCTGAGGCAAGAAGACCAGGCAGCATGTGCACTTGAATAGCAGCAACCAGCGTTTAGTCAAATAACTTCAAAAAGTAGAGAGTCGGGGGCTCATTTGTTGCTTTTACACCTTTTCCTCTGAGAGGTCTACTTGGGTAAATCACAGTGAGTAAGGAGGCTCAGAGAATGTGCCAGAATTAAGTCACATTTATTAGCTAGATTTATGGACTTTGTTTTCAGAATCAGGAAATGGTAATGATTAGGAATGGTCATAAACGTCTTGATATTTTCATGGCTGGTGGTACATAGCTCACCCTGGGAGCATGTAGAAAACAGGCAGGAAAAGGAAAAGTAAGAATCTGTCATCATATATTACCTGTGGGTATTTTACTTGGCTTCTATCATCCTGCTTAATATCAGTGCCTGCTGCACCATGATGCACTGATCACATACTGGATATTGGAGTTAAGAGTCCAGACCAGCTTCTCCTGAGAAGAAAATGATATTGTTGTTGCTGGGAGATGGAAAGTTCCAAATGTGATTTTAAAGCAGTCATATATCCTGCCAGGAACAGATTATGATTTTCTTTTGCTAGTTACAGAAGAATCACAGCGACAGGCGTTTTGATTACCAACTGTGGTACGTCTATTTTGGTCATGCGATCGAATGGCCTTAATTGTCCGTGATAGCAAGTGGGAGAGCTAGCAGGGAATCTTGGTTGAGTCTATACAGGTTTGTCTGGGCACCTGCAGAGTGGGTATGGACATGGTTTTGTGTGGACCTTCAAAGTCAGAGATTATGCACACAACTGATGTCCTGTTTTTGTGTGCAGATGAAAAGATAGAGCAAAAAGATTTGGTGGGAACTTTTTTTCCATTTTTCCTGGTACTGAATAAAATATGTATCTGCCCAGTGGATCCTCAGGATATTATAATAAGCAAAACCCTGATTGCACAGGAGTGAAATGTAGAATAGGAATGTGTGTAGAATTCACAGGACAGAAGTTTGTATGGCTGGTTTGCAAAAGTCTGGTGGTGTTGTACAAAGTTTAATCAAGGGCATTGTATGTGGGAGAGAGACAAATAATACACGACTCTTAGATTAGTGACTAAACACTGAAAACGCTGTTTACCAGGTTCCTTCAAATGGCTGTAGAGGGACTAAATCAGCAGAGCTTTTATACAGCCCGCAAGCTGTTACGCTTGAGAGGTGCATTGTGGTCCAAGCTGGTTCATAGTAGATGGTATAAAATGCTGTGTACCTTAACACTCAAACAGCAGTGTGTTTGGATCACCAATGACTTTCTTCCTTCTGTGCTTTTCCTCCCATCCTGGTGAGTGGCAAGTCACCAAGTTAGTTTAAATAAAGGAAAAAAAACTCTTTCAACTGTTTGAAAATGCAGCATCTGACCCTAAAACAAAGAGTGAATGAAAGAGGAGCACCTGCTAATTTTGTCAGTTGAGACAAATCTCAAGTACTAGCCTGGAAAGCATTCATATTTAATGATTTCCCTTTTTTAGATGGCTTTAAAGTATGAAATTCGCTGCAAATTATTGTCAATGTCGATATGTAGATTATACCTTGTTGCTGTATGCTTCCTTCCAAATACAACACATTCTCAAATTCTACCTTGCCCTTCTACTTTATAACTGGATCATTCACCAGCACAATCAATGTCTGACCTTTTGTATCTCCCTTGTTACCCAGGAAACACAAACACAACTGCTACTGTGCCCAGGAGGTGTTGAGTGGTCTGAGGCAGCCGGTGGCTGTGGTGCACTGTGGGGACGGATCCCAGCGGCTTTTTGTCCTGGAGAGGGAGGGAATTGTCAGGATACTCACTCATGAGCTCCAGCTGTTCAAGGAACCCTTCCTGGACATCCACAAGATAGTACAAAGTGGCCTGAAGGTAGGAATAAGAATGCCTTCATGGGGTTAACACTGGCAGGTTTATCATTATTGGAGAAATTAACAGAAATAATATGGTTATAATTAGAGCACAGATGCAATTATGAATTACTGTATGAAATATTTGTATTGCTACAATACCAGTCATGAATTTGGACACACTTTATTCATGTGAGTGGGAAGGTATGAACCTTTGACTGGTACTATACATTTCTAGGATAAGGAATTATTGCACTGCAGGAATCATTGCAGGAATTATTGCACAGTCTTTACAACAAAACAGTATTCACCTATGTAAATGCCTGACCTATTTTGGTTGACTGAGAGGGACATCTCCAGCCAAGACAAATCCCTTAAAAATGGTGCCTGCTCACTATTAGTATTCAATTATATAATTACGCCAAACAAGCAGTCATTCATCAAATGTGATCGTGGCTAATCATTATGCTATTATCTGCTAATTAACTGTACATACAGCGCACATTGTGCTCACTGCTAATTTTCTGCTAATTCTCACAAGATGGGTAATGGCTTTCTTAATCTCTCCCACATTGTTCCACTAAGGATTCTAATATTCCACGTAGTGACTTACCCAATACCCTATAGTATATGTTGTCCAACTTCATAACTCACATAATGATTAGAATAACGCAGCCATGACTATGTGTACATGCTTCCTGGGTTATTGACTTCACAAACAGTTTTTTTTTTTTTTTTTTTTAAATCTGATGTTTGTCTTTTGTTCTTTCACTGTCAAATAATGAGGTTTTAGTGTCATATTTAGAGGGAACGGCTGAATATACAGATGTGTCTGTAGTTCTGGTAGGAGTCAGCGCTGTCTATCTGAACTCGTGTCCTCTTGAAAGTCTGCCTGCTAAAAGAGGGGACATGGCAGCAGGATATTGGGGTGTCAGGGGACATGTAAACATGTTTTCCACTTCTGTTTGGATTTATATTTATATTTAGTTTTGTTTTTTTTTTGTACTTGCTTAGGAATCTATCTGGGTATCTTACATAGTAATTTTCAGGGTAATGTCTTGATGTTTATTTTTCATCCATAACCCCATCTCTGATTTTCTATTTTATAATTTGTCGGAAATTGTTCAGATTTCACAAGGAGATAGTGTCTCCCAAATTTGAAGTTTATCTATCACGCATGCCTCCTGCTCCTCTACTGACAAGACCCGTTGCTTACAAGGAGTCAAACAGAGCACAGCATTTGAATATGCAACTGCCCCCTGCGGGATGCTCTCCCCTCTCTGCTCGGCTCTCTTATCATCATTCAATCCCAACTGCTTGTGGATAAAGTGATCATTATGACAATTAGACATGGCTCAATCCCCGGCAGGCCCCGGGAGTCCTATTCTGTGATGTTGGCTGCCAGAACGGGCCCTCAGCCACACGGGGTGGATGGGACCAAGGGAGGGCTAAGGTGTTTACTGGCAGCATCAACAGGATGGAGCTGCCTTTATACAGAGAGAGGAACCCAGACCCTCAGGAGACAGGCTAGATAACGGGTTTATCATCAGCACCATGCACATGCTTTGATTGTAATGTTCTGTGTTTCCTCCTTCTCTTCTATCCCCCTCCTTCCACGGATCCCCCCGGTGCCAATTAAGCTGAACTGCACAGAAACAATGCTGTGCTGTGGTGGTGTGGGCTCCTAGCTGCGCTGTGGGTGTTCTTCTCCTGAAATTCAATCTCTGTACTCCAGTCCACCCCCCATTCCCCACCCACCACACACACACACTTCCCATGTCATCATCACAGTGGTCTCCAACTGGTCCACATTCACACACCTCTAACATGATTGGTAAATTATGGCCAAACCACCTGATTGGACAGAGGCTCACCGCAGGATGTGGTTCAGAAGTTTTGCA
Source organism: Lepturacanthus savala (assembly GCA_030544235.1). NCBI lineage: Eukaryota > Metazoa > Chordata > Actinopteri > Scombriformes > Trichiuridae > Lepturacanthus > Lepturacanthus savala. The sequence continues at coordinate 29,922,277 of CM060466.1, forward strand.
TGTAACAGCTTTTCACCATTCTTACAAGAGCATGATTAATACTGTATTACCAATACGAATACTATATTAATTTTGAGTCAAATACACATATTCTATGTACATTTTGTCATCAGTTTGAGTACAAAATAGTACGTCATTCATTCTGCATGCCATACAAGCAAGGCTGTGGTTTACATAGTGTTCGGCACAATCTCCCTAGTTTCCATGTTTTATAGGAGGGCAGTGCCTCAAGCATGCAAGAGTTATGTCAAACTTTATAGAGTTGTAAGCGGCCAAGTTTTGTACATAATTAAAAATGACAACCACTAGAATTACTTGAGATTACTCATGTTTGGATTTTAGTTAGCAACGTTTAGGCTTTTTGATTCGAAACTTCCTCATAATCTGTGGTGACTAGTGCTGCTTTCAGACTCTGACGTGGAGCTCTAACCTCATTTCATGTAATGATGACATCTTGCACAGTGCAGCTTTAGAAAAGACACACTGGTGTAGCGCGTGTGAAAGCGACAGTGTGCTTTATAAATGAAGACATCCGTGAGCAGCAGTGCAAAGCTGACAGTCCACTGACATGTATTGGCCTTTGTAACATAAAATATTTCACAGTTAAAACAAATAAGTCACAGCATGTTGCTCTTTTTGTCCCTGCTCTGCCGACAGCTGCTCTCCCTTCTCAGGGGCCATCAGAGGCTCAAGGGCTGAAAATAAGTGTCCTTACTCATCTTTAGTATTTTGTCTGAGTCCCAACTCATGCTGATCTCACTATTAGCCTCAAACAGTAGGATGTCTACTACTGAAAAGCTAAAATAATCTTTCTAATAACTTTATGGGCAATATGATAATGACTCATGTTCAAATAAGAAAGAGTCTATTCTACAGGAGGGTTAATGTATCATGAGAATGTGTGTTTTTCACAGACTTGTATATCAACAGGTGGAGAGGTTCCATTGGAGATTTAGTAGTGATGATTTTCATTGCACAAGAGCAAAGTGAAAGGAGAATACTACACAGGAGTCGTGTGTGAGTGTAGATGCTTCAGGTACTCTTTGATTGAAGGGCGTAGACATTGTTTTGCTCCAATCAACTCATGTGGAATGTCTTTCGGTGAAGGAATGCCCACGAGCCAGTGAGGATCAAAAGGTTCAGGGCTAACAATGCGTGAGCCAACACATGCGTCACTGGACTCAAAAGACAGCTGCCCCTGCAGAATTGGAAATCGTAGCATTGTGTGTCACTGCCTCCGCCACTCAGACAGGGTCAGCATTCCATGTAATGCACCGTGAGATGTGAGATAACAACCGCTCCTCATCCCCTGCACCTCACTTTCCCAGCTTTCTGTGGAACGACGCCAAACCTTTGACAGTGCCAAAGCCGGAGCCTCAGAGAACAGAATTGGAGGGAAAAGAGGAATGCAGAGGCAGGTGTTTGTTGAAAATGAAGAGATAATACCTCATGAGAGATTCAATCAGAACCCCCTACCCGTCTGCGGAAGACTAATGGTAGTCATAAAATAAGACAAAGATGTTCAAGAGAAAATGAAGGGAATGTGTTTTTAAGTTGACACAACTTAGTCGTCTGTATAGTTGGATACATAGAAGTTTGGAGATGTCAGGCATTATTATTAGCAATATTTATATTTGTTGTTAAGAAGCCATTCCCCCAGCTGTAAAATGCAGGTATGGTGTGTGCAATAAAGCAGAGAATTTTGCAGCACACCTTCCAAATATTTCCACAACTGCATGCAGATCCTGTAGACAAAAATAAAAGAAAAAGATGATTTATAAACCAAAGCACACATGGTAGTAGTAGCTGATAAAATGTACAATGACACAAGGCAGAACAAACCCCCTAAATATAACTAAACCCACAGCAAAAAAAGTAGCTCTGCAGCTGACAGTATGTGAAACCTGCAGTTTGTCCATTCTCTAAATTAGCTTCTTTGTACAGTATATTAGTTCTTGAGGCGTGCCAGGAATATCCTACCTACTTCAGCTTTGGCAGCAGTTTTACCATAATCAATGCTCAGGAGCCACAGGTTGCCACTTTGTCTTCTTTTAATCAACCTTGGATTGGCTCCACAGTGAAAAGCTTTCTAATGCAGTGTTTGTTTCTTATGGCTCTGTTGCCAGCTCTGCTGTTCGCTTGCTGCTGAAGGAGCTAGTCATTAGCCACAGTGTATCTTGGTGGTCCCTGTTTGGCTCCAGATCTAGGCCCTTTTTAGGACTGTGGTTTTTGACCCTCTCGCTATGGTGATATTATGTGAGGGATGTGGGTCACTGCATCCTCAAATCCAGCATACTGTATGGATCCAGCATTTTTTAAACCTTTTGACTTTCTTTGGCGAAGTGCAGCCACCCCTGCTCCGACTCACATCCAGCTGCACAGTGTGCTGCTGCATCCTCTCCCACCTAACTCCTATTTTATTAGACTTCAATGATCTGACATTTAGTAGTGCTCATAAATCTTTGCTGAGACGCTCTGCCTTTTTGGGTGGAGATTTATTTGTCAACTTTCACAACATTTCATTTCATATTCAGATTAATAGAACCCCTGTGGGTCTCTGTTGTTGCTCATGCACTTGAAGTACAAAACAATGTACTTTAAGTACATTCCTTTGCAAGGAGTCATCTCTTCGCATGCAGCCTATGTCACCGCTCTGTTGGACTGGGTTGGGCCTGGCACAGCACAAACAGAACTAGGAGATCAAGTACACTGATGTATAATGCGTGTTCCTTGGCCTTTACATAGACTACACTTATATACATCCAGATGTCAAACCAAGACCTGTTTAATCCTGAAACTGATATACCTGAAACATAACACTGTTAATTGTGAACATGATGCCTGTTTGTTTACCTAAAGTAAAACGTCATCTCTACATGATGTTCCAGTTAAACTTTCTTAGTGAAAAGAAAGAGGAATCAAGGAAAAACATTATGCTCTTTTAGAGGGATACAATCACACAGGGGCCAATTTATATACATTCTTCACACCTAAGCCTAGCATTCTGTTCATTCTTTTGTCAAGAAGAAATAGTGAGGGAGAGTACAACATAAAAGAAAAAAAAAAGGTCAGACCTGGCTTGCCTTGCCTAGGGAATGAAATGCTATAGCTGATTATTACAGCTAACTATGATGGGAAGACCACCAGGGTAGTGACAACTGATGTAGCTGCCTCCGGGGTGAGACAAAGGTTTACATATTACACAAGCAATTTAGATGTTTTCTAAACATGTTGCCAAGACAGTGGGAGTTGGCAGCTCCTTCCTTGTTTAGGTTTTCTTTTTTTTCTTTTTTTTTTTCCTTTTTTACGCTGCTCTCTCCTCCCCCCTCCAGGCCTCAAATTTTGCATGGATTTTGTGTAAACTAGGAAGGAACGAGGGGACAGAGAGCAAAAAGCATGGATTGAAGCACTCTGCACTTTTGTGCTCTCTATGAACTGTGAGTGAGCTAATAAATTCTTTCAGCCACTCAGCGTAGCATTCACGGATATCCCCCAAAGATTACACACACAAATCACCGCACAATGGAGGCCACCGGGAGGGCCTGGGCGTCACAGGGGCCCCCGACCCTGAGGACAAGCACACATAACCAGGCTGCAGAGAAGACCGGGCAAAGACGGGGGGTTGTAGAGGAGGTGCAGCTCTACGTAGAGTCAAATGCTTATACTGGTTGGTAATGGTATATTCAAGGAGGTCGGTGAAGGTGTGAATGAAACAGGCGGGGATAGAAAAAGAGGTTAGAAACTGTCCAGAATGTGGAAAATCGTCCATGGCTTCACCACAAAACATAGGTTACAGTTAAGACCACAGTAAAAAATAGAACATAGGGAGAGCCTGGAGTTCTAGCATAGGCAATTCAAATACAGTTCAACAGACCAATTAAGTATAAACTGCTAAATTCCACAAACATAAGACAAATGATTGACTATCTGCTGCGTTTGGGACAAGTGGTTTCTTGTAGACATTTTTGGTGGCTTGTGGCCGTCTAAAGCTTCTTCCTGACAGAAGCGATTCAAATTGTCTGTACAATGGATGGAACGGATCACTTATGTCAAGAGCTTTCTTTTTGGTATTTAGTACATGCTCGCTGCTAAATTGCATCTGCGGTTTCCTTATAATATTACTGGCTGCATTAATCCCTCCTTACAGTTTCCATTTACATTTGAAATCCAAGTGTCTGTACAATGTGAAGATGTTAAAAGACAAGATGCTTTACCTTAGATTCTAATTTACAATTTCAAGAATATTCTGGATCACCTCGAAGTTATTAGGCTTCCCAAGTAGGTATATTATATTAGGTATATTACGCATAGTAACATAATCTGTGTTATCTATAAAATGCAGTTGACTATCAACATTCATTTAGTCAGGGGTGTGAAAGGGAATGTGATGGATCCATAAAAAAGAGGATTAAGGAGGTTGAAGAATTAAAGGAGGTAGGGGGTGATGTGTGTGTAGAGGTTGCATGTAGTATTCTTGGTGATGATGATGACCAACGGGGGGTGATTCCAACCTCACACAGTCAAGCAGAAGCTAAGGAGGGACATAATTAACTCCAAGATCTTTTGTGTTTCTCATCTGACTGTAGGGTGGAGATGAAAGGGGCCTGCTAAGCCTGGCATTCCACCCCAATTACAAGAAGAATGGCAAGCTCTATGTCTCCTACACCACCAACCAGGAGCGCTGGGCCATTGGACCACACGACCACATTCTCCGTGTGGTTGAATACACCGTTTCAAGGTAATGGGAGAAGTGTGTGCCTAATCTACCTTAAATATATGTAGGTTGGTCACTGCCTGAAAGGACACCAAAACCTCAGCTGCCTCACAGTCTACATAACAACTTATTTATTAACCACTGTGGATTATCATAGCAGGCTATGATAACATCCATTTCTGCTTGTACACGTGTACAAACTTATTTTAAGGCATCTTTACTGTAAATGCAAGGCAATGTCATCAGTTGTGATTTGAAGCTTTGTAATGGAAGTTGGTGAAAATGACCACAAACTTGTGAACAAGTAAATATTGTCTTAAAATGATAAAAAATATTTTATGTGAATATATAAATATAAGAAATAGGACACCACAGAAACTTCCTGCTCATTAAATAGTGAAGCGATAAATTCTATTATTAACAATTAAAAGCCAACAACACTGATTTTACATTTTTAGTAAGACAAAGATAGCTACAGTAAAAAAGCTTGAAGGACCCACAGAGGATTGTAGCAAACCAGTGTCTTTCTGTGTGTAGCGTTCTGCTGAATATACCATGGCCATTATATGCCGTTCATTAGCAACACCCTATGATGAAAGCAGTATTTTGCGTTTTGCTGTGTAGATACTTCACACTACTTTCACAATGACCTGTGGTTTCAGAAAACAATCTTTTCTCACGAACATCTTTAAATGTCACATTTTAATTTGCATAATCACAGGTGTATGTTCGATTTAATGATCTAATCTTAATTATAGTCTTGGCACACAGTCTTGTTGACTGCAGTGTATAGTCTGTAATTTGAGAGTCCAATAGAGAAATGACAGTTAAAGTATTTGAGTGGAGTATTTTTTTTTTGCCTTTGGCAAGCTCCTTTTTAAAAAATTGCAGGACTTTAAACACCCTACCCAAAATAACACATCATGAAATATTTGTTGCTGATACTGTGAAGCCAAATCCTCACTTTGCACGAGAAAAGTTGTGCAACATTTTGAAGTCTGTGTTACATCTTCCACCCACTGTCTTTGCTTTAGATTTAGACTCAACATCTTTAGACAACTGTTTAAATTATTGGATTTTGTTTGGTATGTCATGTCAGCGTTTCTTACCGTTACCATGGTAGCATCCAAGTAACAGTAATAATTAAAGGCAATCAGTGTGTACTCGTCGATAAAATCATTTCTGCACCGCCTTTTTCAAAACATACGCCGCATTTCTTCAGGGGCTTTTATCCTAATCATGATACTTTTTTACAAAATCAAGACCATATTACAGTGAATACTTTTGAGTCTTTATATGAAACTATGGAATCATACAGGAATAGACATGTTGTAGATATTTCTGATAAATGCAGCAAGTTGATGACATGATTTTGTGTTTCCTTAGGAAAAACCCAAACCAGGTGGACACCAGGACGGTCCGGGTGCTGATGGAAGTGGCAGAGCTGCACAGGAAACACCTAGGCGGTCAACTTCTGTTCAGCCCTGACGGCCTGTTGCACATTATCCTGGGAGATGGCATGATCACCCTGGACGACATGGAGGAGATGGATGGACTGAGGTGAGATGAGAGGTCAAGCAATTTGTTGATTTAGAACGGCCGAGTGTTGGTGTGTGCCCCAAGATTGAATCCTTTCCTAGCTCCTGCCATTGTGAATGTGTATTTTGTTTGTGTGTTTGAATGCAGTGATTTCACAGGGTCCGTCCTAAGGGTCGACGTAGACACGGACTGCTGCACGTCACCCTATTCCATACCGCTGAACAACCCATACTTCAACAGCACCAACCAGCCACCTGAAATCTTTGCCCATGGATTACATGACCCAGGCAGGTGAGTCAAACACTTGATGGGACATTAAAGAGCTCAACAGAGCATTTATTGTTCCTGGAAAAAACGGCTGCAATCCCTTACTGAAAAATGACTTGTAGTTGTCTTATATTCATTTTTGGCATTCTGTATTCGGTAGGTGTGCGGTGGATCGGCTTCAGACAGATAACGGAAGTCTCCTGATCCTCTGTACAGATGCCAGTGGCAAGAACTCATCAGCAGGAAGAATACTGGAGATTACAAAGGGAAAAGATTACGGTGAGTTATTCTGTTTTTCCTTCCTTGTTTTTTTTTTTTCCAAAAATACTAATGACCTTTTGGAATTTGAATTCATACAGTTAACATAGCTGATAAAAATAACTGAGCATGTCCTTTGCATGGGATTTTTTTGATTGCATTACATCTCAAGGAAGAAATTTTAAATATATTAACCTCTTGACTAACTTTTCATATTTATTTGCCTGAAAATGACATCTGTTTTTACAAATGTCTTTCATTTTGTAAGAACATGGCTTTTTGGCAACAAGTTCAGAAACAGAGAGAGACATTGAAGGTTAAATGTAAAAATGATGTGATCCAGAAAGATTCCCCCTTGTAGTGTGTAGATTTGCCAGGGGAATGTGAGATTGTGTCCACAAGATTTAAAGCTGTCAACAACAATAACTGTCTATATGATCGTTTAGCATTGTTGAAAATGAAGCTGAGAGGGGTTCTTGTTCTTCTCACATTGAGAAAATAATCAATACCAGCGGCGCCTTGACAATACTCATGCTGCTTCTCTTCACAAAGAAAAATGACTGCTATTTGTTTCAGATTATTTAATTTCAAGTTATCTTTGCCGCATTGAGTGTTGCTTTAGCAACCCAAATTTATCCTTCAACCTTGATCTCACTCCAGTTTAATCAATGTGCCTCCCCACAGATTTATCCTCCTCCTGGCCTGTTGCCTGATTTAGCAAGTTACCCGAACTCAAGAGTGATTGCAGTTGGGAAATGAGCACACCACGTCTTGGATCATATTTTTTTTAAAAAAGGCAACAAACCTCCATTCATGTTTCCCTTTGCCAAGACAACTGTAATCCAGAAAACGTGCCAAACTGCCTATACTTCACTTTTATAAATAAAATAGAAATAACATTCTCCTCCAAATTTAATAAGATACATTTGAAAGACCAAGTTATCGGCCTTGAAAGAAGTCCTTAATTATATTGCTGCCCCACTCTGTTCTCTTTCTTACTTATTTAAATGAATAGAGCTAATAGGAACCACGAAGCCATCAGATCTAATTGACTCATGACAAAACTAAGTAAACATTGTTAGTCTTTTGATTCCAGTGCAAACAAAACACGCATGCATATTCACATGCTTATGTGGACTAAGCACATAAGCATATGCTTAGTCCACATGCTTAGTAAGTGAGGTGAAATCGATGACAAATTATAATGCCTGCATGCAGAATGACTAAAAGCAATATAAATGAGAGCTTTGCCTCTTTGTCCCTCTGTAGAAAATGAGCCTTCTGTCTATGACCTGCAGTCCAGTGGCGGAGCACCACCTGTGGGGGGCTTCATCTACAGGGGCTGTCAGTCTAGAAGACTGTACGGCAGTTATGTATTTGGAGATAAAAACGGGTAAGTACAACTCATGTATTCCACTGTTAAGACAGTACTGATAAACAATGTGATGAAAGAATTAAGTTCACTACATGTTGTGAAATGTAGACTCCCTACATACTTGATGTCAGAAAGCAGTACACGTTGTAGCGCTTCATTCTAATGACGCAGTGCAGTTGATTTATGAGTTATCAGAACCATCATCAGGCTTATCGAGATCAACGCGGACTCTTCCATCTCTTCTCACACTGAAAAATCTGTCCCCAGCATCGGCTTGTGCCAAAGTAAATACAAAGTTCCATCCACGTGGGGGAAAACAAGTTTTATGTTACTGTCGCCGCTACGGCTCAGCCCATACAGTGTAAATGGAGATTAGACATCCTGCCCTGTGCTGTTCACACTTTTCTTTGGTTTGTAATTCATCCTACTTTGCTGATGTCAAACACTAACGCTTGAGTAAACAAAGGAAGTAAATAGTGTAGGGGGGGGGTGAGTACAATATCAGGAGTTGGCCCTGCATTTAAAACAATGTGTGGTCGGTTAATTCTGTGCCTCATTACAATTTGGGGGCATAATGTTGTGGCTGAGTGAAGGCTCCAGCATGATGTTTGTTTTGAAACTAAAAGCCGAGCTCTTAAATAACACCATGTGGGACATGGGGTGGAAAAGAGAGATGGGTCAGAGAACCATGTTACAAGAAGTAAAAGTTGTCCTTGTTTCCAGATCTCTACACTTTGAGCCAATTTATCTTCAAATAACTTGCATTGTGTGTGTGTGCGCGCGTGTGTGTGCGCGCGTGTGTGCGCGTGTGTGTGTGTGTGCGCGCATGCGTGTGTGTGCGTGCGTGTGTGTGCGTGTGTGTGTGTGTGTGTGTGTGTGTGTGTGTGTCAGGAACCTGCGGATCCTCCAAAAGTCGTCATTATCAACATCAGCAACTGGTGAACAGTGGGTGGAGAAAGCTCTCTGCCTGGGCTCAGCTAGTTCCTGTGGCTCTACGCTTGTGGGACACATCTTGGGATTCGGAGAAGATGAACTGGGTTAGTAGGGCAATGACAGACAGAAAAATCTCAGCTGCTCAATCTGACCTTCCCTCCTTTTCCTTTCTCTCTGCCTTTGTTGTGCTCGTTTCCATATATCCACATGAGTGACATCTGTGTGTTAACATTAACATATTATCTCAAGTCGCTTTGAGGTTTTTCATAATTAACTCTTGAAAGCTCGTTGACTGATTTCAAACCTTTGGACTAGACTGACTTACAGTCATTGTGTTGTATATTAAAAAAAAAATTCACATCAATCCAAATTTTCCAATTGGTTATTCTTTGTAATGTTTTACATTAACAGTAAGCGATGCATAGAAACAAGATAGAAAATCTCAGAAAACCGCAACTCCGAGCCAACAGGAAGTGTCAGTCAAACTACAGGGAAACTAATAACCCTGCAACTCTACGTCAATGGCACATTCCCAACAGGATATTAAATAGTGTGTGTGTACTTCCTTCTGGATTAATTGTCATTTCCATAAGATAGCACCGATACTCCAAAGACCCACCCGTGTATTGGGCCACCTACAAGGCAATGTTTTGCATGGGTAGTGAGATGTGTTACTGTTTACCTGCAGGAGTGCAGCATTAAGATAAGGTGGGGTGAGCTGAGGTGAGTGCACTAATAAGATACAGAACATTTACACCAGGTGGACCCCCACCAGACACAGTGACACAGACACAGAATTATTAACTGTGAGGTCTGTTGTTTCTGATTTAAAACGACCACGCAACGTGAATCACTCTCACAGCCAATCAGAAATGTTTGATCACGCTTCTTGCGGGTGAGGTCTTGGAGTTATTATTTGACGGGGTATTTAAAGATTCCTTTATTCAATCATGATTTGCAAGTGGTGCAAGAATCGTGGAGGGGTGGGCGTGTGTCCCAAAGCACAGACACATGTTAACAATTTGTCCCCTTATGGAATTTTCTTGCGGGCTTGTTCCTCATTAAATTATCTGCCTGGTTCCCAGTCATGAGTATCCAATTGTCCCATTAAACTCTTTCTTAAGGTCCGTTGGCAAGTGCAGCATTGCAGAAGCTTTAGCTCTACTCGTTTTCCTCTCATCCTCTCATCGCTTCCCTCCTGTTGTGTCTTCTCGTCTCCTTTTCTCTCATCTTGTCTTTGCCCCTCTCGTCTCTTCTCCTTTCCCCTCCTCCTATCTCCAGTTGCACATGTCTTGCATGGACTTGTGGTGTAATTGCTCTTATTTGTGTCCTCGAGCACAAAAGATTGATCACTGGGACATATGCAGTATATTAAAAGTATGAAGTAAATCATGCAGATGGATCACTTCCATGTGACTGTTACTCTTTTTCAGGTGAAGTCTATATACTGGCGAGCAGTAAAAGCATGGCACAGTCACACAGTGGGAAACTCTACAAGCTGGTGGACCCCAAAAGGTACAATCAAGATGTACATTTATTTGTTTTTGTCCCTTTCGGGAAGGGGGTTCTTTGACATTTAGAAAAGGGCTTTGAGTAAGCCATGTTCTTTCAGCCATCCTATTTTTGATGATGGTATGTAGTTGGGTCTCAGTTCAGTCAGTAAGTGATCCGTCAATACTTTTACATGTCAGCTAATGAGGCTCGAGCAAGCTAGAGCCCACCATTCCTAGTTCCATGCTGGTTTTGTTTTTTGTTTTATAGGTCATGCAACCGTGAATCTATAGTTAATCATATTTCACAGCAGTGTTTTTTTTCCTCTTTCTATTCTTACATTCTTTCACTCACATTTAACATGATGCTCTGACGATGACCAGAACCTTTGTGCCATTTGTGCAAGTTTGTGTAAGTTTCATAGCATTTCAAAACATTAGTGTAAATATGTGTATATTTTTCAGAACATTTGACTGTGTGTGTGTACACACAACATCTCATCTCTAAAAAACATTCCAGTTTGTGTGTTAATCCTTACCATATGCATCACAGTATTAGAAGTAGAAATCATTCAGATAGTGATGGATCTATAAACTGTGCAAAGCCAAGTACATGTGGAAAAACATTTGTCACTCAAGAGAGGAAAATATGCACATAGGGCATGAATTCATCCCACACGAGGGATGTATAAGCATTTGTAGCTGATATATTGCTCCTGCAAACATAAGCAGACTGTAATTCATAACAATTTATTCAAAAGTTTCAAACTGATCTGCCTATCTTCTTATCAGCACTTTTGAAGACAATCCTGCAGGGTTAGGCCCCGTTGCTCAGGTCAGTAAGTGAATCACGTCAAACTTTGAACTACAGAACGCATGAAAGAAAAGTCCCAAATGAATAATATTTCTTTAGGCTAGGTTGAATTTCATTAAGAAAGGCAGAGAGAGAGACTTTGCATGCCTCAGAATCACAATTGAAATATATCCACAGGTGACGACAGTGCCACCCAGGCATTAGTACAATTAATTACACCACAGATGTTTCAAAGGGGCCCTGATGGCTCACTCCATATTTATGTTTTCTGGCATGGTCGCTGGATGCATTTCTCCCAAAGAACAATTCTTTCCACCATCAACCGGACTTGTTTAGTCTGTGCGGACCCTGTGGTGTTGGAGTCTTGACTCTTAATACACTCTGGCTTCATTATTAGGATCTTGTTACAGGGAGGATGGAGAGGGGGTGACAGGGGGAGTAAATGGGGTAGCTAACGTGTCTGACCTCAGTGCGTTATCAAGTCTGGTGGTCCTACCCTCTTTTCTCTTCCATACTGTGGGGACATCTGGACCCTAAAGCTCACAGAAAGAGGTTTGTTTGAGAGTATGGTGGTTTTTGTGGTCCAGTATAGCATCTAGCGCTGTGTTTTGATCAACCGTGTGTTTAGGAACATAGGAGGGGAAAGGAGGAACTGTTAGGGAGAGCGGGTAAAGGCTTACAGGGAAACATCAGCCATAAAATCCCTCAGCAGTGTTTGTGTAAACATGTCCTGGCCAGATGACTTCATTTCTAGGTATTTGTTTGTCAGTTGGAGTACCCCTCCAATAATAAATAGGCCACCATGCATTTTGAAACATGTTGAATGTGTGTGATGTGTGTGTATGCGTGTGTGTGTGTGTGTACGAGTGAGTAAAACAAAAAATGAGACAGAGAGCAAGAAGGGACTTGTTTGTGATTTAGCAATGTAATAGAAATGTTTCCAGTCATATTTTCTCCTATATAGTGACTGTGAGATGTGGCTGACAGTTCTGAATTAATTTGTAAGTGGACCTTTGAGTGATCAGATATGCACATATATTGTATCCAATTGTCATAGCTAATTGAGGTAAAATATAATATTTAATATTTGACATACTCCTCTTATTTTGCTCTACAGCAGTCTTACCTCCTACTCTTACCCTTACGACCTAATTAATAAAACCTAACGATTGAGCAATGCAGTAAAGTGCTTGAAACTTTAATGTGATTGTGGTTTGCTCTGCTCATATACTGTGGGCAAATATTCAACTTTTCAAACCCACTGAGTCTGCATTTAAGAGCATAATTATTTAGACAGAGAGAGCATTGTATTTACACCAGAAAACCCTCACGTTTTGGAAAAGGACCATACTAACAAAGATATTGTGATATGACACAACAAAGGGATACATTTTAGCCCCTCTTGACATACAGTATACATATACTGTATGTCAAGGGAGCCATACTGTAAAGTTATGTTTATCATCACATAATTCAGAAGGCACATGTTGCTCTCCATCAGCTGTGTTCTTACAGTTGGCCCTTGGCAACAGCGTAATTGTAACATATAGAGCCAGACCTCCTGCTGATTTCTGGTGTAAAATGTGATTTGCCTTTCTATTTGTTACAGCCCCTTTCCACACCAAAGAAGGGAAAGCTTTATTATGAAGGACTTTTCACACATTTAGGTTTTGTCAGCTGCAGGCTGGACTGATTGAATTACAGTAAGCAGAGACCTTAAAAAGACACAATGAACTTCGAATAGGGTCCTGGGACCTCTTTATGAACTGCATTAGCAATGGAAGTCACAAATCACTGGATGTGCATGCTGCAGGTGCTCGTTTGTGGATATATTTATGTGTATGTGTGCCTCTCTGTGTTTTTGTGTGTACAGATATAAACTGTGTGGGTGGTGGGTACAAGCAAACATGCACATCTGTGAGCCTGTGTGAGCGTGTGGTACGCTAGCTCCCAGCACGCTGCAGAAAAAAAAAGCCTTTTCTTTATTTTCCTATCCCTCCTAAATCTTCCTACATCTCTGCTGTGGTCCTCCCCTTGACAAAGCTGCTTGCCAGTCCCACTGAATAGCCCTGGCTCCTACAATACACAGTAAATTTCTTGCACAATTAAAACAAGGAATGAAGCTACAAAAGAAGCCCCCAAACAATGGAGTCAGATGACAAAACAGCAAAAGAGACCACACTGGGCCGTTTGATTAAGCCATTGTTGGAGCACACAATGTACACCACTCCACAGCCCTTTTCTCACATATACCTCGTGTCAATCAAACAGGCCCCGTGAGCCAACAAGCTAAACATGCGCGCACACACTAACAAACATAATAATAAAACAGATCAGGGGTAATTTTGAGGCAACACGTCCTCACTCCTCTGACCACGCCGACTTGAATGAACGTCGTTGTTCATCTGGTGTGAGGACAAAAAGGAAGGAGAGTTCCTAACCTGCGTTTTTCTCTCCCTAGTTCTCACTTTTAACTCGCTTTATATGCTCATTTTCATTTCACTCAGGAAAGTCTGCAGTTTATCCAAGTATTGTTCAGATCGCCATCCTCATCATCTCGCCCTCTGTCCATGTAGCAACCTCATGTGTGAGTGCTGTCACCCTTCTCCCATTCCCTCTCACAAATACACCACCCCTCCCAAAGTTGATAAATTCCCACAGTGGCTGTTGACCCAGCTGCCTTTGTCAAGTGGCGCTACCAGCAGGTGCTGTTTTCACAGCCACCCTGGCAGTCGTACAGACTGTTTAGTAGCGCTGCTGACCCCTGCCTGCTATTAACAGTGTTAGCTACAGACCCCCCAATCCTCCAGGGACTCTTACTCTTTCTCCCTCTCTCTCTCTCTCTCTGTTTGCTTCCCTCCGTCACTCTTTTTTAACTACATGCAGCCTGCAACAACAAAAGCCAGCAAGGATGGAGTCTGGAGTTGGGTGCTGATGGGAGCATGGGAATCACCCCCCCAACACACACACACACACACACACACACACACCCTCCGTCCTCCAAATTTAAAGCAACTTTATAACACATACACGCAGTATTGTCATAATGCACTGCTATCAGCCAGTGTGTGATATGTGTGTCAGAACTTAGGCAACACAATTCACACTACGTATAATAATGTCAAATCAGAATTATAATTGTCTTCAGTCAAAATTAATAATTCCTTTTATTTATTAGGTGACTTAACTCCACATCTTTCTATGACACAGTTTCACCTGTAAAGTAAGTAGATTAAGTAAAATAAATATATTTACTGAAATAACCAAATGACAATGATGGCACCAAGGACAGGTGAGGTTTAATCAACCCAGTCAGCATTCCTCAGAGCAGAATACGAAGTCTGTCCACAAACCCAAGTAAATGGAGTCAACTTCATTACCTAGAGCGATTAAACATGTTGTATAAATACATTTTAAAAACATGGCTGATTTCATTTTAGAATAGATATTAAACTAAAATTTACTTTTGGTCTCCAGTCCAGATTGACTATTTACCATTTGATCTAGAGCCATTGGTTGATGACGCCTGTTCTCATTGACAAAGCATTACATATATTCAGACACAAACACACACACACACACACACTGACCTCACTTCTCATGCCTTTCAGTCCTAATACCAGCATCAGTCTCTAGGAATCCAGTTACCATGCCTGTGCGTATGCGTGTGTGCAGCAAAAAAGTGTTGCCTCATTAGCTTCTAATACCTCACTACATCAGAAATGTTTATGAATCCATATTTATCTTTTTCCGTCTCCCTTTCCACACACATACACAGGCAAGCCACACACACACACACTAAGAGAGACACTGGTGTGTGTGTGAGTCAGTGGGCAACAAGCACTAACAGACGCTTCATATTTGAACTTGATTACGCACTCACTGTATTATTTCCAGATTTGTAGAGCGTGATATGAAATAATTCAGTTTCTGCCCTTTTGTTGATGTGCGTGTCTGGATGTTTGTCTTAATATGGAATGATCACAATATGTCTGTGTTGTGTTCAGACTTTACACATATGGTGTGGAGATGTTTGTGTGTGTCTGAGTTTTCCAAATCATGTTTATATCTGAGGGAGCCCTGTTTTAACCCAACATGTTTAGTTCTTAAAGAATGTAAGGGAAACACCTCATTTGACACAGGAATTGTCCTGGCTCTACAGTAAATCCATTTCGACAAATTGATTCTATGAATCCACCAATACGTTATTGGCAAATTATTGGGGAAGAGAAAAGACATCTAAAATGGTAACTATCTACATGGGTTTAAACACATTTAGATACATGACTGTGTATGACAGAAGATTTCTTGGTTGTTGAACCATTCAAGTATAGCTTTAAATAACAGAACCACATGGTGTTAGTAGTTTAAATAAGGCATATTTCTTACGATATTGCTGTAAATCATAATATTGTGTTACTGTGTACCTCAGTCAACAAGAGTTGAGTGAAGCTTTTGTTTTTGCCCAGATTTTTGTTTGTTTGGGGGATACTTTTAAAAAGTATTGCATGGATTTGCACACAACCTTTTTGGAAACTGTGGCGATTCTTGCAAATAAGAACTGATGTGTGTCGGTGGGTGTGATTTTGAAAGACTCGAACTTCTAAACAGGCTTCTGCGATGCAGACATGAGAAGAAGAAGAAACATCCATTAATAGCCCAATCAAACAACCTGTATACACTGGAGATATCATTTTTGTTTTGGACATAATCACTCTGCCAATTTATTCATTTGGTGTAGCAGGTAACCACGGAAAACAAATACAGTACTGATGAGCATGTGGTGTAAGTGGCCAAATTCTGAAAATTGGGAAGAATTCGAAAATGCCATATAACATTATCATGCAATCATCCAAAAATGGAATTGCTCTTTAACCACACACCTTTATGCTGCACCCTATTTACATCTGTAATTATTTCCAGTACAGTTCTTATTATTGAATGTGAGAAAATAATGAGGCCATGACTTTTCCCTTGCACCCTGGCCAAATATTTCCTTTTTTGTATTTTCTCATTAGCTACTGGACTTGAAAACTACTGTAATCTAAAGGACTTGGTTAAACATTACCATGATGTGTATTGTGTTCAGCTAATATTCAAAAACATCAAAGAATTTGTCATACACCATTTTAAAACAGATATTTTTAAGGTAATGTTCCCCGAAATATAATAATCTGAGTGCTACTGTGTCATGTTTATTTACTATTATAACTGTAACAAGGTGCGAGGGTATCGAAACACTGCAAGCAATAATATTAAATCGATTCCTCGCCCTTTTTTCTGTAATTTGTTAGCATGTCATGTGATGCTTGAGTCCCCCACATGCTGACTTTCCCTTCTTCTAACAACTGTTGCAGGCTCCACGCCCCTAAGGAGTGCCAGCGTCAGGTGGAGCCTCCAGAGCTGCTGATGACAGCTTGTTCCAGACACTGTAAGAACGGACACTGCACCCCTACTGGCAAGTGCTGTTGTAGCCCTGGCTGGGAGGGACCCTTCTGCAGGGCTGGTGAGTACTTTTCAGTAGATTTGCATCTGCTGGTTTCAGAATAAGAATAAGATCATCTGGACAAACATTAGTGTGTTCCTTTTCAGTAATGCACAACATGCACAGTAGGCATGCCACAATTTCCTTAAACCATCAAAAAAATCATTTGATATTCTGTGGCTTCCAATCATCTTTTCTTAATTTGCTTTTTAACCAAGAAAATGTCCTCCTCTCATCTCTGTAGCCAAATGTGAACCAGGCTGCCGCAATGGAGGAGTGTGCATGGAGCCCAACAAGTGCCTGTGTAAGAGCGGCTACTCTGGCGCCCAGTGTGAGAAGAGCGAACGGGGTATGCCCAACGACCAGGAGAAAGACGGCATACTGGACCACATCATTGACATGACCTCGTACCTCCTGGACCTGACCAGCTACATCGTATAGGGGTGTGCAGACGGGGGCCGCTCCCTGCTGTCACCCTCAAGTTGACACAAATCTACCTACCACCACCAGCAGACTCTAACGAGGTGTCCTTAATATGGCCTCTTAATCTCCCTCACACCTACATAGGCATGTACACACACACATACACACACATAAACAAACACACACAGGATCCCCATTGGACTGCTTTTCATCCACATCATCATACCAAACTCTCCCTCTTTCGCCTATAAGCTACTAGCTCCTGAGCACCAGGCCTGGCATCCAAGCCGTGTTCACGTATTTCTGAGAGACCTGCAGACGGCAGCGAGACAATTGACAAGCATGGCCAAGATACGGAAGTTCCACTAAGACATTTCTTTTCTTGTTCAAACCCCCCCCAAAAAAAAAAAAAACGCCTGCATGTGGCTGACTCCACATTAGGACCTCCCCCCACCCCCCACTGCACAGAGGACACTACACAGGAATAGACCATTTCAACCCAAGACTTTCAGAGGCTATGTGTTGCCTTACTTAAGTTCCCCACCCCTCACCCCCCCTCACCCCGTAAATGGAGTTTGATGCATTTCAGCTGAGACGGTTGATCGTTCAGGGGTGATGTAAAGGATTCAAAATAGGAGTGGTTGACGAGCTCAAGACGCAAGTTGTGCTCATGGTCGTTTCCATTCAAAAACCTACAAACATAGACTTTGAAGGAACCTCAGGCTCAGTGGTAAAACACTGAGAGGTCTCTGAGAATCGTGGGTCACATAGAGCCCACAGTGCTTTGTGCTATTCTATACAAAAAGACGCAAATACAAGAGAGATAAACCAAGTTGTCTCCCAAATGATGTTGTATTTAGTTTGTGGGCACATTGTCATAAAAAGCTATAACAGTATACAGTATGTATACTTTGTTTTGCAGCACTCACTTGCTATCAATGTACAGAAACGACAGTAGACTGTTATCGACACAGAAATAGGAATGACCGAGTGAGGATGTTTTACTTTGTCAAAGCCAGTTTCATACAATCTGAATGGAGTTGTTGACTCCCATGCACTGTATTCATTTTATTTTTTTTCTCTTTAATTCACTTTATTATTCAAAATGAATTGAAACATTTATTGAAACACAGTGAGAGTAGTTTCATATTCACACACACACACACACACACACACACACACAAACACACAAGCACGACACTAGCACAGGTATGGCTTAACAAACTCCTGTCATTGCGTCACACACTGAAACTGAAGCCGAACACAAAACTACAAAGGGAAGAGAAAGCGCGGTGATGTATATTTCCAATAGAGCTTACCTAAGTACTACTTAGCATTGCAAAAAAAAAAAAAAACTATAGCATTACTATTGTTATCATAGAGGAGGGTTTATTTTTTTAAGCGTAATAATATATGGGAGAGAATGGTGTTTATAGAAAGCAGTTTTACACTAAGCTTGTCAACTCATGTCATTTCATGTTCTTGTACTTATACATATGCAGCTTTTGCCTCTGTTAAGAAAGATACGGGAGGATATGTTTTTTTTCTACGTCTACTTCTTTTTTTTCCCAGTGTAAAAGTAATGCATGTCTGTGCCTGCATAAAGTAATTTGAGTCCATCTAATTCTTTTCCCTGACATGTGGTTTCATTACCACTGTCAGCATTGTGTCTCTATTTTGAGATGATCAAAGATTGTGTCAGGCCACCAAGTCGCTGTGGAAGAAGTTCACGGTCAAGAGGCAGATCTTATCTGTGGAGAGCAGATTTAAGATTAACCTGAGGACCTGTCTAATGAAGATTAGGTTGAAAAAACTAATTTCAAAGATTGAAGGTTAAACTCTACTGACCATCTGACTCTGAAACAGAAAAGAAATACAGTTAAACACAGACCGGGATTGTCTGGAGCCACATTAATGTGTTGTGACTTTCTAGATGCCAGACTCAAGTTCAATACAGACGCAGCACATAAACACACATGCCCATCCACTTCAACTTATAACTTATCTTTATTAAGAACTCTACATTTGTTTAAATTCCATAAAATGATTCTGTCAATCATTGTGTTGAACAGTTTTTTTTCCCTTTGTTTCAAAGGCAAAACAGTTGCAGTGTTGCTTTCTCCTGAAAAAAGCAGTTTTCATGTATCATGGTTAATTGAAGTTTAGTGTCCGTCAGGATGTATTTGTTGTTCATCTCCGGCCGCGCTTGTGTTTGCTGAAATAAATCAACTCTACCTGGTCTAAATGAGTCAAAATGGAATTCATGCTGTAAAATGGAAAATTATAATTTTTTTTAGCACTTAATGTGAAAGTTGCATTGTAGCTGCTGAGAGGGCGTGGTGTGAATAGAATAACCATTTTCATTATTTAAGTAGTTACACAAATAAAATAATTATTTAAGTTCTCTATGTTGTTTTTACCATTGTACTGTATGTGACATTTTTTTTATTCCTGTATTGTAAATAAAACTAGGGATAACTTTGTTTCTCTTCAGAAATATCAATATGTCTATTAAAATTTATAGCATGTTTGAAATATTTGTGTCTCTTTTGTTTTGGTGTTTATCATGTCAGTGGGTTGAGCAATAATATATATATATTTTTAATTGCTTTTTGATTATAAGAAGGTCGAAATGCCACAATACTGCCCTATCTTTCCAAATGATAAATTCCAGAAAAATGCACACAACTTATATTCGGCCACTACCTTAAAAGGAGCCATCCGGACTTCAGAGAAACTGTGATGTCACAATTATACAGTCATCAGGCACCACCCATTCACAGCTATTCAAATCATCCACTAATCACTAATAATAATGCAGAGCCCGTAGGAAGGATGTATTCGTGAGCCAGGCTATAATTTATGTTGCAGTGCAGATCTCAAGCTCAATCAATCTCTCAATTTCAACTTTTAATAATAATAAAGTTTTCAATATCTATATACAAAAATCTACAAAAAATGATACACACCATTGTGCCATGTGCAAGCTATATCCTGGAAGCTGAGGTTGATCTGACAGTAACAGTCAGAGAGGTATGTGAGCCACAGACACAGACGCTCCTTGCTTCATAGATAGATTTATGAGATTGACACAAAACAACCAGAAAGAAGATTGAGAGAGGAGATTTAAAACTATATTTGGTTTTGATTTTTGTGCTCAAAACCATAAATATATCTTTTTAGGGATATCATCATGTCAAATAAAAGCCTGGAAATGTGTACAAATAGAGCCAAATGTGCCCATATAGTAACTTGCCAAATGGTTGGACTTGAAAGAAAATGAATGGAACATATGCAACGACTGGCTTGAGTGGAAAGCTATGATGTTTTCTGTGAGAGGAACTGTTTCAATAAAAAGAAACCACAGATACACTTTGTGGAAGACTGAATAACCATCAGTGCTATTGCTTTTGCTAGAATCCTACTAAAAAATTATGAACACACAAAAAATGAAAAGACAACAAGACCTATTTTGACAGTGAAGATGTGTGGTCTAATTTTTTTTTCTGACTGAAGAATTGGTTCAGAACTTTTCAAGACTGTCTTGAATCAATATGCAGGTGCCCAAACTGAATATTCTTGATTTACTTATTCCTACTGGCCATTAAGAGATCCCCTGCTAATGCCCTTGCAATGTAAGTGATGGGGAACTAAATCCACAGCCCTCCCACCATGCAGAAACGTATTTAAAAGTGTATCTGAAGTTAATAGGAAGCTTCAGCCGCCTTGACAGACGGCAAAGCCCCAGAACATTAGAGATTTGTGATAATGGGCTATAAAAATTAAATGTACTTGACTCTATGTCTGCAGATAATTTCACAAAAATGTGCTCTTGGCAGGTACCTTGGCCTCTACTCAGGATCCACATACTTGCTGGTTTCTGGAGCTTTCCACCAAATCACATGGTCTTGATCAGAAAATGCTTTTTGCTGATGAAGACTGTGGGTGACCATATGCTGGACAAGAGACATTTAAACTGTTTTAAAACATTAACAGCAACATGGCACACAGGGAGTGCATTTGTTTTGTGGTGTTGTGTACTTGAATCAATTAGCTAATACCACAGCGTGCTATTGTAGAGTATTTCGTAGACTGAATAGATGAATGGTAATTAAATCTACAGAATCTGTAGAGATAGTTCTGGCCCCATACTGGGAATTTTCCCATTTCTGGTAAGTCAGCTGCAACATTTCCACTGATGGTTTTTCCTCTAGCCAGGTAAAAAGAGTAAAGAGAAGGATGTTGAGAAAATGTTTGAGTTAAAATTGGGCCAAAGTGGCCATGAGCCTAAGGTTTTCCCTTTACTGCTGCTTGAATGGAAAAGCTGCCTGCGCAGTTGACAGTGAGGAGAGAGCCGAGTGATGGCTGCTATGTCGTCATGCAGCGTCATGGCATCGCTCAAAGTTCAAGCCGAAAATTCCTCATTTGAAGTGGAAATTCTCTCCTTTTTTTTCGGAAGTACACAAACACATTCATGCGTGGAGGCACACACGCAAGAACCACTGCTGATGGCAATATTAATTTCCTTCTCAAAATACCAATGAGGCTTTGTGTTGTATAATGATTGTGAGCGGAGACCACCCACCTCACTCTGGTCTCACTCGCACACACACACACACACACACACACACACACACACACACACACACACACACACACACACACACACACACATACACACACATACACACACACACACAAGTGCACACACTGCCATATTTAGAGTAATGCAATACTAAGTTGTCTATGCTCTGTTCAGATCCAATCAAAATTGCATAAAGTGGAACTGTCCAATAGTGCTGCAAGGTCCAGCGTATATTTGCGTTTATACACTATCTGTGGCATGAATCATTACTTTTCATTTGGAATAGTTTTCTTTTTCCTTCCCAAAGGGCCCTTGTCTGGCTATCTTTCCCAAACAGTGTAACCCAGTACTTTGAATAAACATGAGGAGTCTGTATACCAAATATTTGTAGGACTGAGATGGCTGGAAGTGCATGCTATAATATTGTATACATGACTGAAAGAGTCAGCACAAGCATACTTATAGGGTAACAGGAGGAGGCTGACGGAGCAGGA
Source organism: Lepturacanthus savala (assembly GCA_030544235.1). NCBI lineage: Eukaryota > Metazoa > Chordata > Actinopteri > Scombriformes > Trichiuridae > Lepturacanthus > Lepturacanthus savala. Next base: position 29,944,654 of record CM060466.1, read on the forward strand.
AAAAACAATAGTCCTGTGATTAAAAAGAGGCACGTCATTCTTTTGCCTCATCCAGAGGCAAGTGAACAATTCATTATTCCATGTTTACTTGTGGATCTCTCCTATAGTAATTTGTTACTGCAGGTCCTCCAGTAGCTGCTCTGTCTTGGGACTATCACTGTCTTGTGCCATAGAAATCAAAAACGAACATAGGCATTTATGAATTAATATGCACCAGGAGTCGTCTGGGATTGGTGCAAAAATAATAACAAGTGAAACTGAGGTGGTCAATCAATACCACACAATCCACCGTAAAACTTGTGTTTATTCAGGCTTTTCTACCCACATGTTGTACTGTATGTCAATACACTGTGAGTCCTGAACTATTCAAGTTTAATGGAGGCTTGAAAAAACAACAATTACAACCTGTATAAGAGTCTATCCACTCCTGTTTCATGTTCTGTTGAACTTCTTTTTGCAATGATGCAGTCTTTCCAGATTTTAGTAATTATACAGGCTAGTAATTATATTATGCATTATTAATGCAGACTGGAGGGATGGGTTAAAACTAAAGACCCAAAATGAGACCCAAAACAAGGAAGAGAAACAAAATGATCACACAATAATAAAATTGTGCTATATACCCCATAAGCTATGTCGATAATGAAGTCTGAACTGAATTGAATTGAAGGATGACTTTCAAACTTCTTTGCTATTCATTCATACATCATGTGACTAAATTCTAATCAATAATTCTTTCAAACTTCACTAGAATTCTCCAATTTTTGACAGCAGGAAGTCAGTATTTCACTCTATCAAGACTGCATTCATGTAGGCAATATAATCACTGTAATCAGCTAGACGTAGACCACTGGTCAGTCCTCAGCTCTGCTGCTACTAGATCTGTTAACTGACTTCAACATTTTTAATCACCAAATCCTCCTCTGCACACTCATGAACTTGGTATCTTTGGCTTTTCCCTACACTGGTTCATATCTTACCTCTCAAAGAGATCTTTTGGAGGATCTTAGAGTGAGGAAGTATCCAAATTGCATGGCTTATCCACGGGGGTTCCTCAAGGGTGACTGCTAGGTCCCCATGTTTTCTCAATATACACCACCTCACTTGCTGCAATCATCCACTCCTATGGTTTCTCATACCATTGTTACAATACCCAGCTCTCCCTACCATGTATGATCTTCAACCAGCCCAAACAGTAAAGTCCCTCCACTGGTATCCAGTGCTGCCTGCATAAAATGCAAATCCTTGACTCCTTGAAGAAAGCAACCTAAAACTGCCTACCTGAACTTCCTCATTCAGATCTCCCTCTTGCTCACTTCCCTTTGCCAATGAAATGTGCCTGGTACTACAATCACTACAGGGTCTGCAGTCACTTGCTCAACTCTTTTCTTCTGAAAAAGAGGAATAATTACCAAAGACCCTCTTGATCTTTAGGAAAAAGAATAGGTCTTTTTAGAACATCTCTAACACCATCAGCACATGCATTGCTTATATTGTACAGTATAAACTCTTGGATAAAAACATCCCATTTCTATGCAGATGACATTCACTTGTAGACTGATGATCTTACTCAAAATAAAGGCATACATGGCTGCTGTAAAAATGGATTTCACTAAAATGCCTACTTCAGTGAAATCTGAATCAGTTGACCTTGATCCTAAATTCAGATCAAACTGAGATGGTAGTCAGCGGCCCTGCTAGACACCAGTTTGATCACATACCACTTTAAATTAGTGGAAGCAGGGTGGTCTTACATCTGAACCCATCTCTCGTTTGTTCCCCTCTATTCAAAAATAAGTTATTCTTATGTTTATTATCCGTTTAAATATTGGGAGATTACCCATTCTGCAGTGCTTCCTCTACAAAGTCTACAGGGACAGAGTGGTGTGTTTGGTTAATTGAGCTAAAAGCTAGGCTGATAGAGCTAGCCTACTGCTAACAACTTGCTAACTGCTACACAAGCAGCAGGACAGGTTCCCTGCTGCTTGTGGTGGGTGAGGCTTCATGAATCCATAATTTATCAGCCAAGGAGGGAGAAGGAGACAGAGTAGATGTACTTCCAGCTCCCTGCCATCCCCATTTATGGTTGAAACCATGTTAACATACATATTAATCATAGTAGATTATATTTACACAGTTAACTTGTCTGGAGGGGAACTTTAAGGAATCACCATCAATGTTTTTTTCCACTAACTCAATGAATTCTCAATAAATTTTCCTTCTGATAAAGTGATTTATTATTGCTACTGTTCTGATAACCATTGCATTTCACACGCTGTGTGGCTGTGTGCCCCCCCCTTAATTTCTACTCCTTGTTCTTGCTTTTTTTCTCAGGCATTTCTTGCTGGTCCTACAGCCATCCTGAAACCACTTTGCTTCTCTGGCTGTCGGTGCCATTTCCTGAGGTTTTGGATGTGGTTCCCTATCCTGCAGGAGTCCAGCCTCTCTCTCTGTGAATGATGTCTTTATCCTTCTCTCTCTCTGGTGTGAATAATGTCTTTTTCTTGTCTCTTCTCCCATGTATGTGTATGGTGTGAATGTAAAGGCTGTCCTCCTGCCAGCATGTTGATGGAGGTTGCGTGGCTCAGGTGCCAAGCAGCTTGGCAATCTCTTCATCACAATCTGATATGATAAATCCATGACAAATGTTGCATTCTGTAATGTGTGTTATATTCTATACATACAGCATCTATTGTCTGTCCTCTGTTGCTCTCCTTGTATTTTCCATATTTTTCATTGTTAAATGTGTTTTAGGGAGTTTTTCCTTATCTGACTCAAAGGTCTAAGGACAGAGGTTGTTGTATTACAGACTGTAACGCCCCCGGAGGCAAATTAGTGATTTATGATATTGGGTTATACAAATAAAATTGACTTGATGTGACGCTCACTACGATTGTGATATCCGTCCCGTTCGATTCTCCCTGCTCCATGAATAACTGTTTCCACTGTGATCTAACTGTACATTACCACTTCACCACAATACCACAAAACTGTGGAAATCACTCTTAAATGTATGTTGTACTTATGAAGTCATGATGTCTTGTCAGAACATGATCCTAACTGGGGAGCAACCTTGATTAATTTTGTGCATTAACATCTGTGTTTGTCCATATTGGCACTGGTCTCTTGAGATTTAGAACAGTAATCGTGGCTCTCTCCGGGTTCCAACATATTGATTTATGTGAGAATATTGGATCTGCGCTGTGTAAACACTTGTGGTTGTTGTTTCAGTAAGTCTGAAACTGCATTTTCTTTTTTTGTAAGTATATGTACATATGTGTGCAAGTCAATCTGCCGGTTGTATATCTAGTTTTGTCACACCCCTAATTGCGTAGTGTATTCAGTGACCTCATGTGTTTACTCTGGGCTGCCTCAATGAGTACTACTGCTGAAACGCACGGCCGAGGCAGCTGAAATCTCATATTCCCTGGCCAATCACTTACTAATGAAGACACACTTTCCAAACAGCTTGCTGCTGCCGCTGCTGCCTTTTCCTTCTGCCTCGCTGAACTCTCAGCTTATCACATAACAAAACAAACCGCACTCGCCGACCACCTTGGAGGAGGTTTGGGTGGGTTTGTGCAAGGATGTTGGATGTTGTCAGCTTTTGTTATTAGCTTAGACATTTTTTGTCATCACATTTGCCCCAGCCGCCTTCACACCTACACTATCTCATGTTTCACAAGTCATCTCGAAGCCGTCATTTTTACACTAATCGCCCATCCCATTTCCTCCTTTCTTTGCACCAGCTTTATTATTGGTTCTCATGCTCCTCTCTTTTCACCTCTCCGTCCACTCTTCATTCCATCACTCCCTCTCCCCCTTCCTCTCTCTCTCTCTCTCTGCTCCTGGATTCGGAGCTTGTTTACTCTCCCGGACCACAGCACTGACTCGCATCCATGAAATGATGCAATTAAGGTTCCCACTGGGGCTCAATCTGTCATGTGAACATATGCAAAACCCCCACAGAGTGCTGAGAGTAGGACTCTGAGTGTCGGCCGACAGGTAAGACTGACGGCGGTGAGCGGTGGTGGTTAAAAATGGGAGGGGGGATAGTTAGACTCATGTCTTCTAGTGCAGAAAATTTGGAAACGTGTGTCTACAGGACATAAAGATGAAGACAGAAAATGTCAGTTGTGTGTGGGGTATGTTTTTGAAAGCTCTCATACCAAAACACTGTTCCAATTTATACTTGTATTTGTATTTTTGGCTTTGAAAAAAGCATTTTTTTGGTTATTTATATATGATGTATATTTTAACCAGAAGAGGCTAAATGAAAGAAGTGTGTATTAGTAAATGAATTTATTTGAGCTAGTGCACACAGTAGGTTAAGTGATAGATACAGTATGTGACGAGTCAGTTCAGAGCCTGTTGTGATGTGCCGTGAGTCGTAAAGTATCCCCCTAAATGGAAGATCCAGAGCTACTTGCATTGGGTAGGATACTCAAATTAAGAATACATGGAATACTAGGAATGTGGGCTAGATTTCACTTTTTTTTCCAGTTGGCTCGTATTAGGAAGAGAATATTTTCCACCCAATAAGAACTGTCATCACACTTTCAATATTGGAATACTGTATTGAGATAAATTTGGAAAAAGTAAAAAACATTGAGTCAATTTAATTTTTTAAAATGTTACAGCAGGCATTCAAGTTGGTTTCCCAAACAATATATGTTAACACAGTACTGATTGATACTGACATGTGACTGAACTGCAAACTTACATTTCAGTCTCTGAGACTTAGAGACTTGTGCTGATACATTGGAAGGCCACAAAAGCTGGACCAAAGTGCATCTTGTCAATATTCCTAGAATGACAATTAAAATGTAATAATGATTACACAAGAATACACACTTATGCAAAAATGTGGAACAGACCTACTAATCGTCCAGCCAGTGTTAGGGATTGCAAGCCATATTAAAAATATGGTTGGAAATATTGTATACGTATGTATATAGAAATACTGAGTACAACATTTCAAAACTTGGTACAAATAGCCTCACCATGTGATCAGTTACTATATATTTTATTTTTTTGGTTCATAGCACATAAAACATGAGGCAGAGCAAACGTATATTTGCTGCACCACGTGTTCAGTTGATTAGACTGGCATAGGCCACGCCCATTTACACCTAAAAATATTCCTTCTTCTTTTGAATTTTGTGCTTCTATTGGCACATATTATTATCTCTCTTATCAAACACATTTGGACATACAATATTTAGATGACTTGGAATAACACTTATGCTCATTTTTCTAAATTTTGAAGGACTGGCTTGATGCACTTGATGACTCTAACTCTTCAATATGAAATTTGATTGCAACCAAGTTTGTGAATGTTGTACATAAAACCACAGTACACAAGTTTTCATCATTTCATATAATTCAACCCACAGGGGGTGCTGCACAAACAATATAACATGATATCCTTCAGTTCTGCTGAAACTTGGTGCACAACTTCTCCCTGTGCATGACATATTGAAGCATGGCACCAAGTGCCCCACCTTGTGGTCATTAATAAAACAACAACATATTAACCTATTACCTGCTGCATGTCTTAAATGTAATATTTCATGACAACTAAATTCTGGCACAGTTGTACAGATAGAGTTGATGAACAAGTATGTAACAATTGATTTGCAAAGAAGAACATTTGTTTTATATTTCATATTTAAATTTATCCCCAATGATATTAAGAAAATGTAACAAAACTTACTCTCAATGTTGGTGGTCAATTATACAATAGTGTGTCAAGTATGTCACAGACTTTGTAGTTACAACAGAATTCTGTAAATATATCTCTTGTGAGAAATTATCAGCAAATAAGCTGCAATCCCTTTGGTAGTATTTTACTGTAAAAGTGCAAAATAACAGTTTTATGCTCAGAAAGAACATTCAGAAAAACAGAGAAATGCGCATAGTCGGGATTTCGATACCTTGCGATTTTTCTTAGCTTGTGTATTTCCTTGACTTTGTGACGCCATGCAGTAACTCTCTCTGCCTGTGGAGGTTTCCAACACATCCCACCTGATCCCACCATCACACCCACGTTTTTTCAGCCTTCCAAATGAAGATCAGAAGAGAGGATCATGAATATTTATGAGACAGACCAAAACCAACATGTGATATCTGGAGGTCCACCATGGCGTTTGAAATAGAGCTGTACAACTACATTGAGCTGAATTTGTTCGCTTTATATTGCCTAATATATAAAGTTGTGTGTGTTAAAACTTCAAATAAAACCCAGACAACAAGACCTGTCAGAAATCGAAGCATGAGAAATAATTACTGGTCTCGTGTAATTTAGCATGAGCCTAACTGGATCATTTATGTGAATACTGTGGTCTTCCTGCCAACCGTGATGACATCAGTGTGTTCTCAATTAGGCATGGAGCCTTATCACGATTTAGATTAATGCAGAAAAGTGAATGAACAGAGATCATTTAATTGTCACTATAATAATATTATCCAGGCATTTTACTTGTGAATACTGCTGCCACGGTTTCTTTATCTTCGGGTGGCATCACTAATGTCTCTCTCTCTCTCTTCTTTATGAATTATGTCCTTTTTAACTAATCTGTATTTGTATTTTAGGGAATTCATCCATGTTAAAAGAGAAAAAACTGTATTGTAATTGTACAGATTGTAAAGCCTCCCAAGGAAAATTTGTATTTTGTGATATTGGGTTATTTTAATAAAATTGACTTCCTATCTACTCCATCACTGCTATTTCCATGGCTATGAATTTCAGGGAATTTCATTCTCTTCTCTCCCACAAATGGTCTGCTGGTCATCTTCAACATACTCCACATACATTCTGCCTGACCTGATGTCATTCTCTGTTCTCAAATATTCCCTCAAGCCCTAAGATTCCTGGGGTAGTTGTGCTGTTAGTTAGTAGCACATTTACAGTTTCATAGCAATAATTAACTCCACATCCATGTCTGGCCTTTGACAGCTTTTGGCGGCCACAGAATTTCTATCTCTTGATTTTTTTTCCCCATATCTTAATTCCTAACAATTGTTTGTGTAAGTGAATCACTCCCATCTTGAATTATGTTTAATATGTAATTGTTTGGTATCGGGTTTCATGATATTCTTGGTATTTTCTCTCACATCCTCGGCATAGTAAGAATGCTTTCATTTATTTCATGGTATCCTGCCCTATCTTCATGAGGGCCTTTACGCATATGAAGACGCCCCAGTCTAATCTACAAAATCTCTGTTGCTTATCACTTTCAATTGAGCTCTACTTCTTGGCATTGAGTTCAATAAGGGAGATGGGGGATTGTCGCCATTTCCTTGTGTTCGGTTTCTCCATCACTTTGATGTCAACATCCCTTCATTCTCTGTTTTGACATTGCCGCAGCTGACCAAAGATTTATCCAGTAATGTTCACGTTATGCAAATAGACGAGGAGACCCAATTGCAGTTCCAGAGTTTTTATTTTTTCACAAAGGGAAACAAAATCGAGTGCCGTTAGTGGCAGTCCTGACAAAACAAAAGAGGCGAGAACAGAGGATCCAGAACTCCACAGTTCATAAAAAGTCAAATCAAAAACCCAAAAGTTTCCGTATAAAAAAAGTCTAAACAAAAAGAGTACTGCAAAAGCGCAGTCTTCAGCCAGTCAGGCAATATAAAGTCCACAATAGTTCATAAAAAACAAGAAATCAAAACACTCCCAGAAGTTTTCATATGAAAAAGGTCCCAACAAAAATCGTTGCTTCTTAACAAAACAACAAAAGACCACAAAACAAGGAGCAAGGCTGAGTAGAAACACTGGCAGGAGTTCAACACTAAAAAATCAAATGATCAACCTACGTTTCAGGAGCTCAATAGTCACACAATGGGAAAGGGACAGGACAATCTGACACAGGGCACAGGGACAACAAGGAATAAGTAGGGCCAGGGTAATGAGGAGCAGGTGGCAAACAATCACCTAATCAAGGGGGACAGAGGAAAGAAAAAAAAAATAAAACACAAGGCAGTACCCAAAGGGGCCACAGAGGACAGTCCAAAACAATAACACAGAATGACAGGTGATGACAGTTCCTCTTGCTGATCAGAGTTTTAGTTCCGTTCTTTAAATACCATTTCAGTTATGCCCTGTGTTTTTCTGAGCTACTACTGTGCAACCCACCTCCTTCTCTTCACCACCATGATGTCCATGTTGTCCATCTCAGAGCAGCAGTTTCCTTCATCCGTAGAGCAGAGTGAAATAAGCATGCTCCATTGAGCCCCCTGAAAGGACGCCAGGTTAGTGTTAAAGGCAGCCTGAGAGCCTGTGTGTTTTAATGCAACACAGGCCAAAGGCAGCATTGTCCTGTGTTGCATGTGATTAGTGAAGATAAAATCACCCAGTCCAGCTTTCTGGACTGGGTGATTCTGCATCTCTGCATCTTCAGTTATTTATTTTTTATAATATAATATATCTTAGAATTAATGCAATATGTTCCGACACTGGCGGTTTTATCTCCTTTCAGCTTTTACAGTATTAACTTGTTATTAATTGTAATAATAATTGGGATTTGAGCTTTTGAAAAAAAATGTTACTGTTTTTTTTTAAACATGGACTGACTTTAAAACCTTGTAATATTGTTTTTGAGAATTGAGGTCAAATTCTCAAATAAACCACTGTGGAGATGTTGACGCTGCACTTTATGAAACAGTTCGAAACTGAAGTGGTGTGAAAATTGTCCAGAAAACCTTTGTGTCTTTTAAGACGCTCCATGAAACGGAAGTTAGCAAGTCATTGTGACTTATTTCCCAGTGAAACTAATTGTTTGAGGCTTGAACAGCTACAAGAGGGATTTAAATCAAATCCTTACATTTGATTGGACCACAAGAAAGTGGGTGGAGCTTAGCAATTAGCTCAATACAGATTAAACAGTAATTAAATACTAACAAAAATGTTGATCGGATGAACTTTTGTTAATGCCCCTGAGTGACATTGATAATAAATATGCTATATTACTCACTTGCTGCATGCTGTTACACATGTGACATTTATATAGACTCACACAGACGTAGAACTAGAATCTTTAAAGAAATCCAAATTTCAGAATGCAGCAAACACTTACAGATATGTGAAGCTGTTCATCTATCAACAAATTTCAAACTATCCAATATTTGTGGAACCATTTCACTCCGAACCAACATGCAGGTAACAACAGAGAAAAAGTCAGTGCATACAATTTCATGTTGGTGTGTTTGTGTTTGTATGTGTGTGTGTGTGTGTGTGTGTGTGTGTGTGTGTGTGTGTGTGTGTGTGTGTGTGTGTGTGCGCGCATGTGTGTGCGTGTGTGTGTTTGTGTCCAATCTATATGAAGGTGCATGTGGCTGTCAAAAACAACACATCACTCTTGTCTGCTCCCCCCTCTATGATCCTCAGCCAGGCTAGGTAAACAACTGATGTGGACTGGAATGGACCACCTAGGTATAAGTTTCCATGTGGGAGTATCTCCTCAAAGCAAAGCAAGAAAATTTTCCGAAACACATTAAAAAGAGTTATGCAAATGGTTTACGGCAGCGCTCGTGTGGCTGTATTGTTGTATTAATCTGTATACACTGTGGCTCATCTTGGCAGGGCCCTTTGTTTGCCTTCACTCTTAATCTGCAGGGCTCATCTCAAGCTTACATCACTCAGAGTCAACAGAGGGACATCCGCCACAGCCTTACTGCTAACACTGGGGTCAAATACTGTGTGTGTGTGTGTGGGGGGGGGGGGGGGGGGGGGGACTCGAGGGACTGAGACGAGCCAAAAAAGGTCAGCAAATTGACAACAAGTGTTCACTGATGTCACAAGCACCTGATCATAATTTGCTCATATTCTCAACATTTGCAAAGATATGACCCAGATCAAATTTTCACTTTGCAAGCATTCATGCATTTTCGAATTACCATTTTTTGCAATGAACATTTTCTCTCTAGGGCCTGGCCTACAAAGTGAGAAATGAACAGTGAAAGAAAAAGAAAAGTGCGGCACAGTTGGTTTTCTCTGCTTGCAAAGATGTGGTTTGTCCCGACTGAAGTGGGGCCATAGCTTGCATCAGCCTTCTGTCCGTATGTCCGTGTGTCTGTGTCCCAGCCAGTTAACTCTGCCAGATGCCTGCTGCTTTGTTATCAGTACAGGCATGGCCCGTTCTGCAGCACTGTGTGGGCCAATCAGTTTATCACAAAAGATGTTGGGGTCTCGACCAAGTGCACACATGCACAAACACACACACACATACATCAGAGAGAGAAAAGATCCTGCATGAATACACAAATGCACATGTCTGCATGAACTGTAGCTCTGAGTACAGTATGTGTCATAATAGTATCATAAAAAAGAAAAAAAAATGTCTCTTTGTCTGCTGATAATATATCACATAAAAATTACATATTACTTAAAGGCCCAATTTGTAACCTTTCAATTTCCAAACCTAGAGAAAATGATAATTCTGTCTATCAATGTCCCTTTAACACATTTTGGTTGTCTACCCAAAGCTGTCATGAATTGACTTTTTATCCAGTTTCAAGCCACATTTTTATGATACACTTTTTTTTCTACATCTTGGTCATTTTTATCTACCTTTAACTGGATAAAGGTTTTAAATCATCATCTAAATCTTAAGACATCAAGAGCAACACACAGAACCAACGTTACTACTAATTCAGGCAGCAGCACCAAACAGCATCCGATAAACATTGATTTTTAACTGAAACTGCTTCTTTCAGTATTTCTATTGGTTTTTATCACCAGGTCTGGTTGTTTTGAAGAAAGACACATCTGCAGATTATTTGACCTCCTGAACAATGAACACTGAAGGAATCCTAACCCCAAGAAGTTCCAGAATACCAAACTATTTTTGGTGATGTTTGTAGTCTGTTTTCCCCAAATCTTGTTTTTTTGTAGTAAGTAACAAAAACAGTGAAAGTGAAAGTTTTAAAAACTCAAGTAAAGTGCAGATACTTTCCAAGAAACACTTAAGTGCCTACATTACACCACTGCAGACTGTGCATGTTGTTGGCCAACAGATAATGAAAGCAGCTTCACCTAAAACCACATTGACATTTAGACTTTTCTGTGTATGCATTTAACAAGTGAGATACATTGTGTTAATTAGTGAGTTTTAAAAAGGGCTGATAGGCATATTTATAAGCCCTGTCTTTATGTGAAGCTAATCAACCCCTGACTGGCTAAACACTTACTTCACAGGCTCACATAAAAAAGTTGCTGAGAAACAAACTGCAAGAAAGCATATGAATGTAGTTTCCAAAAGGTTAAACTACTCCTTGTAGGTTTTACTTTTAATTAAGGAAAGCTTTTTAATGACTTAACAATTAAAATAAGAAGAAAATTGTCTCTTAGCTTTTCTTATGAATTGACATTTACTGTAGAACAAAAGGGCAACGCGAGGCTTAAAAAAAAATTAATAATAAAAAGCTGATTGTTTATGGCTGTGCTAAAACAACAGATTGCAACAGTGCATGGCCTCTCAGTCAAACCCTCACACAATTACACAAATGCACCCCAATAAGTGCAACTCCAGCATCAGAGCGCACTCTACAAAATGAATCATAAATAAATCAAGTCAGTGTTATTCCAGAAATGGAGGATTACAGAGTAAACATGCCTGTCTCCTCAGTGAAATATTGGACCAAATAAGAAACGTTGCCCATTCCTCCTTAGGAAATGCTGCCCATTCATTTTCATCACTGCCACATAAGGAAAAAAGCAAATATGGTGTATAATTTTCTGTGGTGATGCCCTGGTGTCTTATGCATGGTGTTCAATGGTGCCGCCTTGCTATTGCCAAAGCCCTAATCTTCGTTTTGGTGTGCATCCTAATCTCTCCAAAGCTCTGTGTCTAATGGTTGCACTGCCTCTCTGTACACTGTGTACCACCAGTGTAGTTATGGCTTGTTAGGCACAGCAAAGTGGTGACAGGAAAAGGTTGTTATACAAACAGACAAGGAAGGAAGGAAGGAAGGAAGGAAGGAAGGATATATACTGAATATATACTATTGGGACTTTCACAAGAAAAGTCTGATCACAAGTAACAAAACAAGTATTTCAATAATGACAAACATTACTGATGTAAAGAAACATGTGGTATAACCCAACATTACCAATATTTTGCTGAAAGCCTGTCATCAAGACATCCTCCACAACTCATCAGACCTGTCAATCGATTTGACAGTAATAGCAGGCTCCAGTGTTGTGTCTTTCAGTCGTGTCACTACAACTAACAATTACTTGGCTGCAAATTGGTCAATCAATATTTAGCCAGGAACATTTTAAAAGACAATGAAAATGCCTAAAAACATTTCTAAGTGACTTGAATGTGTCTCACCAACAAATCTAATTATTTTCGTTTTTGAATTCACAATGATGTAAAACAGAGAAATCATAGCCTACATTTGAGACGCTGGAACTGGCAAATGTTTGGCATTTTGGATACATGATGCTGTCGTGTTCCTTTTGCGAGCCTGAAAAAGGAAGATGTAGGTGCATTCCTGGCACAAGAAACATGCTCAAATATTTTGGATACCAGTTTAAACTGCCATTTCTAGATCTGTGCTGCTCCTCAGGCTCAGTCCTCAGCTTCATCACTCAGATGCCACTGCAACCTGAATTCTTTTAGCTCCAGGGAAGGAAGTGTAGGTCCAACTGACATCAAATTTTATACGGACACATTCATGGCCCCCTACAGAATGAGTCCATCACGCTGATACTGTGATGTTTCCTCTACAGCCACCATGAGGTTGACATTTGTAATTTTCAATTAAATGTCTCAACATGAATTGGATGGATTGCTGTCACATTTGGTACAGACCAAATGTGAGTGGGTGTGAGTGTGTTAGCATGCTAACTAGCACTTAACTTAAAGCACCACTGTGCTAAAGTACACAGGCAGCAAGCCTAAAGACTCATTGTCTTCAGCTGTTCCAGTCCATAGTGGTTGGTGGTGTTTACAGAATGCTGTAGTCTCTGGTGGGACAGATCCCATCTCATGAAACAAAGTCTTGTGATTGTTTTTTCAATTACGGTGTAAACATTGAAATTATATCACCACACAGCATAATCTTCATTTACAAACAGGATGAGTCAAACAAGAAGACTCAATATTAACATTAAAAAATAGAGTTTAGTAAGTCAGTGTATATGTATAGATGTATGTGTTCCTGCACACAAAGGGTCGAGGTGAGGGAGTGGATGAAAAGTTGCTGCACCTGCATGCAGGTGATCGTCATCATGTTGATAGATGGACTGAGACTTCCTCCCTGTTTTTCCCCTCAGATCTGTTACATTGTCCTCTTGCCACAGCCATCCCTGCTGTCCTCATCAAGCCCTTGCAGGTGTCCTGTCTCGTGACCTAATACCTGGCCTCTCACCTTTAACCCCTCACACCTGGGCGTCTTCTTTGCATACCCTCTCTGAACTCTGACCCCAGACTGTCCATCATCCTGAGGTCAACTGGTAAGACCATTAACCAAAAGACTATAGTCACTCAGAGGGGATGAAAGTCTTAGCTCAGCCTCCCATAAATCAGAGAAACACCCTCAAAACAGTCACGACATAGATTTTTTTCGTAATTATCCCATATTCACAAGTGACTCATAAGTAATCCTAGAATAGGTATGCAAGGAGTTGTTCATTCACATTCCAATAACACATTATCATGTGTGCAGGGCACAACTCGTCCACCACAGAGTTGGGAGTTGCTGAATTGTGTATTTGCTGAGTTTGATGAGGTAAATCAAAAAATACCACTAGCCATGTAGTAGTAGCTGAGCAGTTTATGGCTTGTATGGAAACAGCTTGTATCGACAAAAGAGGTAAAGCAGCTACTGCTATGACGATAGTAATCATGACAAAGGATTTTCAAAAATATTGAAGTATCCATTTAAGAGCAGGTATAAAAGTGCTGAATAATGTCATTTTCTTGAGTGTTGCCTAGAACAAGAGAAAACATGCAGATACAAAATACCTTCTTTACATGAATTCTCATACATACATTCATACTGTAGAAGTCTATGCATTTTAGGACCACATACATTTATACTTTTCCATGTGCACTTAACATATGCATGTGAATAGGCTTACCAAGACTGACACAGCATACTCTAGATTTCCTGCTACGAAAAGACAAAAAGTGGAAAACATTTTCCTCACTTGTTTACTTTTGCACTCTACCGTTTCATGTTGGGCAGCTCCTGTGTTGAGTAGCTGCCCGCAGTTTTATATGAAGTGCCATTGTTTTGTTTTTGTCAATTCAGATAACACTCAGAAAGCAATTCCATTCCATTCCATTCATTGTGCTGCAGAGTGGGATGTGGCTTCTCTGTGTTGCTTGTAACATACAGTAACTGATTTTAAGTGTTAATGGAAACTTAAGAAAACTTCAATTTGGAAACAAAATGATAATCATTTCCTGTTTCATTCACATTATGCAACACAATTGCATTTCCAACCACCTGATGCTGATCTCATCCTATGGTATCAGCAGTGCACTGGCAACAAATGAACTGATTCATGTCACAAGGCCCTAACTGTATTGTAATTACTAGTTAACACCAGCGCTGCTGTCGATTTCACGCCTAGTGCCCACATTGTTTAAATAGCAATTGTGGTTGCGCTCATCCATGTGGCCGTGGATGTGTTGCAGACGTGCTCCGAAAAACAGAGGGGTGCAGAGAAAGAGGAGAGAGAGGGAGAAACAGCCAAAGAAGAAACCATTAATTAGTGGGGTCAACCTCAAAGCAAAAGCAGTTATTAATCAAAATAAAACAAACCATAAAAAACAGAATAAAGAAAAGTAATATTAAGTATTTAATAGGAGATAGGCCATCACATGATAGCATCAAATAAACTATAAACTACCAGAAAAATATTACAGAAAAGAAATAAACAATCACGTGAGGGTGTTAACAGCAAGTTGTGAGTAAATTAAACAAATAACTGACCAGCTCTACCACATAGTGTGGTCAGACTATGATTATAACAGGAGGAATTCAACCTCTCTGTACCCACGGCAAAACAGTCCAAGCTTAAAAGAGGCCAACTCTCATGTCAGCACACACAAATCACAATTAAGGCCAGCACTGATGATGGCTGGATGCCAAGCAGCTGGAAAAGCAACAACTGTCGGCTCAACAGGTGAAGAGGAGCAAAGCATCACGGATAAACATCGGGAGTAGTAGCGTTTCTGCATGTGAGCCTAGTTGAAGCTCAAAAGGAAACAGTTGCAGCCATGGCGACAAAAGAAACTTATATTAATAAAATAAGACAACTAGAAAGCATGAACAGTAACTGCTTCTAGGAAACCTGCTACTCGGAAACGGGGCGTGCCTTCAGCTTCTGAGACCCAGAGCACGAGATGATATCGTGCCTTTGACCTAAGTAAAACAATACAGACTGACCTGCATCAAACCAGAATGCATCATTCTGCTAAACAAACACACCTGGCTTTTAAAAGGGATGGGAGCTGACTCTGATTGTTTGAGTTCATGCCACACACCCCTTTGTGGTCTAAAGTCTGAAAAGATTTCTTACATATGGATGGTGTACATTTCAATATTTTTCTCCTCTTCTCATGTTATTGTGTATTTTCCATAGATTTATATCCTTCTGGACAAATTAAATTTATATTGTGTGACAGTGTTTCTTGCGAAATGTGTTTCATCATTTATGTGTTTGAATACAACACCAAAAAGAGTGAGACCATGCTTTAGTCGTAAAACCACCCAGTGTTGATTTTGAATGCAAACTTTTGACAGTTTGGTCCAAATTAACCTGTTAGTGCAGTGTTAAACTCCAAAATGATGATCAGCAATTATATAATTAAGTTTAATTTGATTTTCCATTGCATTGGTGGTCTCTCCCTCAAGGGAAGGATCCGAAACACTTTTCTTGAATATCCAGGAAGAAATTCTGAAAATGCAGTAAGTATTAATTACATTAATTAATTACATTAATTATTACAGTATTAATACACCCATATGTCACTACTACGTATGAAAAAAATACAATTTAATGAGAGCAGAAGTGCTGCCTATACATTCTGCATGATTGACCACCAACAATGTTCCAGGAATCTTGTTTTCACATGGGACAATTCACTCTAACCTCATCATTTATGACAGATATGTTATATATTTTGAGCAGGTGGGTGTGGGGAAGAGGCTTTAAATAACATCTGATCTCTTTGTGAGGCATCCCTTTTCAAGTTGAGGAATCAAAGACCACCAATGTGTTACACCTCTAATGTGGTCAGGATGGGAGGAGGAGGATGAGGAGGATCTGCAGATTTGCTGCAGACACAGGCTTGAAATCTTGATCCGTTCCCACCAAGTTGATGCTGGCAGATGGAAAGAGCAAAGCACAACTCTCTGATCAACTCCTGCACTTGCCACACACTGTGCTAGCACCAACAATGTTTATCATTTATACTTTACTGTTGATGGCCACTTTTTACATTTACTTTTTTTTCTCCATTTTCTCCTCACTCGCCTCCCCTTTGGCAGGCAGGATTAAGTTTAATTGTATTGTATATGGCGGCGACACAGTGACGCAGGGGTTATCGCTGTTGAATGTTCAGAAGGTTCAAGACCTCCTTGGTCCTGGGTCTGGGACCTTTTTGTGTGGAGTTTGCATGTTCTCCCCGTGTCTGTGTGGGTTTTCACCAGGTACTCCGGCTTCCTCCCACAGTCCAAAAACATGCTGAGGTTAATTGGTGACTCTAAATTGCCCATAGGTGTGAATGTGTGAGTGAATGGTGTGTGTGCCCCACAATTGGCTGGTGACCATCTGGGGTCCCTGCTCTCGGCTGTAATGTGCTGGGATTGGCTCCAGCAGACCCCTGCAACCCTAATGAGGAATAAGCAGGAATATAAAATGAATTAATGTATCATATATGACAGATACAGAGTGAGGTTTGGCGTTAATTCAAGACAGGCCGTGTACAGAAATTTTATGGTTTCTTTCCACCTCACTTACTGATATGTGGTGGTGACACATTTGACAAAAAACATCCACGGCTGAGGGTTGGGTGGGGAGATGTGTGTGTGTGTGTGTTCATGTGCAGAAAGAGAAAGACAGAGTTGAAAATGAACTGAGACAAAACTTTTCCGAACACCAATTTTCAATTTTCAGTCAGCCTCAACCACACCTTCTCTTCTGCCATCCGGCACCTCATACAATCACATTTTTCTACAAGTACAACTGTGTGGTTTGTGCTGTTGGAGTGCATCTACGCTATGGTCTCCTCTGCAGCAGTGGCACCCCGGGGCCACCTACCCACTGTAATCTCATAATTAGCCAAATGGGTTTCAGAGAAGCTGCCAAATATGTGCCATTTGTTTTTCAGGGGTCACACAAATTGAGGTGTCAATTGGGAGCAGAAAAGTCTGGTTTGTTGTAAACTGACAAAACAAAAGAATAATGGTGGGTATAATCAGTCTGATCTGGGCCTTTAGTGAAGCTGTAAGGAAGTAACACATTGACTTTTTTTAACAGCTGATGTTCATTCATCAGAGACAGATGCATGTGTGTGTGTGTGTGTGTGTTTCTGCCTGGTGAGCGGACCACCGGGCATCCAGACATGGACTCCGCCTTTGAGCTTAATACAACTGATTGCACTCTGATCAGTGCTGGTAATAGTTAAGGCTTCAAAGGCTCTACCTCTGAGGCTGCCAGCACTTATTTCCGAACCTGAGATCACAGTTCCATACTTAGTCTCAAAATAGTCTGCATGGATTTCTTACACCTTTTGTGATTAATATTTTGTGTGATTTTAACCTTTAATTGTTTAGCTTTTAGTAATCTAAATAATATGTTAATAGGGACGAGGACATTTTTATTAAATTAATTTTAATATTTTTAGATTAACAGTTGATGAAATACCAGTGATAAGTGGGGGAGAATTATTAGCTCATGCATATTAACATAGTAACATGTGTTTTCTGATAGCCAGTTGTTGTCACCCATAGAACCTACGATGAACTTAATATAAGTTACATGAGTAGCAACAAAAGATAGCATATAAGTTGGGGAACATGGTGAAGCGTTTAGTGACTAAAGAGACAGATATTTCCCTCAGGTGTTGGAAACAGAGTAAGCTCTGTTTTGGTCTTTTGATGAAGTTGTGGATTAACAAGAAATGATGTGGACCCTGCCTGAACCCCAGCAGACCACTCTAGCAGCTGGGCCTAAGTACTTCCGCCTTCCAATTACCCATGGGACCCTCTTATGGAAAAAATTGTATGGTGGTCAATGATGAGTGGCAACTTCTTTTTTTTATTAAATTTGAATTGTGCCATAACTCACACATAGTTTCTTTCAAAAAGTTGACTACAAAAAGTCCCTATTTTCCCTCTTTTTTATGAAACACCTCAACTCTAGGTATTACATGAAATGAGCGAAAGTCACATATGCAACTTTCTAAATACATATTTTCATGGTCTTATATTGAGTTCACACAAAAAGACAAAATATTTTTGCACAAAGGGATCACATACAAAGTCAATGCAGGGACGCAATATAACACAGTGCCCAGGTTTGTGTCACTAAAATCACCTGTATCGTGAGGCTGGAGCAGGAGATTGGGAATGGGGAACAGACACTGCACCAGCACACTAGTCACTCCAGATAACACAGGGCAGCTGTTTACTGATAGGAGGACTTCATTTTTGTAATTTTTGGGATTAAAACTCGTTTTTCAACCAATGAAGCATACCAGCGTCTCTTATACGCATCCCGCAGCTTCAGGACGGGGCTGTTGAAGTCAGTTTGGCTGCTTGCTATGGATGGAGTTTTACTATGAACCAGGCTAGTGCCAGCATAGCTCCAGTTTACATTAAAAAATGTGTTTTCCCATCAGAAAAAGGACAAAACGACTCTGATAATTCATGTGAAATAATACAAATAATTGATGAACACAACATTATACTTCAACAGAAAGACAAAGTGTGACTTTCCTAATTTGCAAAATAATATTTTCAAAAGGCAAACATCATTTGTGTGATTCATGGCACATTTTAAATGCGATCAAAATCTATCTTTTATCTTTTTCTTTCTTTTCTCGCCATTGACTACCATACATTATTTTTCTGATTATTAACAAACAGATGCAGGTAGTCTGTCCTCAGACTGGCTCATACCAGAGATGGTCTGCGACCAGACAAAAAAAAATAAAAAATAAAAACAATCACCTGCATGTTAGACCTGTAGAATAGAATTCTGTCTCCATCTTCAGGCAGTGAAAGAGTAATTACACAAACACTGTCCATATATCCTTATGTCATAAGCTTCATAAAACTATAGAATAGTGTCGAACAGCTGTGCAATTAAATAGTTTCATCCACATTCAAGAAAAGGACATAATTCATTCATCCAGCCAGCAGGGAGTGTCACCACAGACACAAATAAAAAAAAAAGTAAAAAAAAAATAAAAATCTCGGCCTACTGTGAAACACAGAGATTCACCTGGTGGTGATATAATCAGCATTGTGTGAACTCCTTTGGTAGGAGTTGTATGGATTAGATGTCCATTTATATGTAAAAATTCCACACTACATGTTTAGGTTTGGTTTTATCCAAGAAATATAATAACCACATGTGCACAATTGTGTTGCAATAAGTTGTCAGTTTACATTGTTCATAGGTAAAAGCACAATTCTTGCACTTTAAAGTGCAATTCTTGCACTTTTTGACTGTTTTCATTGTTTGACACTTTTGTGTCCTTTTTTTGTTTTTCTTTATTCTATACATTGTATTTTTAGGTTGTTTTCATGTGTGTGAATAAATTGTTGTGTATGTGGAAACCAGCTCTCCTCTTGAGGTACAAATAAAGTATTCGGAAGTGTTTTGAATTCAAAGGTTAAATATGAACTTTCATGGTCAACAGTTAATCCAACATACACAACGAGTTTGAAAAGTATTTATTATACGTGAGGAGCAATTACATTTTCAGGAAACTCAGAAAATCAATTTCATATGACATGGTCAAAACCTGTATAAGAAACAGGAAAAAAGATTTGATTTGTCATCCAATACAAATGCTCATACTACTACTCTTCTATCTGCTTTCTGTTTTTGTTTTCCTCCATGCTCTCTTTTGTTTGTCCCTCTCTCTGTTTTGCACGCAGGTGAGCTGTCACGCCACCTCTTATTCTCAGCACCCTACAATTACACCAGGTGACACCCCCCCACCTCTTTTCCACACCTCAATCACGCACATCCACATACACTTGAATGCCCTTTGGCACGGAAGACGTCTTGAGAATAGCTTTTTAAACATACATACAAAACCCAAAGCAAGTGTTTGTGTTAGACAGAGAAAAGGTTTTCATAGGGTAGTGGAAGCTAATATGTGTTTAAATGGTTCAACTGTGGTGGAAGAAAATGTTTGAAGTAAAGCAACGGGTCTTTGTGGTGATGGTACATTTTTTTATGCTCTCTCTGGCTCATCATCAAGAAAGGTAAGGGTCCATATTTTTGAGAAATTTGTATTTTTTTAACCATATCTAATAGGCTACACTTATTTTCTACATTTGACTGCTTCTAAACTGTTGGAATTACATCTTTTTCAAGATAGGAAGGGATGTGCATCTCTTGCTCATACAGACTGTTGGTGGTCTCTTTCAGTATTGTGTGAGTTAGTGGAATGAACCTGGTTGGCCTGTGTCTGATAATTTTAATTGCCTCTTATTGCAGTGTGGGTGTGAGGAGATTTAACACTAGCTATGGATGATGATTTTTCAATTGTTCTGTAGACCATAAAGGCTGGTTTATTGCTCTTTTGTTTATGACAGTAGATTTTAATGTGGGAGAAATGACTGATGCTTAGAATATAATGTGCCCTTTTAGACTTTTCTTGTGAATGCATGGAAATGAGGAAGGTGTTTCATAAGTAGTTACAGGATACAGCTGCATGAAATGGGCTTCATTGTGCTCCAGAGATCCAATAGCAAATGTGTGTATGGAGTTGGTTATGAAAAATCAAATTAGGATGGCAAAAATGAATCACATTTATGTAAGAAAAAATGTACATACACAAAAAACAAACCTAGACTAGTTGCAGGTGAAAGATAAGTGCTGGAAGAAGTTGAATTTTAAATGTAACAACATGTGACAACAGTTAAATATATATAAAATGGAATCTCTAAATAGAATCATAAAAAACCTTGAGCTGAAGGAAAAGTTTTTAAGAAATGTGTAAATAACTTGAAACCTCCCACAAGATGAAGAAAAGAAAAAATAAAATATGAATATGTTGGTTTCAGTTAACTTGCTGTTGCTCTAGCAACAATTTAACTGACACTTTTATATTGTTGCTGTGTTAAAAATAATCACATATTATTTAAAGTAGATTTCAGAAAGATTGTACATGGTCAATGGCAAAAGAAGACTTTTCTGTTTGTGTTTGTGGGGGGTGTATTGATAAACCCATGAATAAAACCAATTAGTTGGGCATAAGAGAATATTAATGTTGCACAACAACGCCACCTGGGGGTGTTTCGCCCCCAGGAAATGAGTTAAGGGCACAGGTTCAAAATGGAATGTTTTTATTTCATAGTCAATTTTAAAAAGTACAAATTATTTATATTATATTATAAATTATATTTATAAAGTAACTCAAACAATGACCCTTAGCTTTTCCTTTCCTGTAACACTTACCACAGATACTTTTCATACAAGCTATTTCAACATAATTGTGGATTTCAACAAAGTAATAAATAAATTATTAAACATTTATCAAATAAAACAGAGATTTATCAGTCAACTAAGCAAACAAGACAAAGTACAAAACACAAAGGCAAATCTTAATTCACTCAAAAAAAAAGAAAGAGGTGTACAAACACAATCAAAGTAATAAAAAGAACCTAATCAGAACCCTCAGCTACATGTAGTTGGCACAGATGTTAGATCACTTATTTCATCGTATCTTGAAAGACAGCCAATGAGCATATGTCACTGAAGGTAATCATAAACAAAACAAGGAAATAAAACAGAGGCCCATGGAAATTTCACAGTCATGACCGGGTGAAAACAACCTTCACTTTACAAGATGCAGACAAGACAAGACAGCAGTAGAGTCCCAGTGCACTGGGGCGTAGAACGGTCCCAAACATGCCAGAGCATCAGCACATCTCCGGACAGAGAGGAGAGGAAGAGCTGCGGCCTAGGAGATTCGGCACATCAGCCACGCCAACCATCAAATGGTTCAGCTACATGAACGCCATCCCCGAGAAAGATGAGAGCAAAACTGTATAAAAGAGTTTGCCAGCACCACCTAAAACACTGGCGGCTCCACCTCGCAGTTAAAACCATAGACCCACCTCTAAAGTGATCACACTTCAGGTGTGAGTCACTTCTCAGGTCCATCCTGCTACATTCTATCCCTCCTTTTGCATTGTCACCCCAACGACTGCAATCAAAGACTGCAGACTGTGCAGTTGACACTAGCCTTAGAGTCCCGCTGACTCACCTGCCTAGGAAGATGATGAATGTTTGAATTTTGTCCTCCTCTTGAATAAGTGGTACAGTGTTGGACGGATTGACCTGTAGTTTCTGGTAGTCGCTGAGAAGAGGAAGCTGTTGCAGGGCTCTCAGGGACTGATTGACACCTGATTGGGCTCTGTGGACCCTAAAACAGGTGGTGCTGTAGTGCTGGGAACCAGAATGCATGGATCACCCCCAAGAGAATCATCAGAATCTTCTGAGGTCCTTGGACGGGGAGACTGAAGGAAACAAATAACAGGTTCTGGCCCAACACGGGCCTTAAGTGTATGTTGTACATCACGGTACGTTCCTGCTCTTCTGCAAGTCATCCACTGGGGCAATAGTGTAAACAGGGCCACCACCTGAGCCATCAGAACCTTTGTGACTTTAACACACTCTCAAAACTTCCGCTATGGTCTGAATGAATGCAACCCGGACACTGAAATCGGAAAAAAAACAACAACAAAAAAACATTCATTTAACAAAACCGAGTCAACAGTGGATGCCCTCTGATTTGGAGTGGGGATGGCCACAGTGTAATTACTGAAGACATTCATTATCACCAAAACATTCTGCAAACCATTCTGGTGAAGTTTTCAGCAATGTAAAATCCCTGGCCATAATCTTATTTGGCGGTGATGCCAATTAGTGACCCATGAAGCTAACCCACACTGGCTCAGTATCCTTCACCACCTGGCAAAGCACACACTTTTGGGTCCACTGCTTACTATTGGACTACCCTGGCCAAAAACAGTGTCTGGCGCACCAACTCCAGATAGACGGTAAGATGGGTTGGTGGATTTCCTCCAATTCATCTGGACAATGGATCCTTTGCTACCTAAGTACCCTCTTTTTCCACCAGAAGATCCCATCGCTTCAATGGAAGCTTGAGGAGCTGCCATTTCTCTTCTGGTGTAGGGCAAATCTGCTGTCTACGGTACACCAAGATGGCTTTCAGGTGGGGATCAGCCTCCTGCAAAGCATGAAGATCTGACAGAGAGTGGGAGGGAAAGTCAGACACCACCATCTGTGTCGCTGACACAAGACTGGGACATGAAGCTAACTGAAGACTTACGAGGACAGAGGCATTGGGCAAGACCTGATCTGCCAAGTCGTGTTTAGCATGGGCTACTGAGAAAGCAACATTTCTATTGCTGAGACCAAATTTATACTGTCTGACTGGAGATAGCTCAAAGGATTGTTATCTGTGTACACCATGGACCTGGCTCCAGGAGGTACTCCTGGAATTTCTCAATCACAGCCCATTTTACAGCAAGGAATTCCAGTTTCATGGAGCTGTAATTGATGCACACACACTCTGAAGTCAAAGCAGTCTGAAACATCTAACTGGATCCTTTTCTGGACTTTGTGCCAGCCAGCTTGGCCATCAACCTGTGGACCAACGAATTTAGTGAAACCTTCAATAAATCCTAAAAATGGGTGTAGTTCAGACACCTGTCTGGGGCACTGCTACGATCTTTATAGAATCTGTGGCAACACCCACATATTTATATATTTTATGTTTATATATTTACCTGATTAATTAGTCTTTTGTCGATATAATGATATTCCTTTACTGGTGACACTTTATTTTTTTATCCCTTTCATTTTAATATCTATCTGATATGTTTTTTCCATACAAAAAATGTTTAATTCTATTAAAATCCTTAGAACAATATCTCCACCTCCTCTCACATTGAATCTATAAAGATGAAAATATTTTAGATTTTAAAAGTTTCACTGCTAGACACACAATATTTAGCTTGCAAGGCAGCTGACACGCGATCACACCAGAATCCATTTTGCCAAGCTTCAAGTCATCAATTAGTTACCAATCAGCATCTCACATGATTTTGTGATTTTGTCATGTTCAACCCGTGATAGACGACCGGAGACAGATGGTTCATCTAATCACCTGCCAACGTTTTTTTTTTTAAAGTGCCTGCCCTTTTCTAAACCGTTTCCAAGGACGACTTCCCAGATGGTTCTGTGACACAAACCATCTGGCATGTCACGTTAACAATATGTCTCCTATGTCACTGAAAAGTCAATTCTTAGTGTTTGTGTGCTGAAGGCTTCAAGTTTCAACATCACACTTGTGTAAGGTGAAAACTAGATCATTAACGGTCTCATAACTATTTCTGATGTCACACACCCTGCTCATATGCCCAAATCTTAAAATCTGATCTTAAATGAGCTCAGGGAAACTTTCCACTTTCATCAGAGGAATATTAAAACAGCCCTCTAGTATCTGACATCACTCTGTGAGTGACTTTAAATCATCTTCTTCTGATTCTTAATCACTAACACTGCTCAAAAGTGTATTCACAGTTTCAGAATTTCCAGCAAAGTTCCAAGGCCACCTGCTCTCTTCAAGATGTATGTCAAGTGTTAGTAGCTTGCTGCATACAGGCATAGTAAGGACAAAAGAATACTTCTAAGCTATTCTAATGCTAACGACTATAACCTTCCTCTGGGACATCAGCCTGTAGATTCTGTGCTGAAATTGAAGCCCTGAAGGCTTGACGATACTTAATGATCTGATAACCTTTTGTCCCAGCCTCCACAGGTCAGTGGAGGGTGTGTTGGAGCAGACTGGGGGTCACGCACAGCCAGGGCTCTGCAGCTATGGTCTGACAACTTCCTGTTGTTTTGGATGGAGGAATGTTAATAGCATTTGTCAGCGTAAGTCACTCTGTGATTCAGTGACAGCACAACTACAATGACACATTACCTATAGTTCACGGGTTATCTGTCCAGCATCTCAGAATAACAACCAAGAGTAGGAAATAAGTGTCAAGAAATTTGATTTGTGTATCTCTGGTTCGTCTGTTCTTTACATTTTTTTCATTTTTTATTTATCTGTTAATGGCATGTACCGCAATGCATGTTATTATGTGTTCAACATTTCAATTAGCTCTACCTCAAGTAGCTGAAATATTGAAATTAATGCAACAGTAGTAATAATCTAATATTATATAACAATGTAACAAACTGACAGGGACCATTTTGAAAGAATACAAGTAAAGTTTTTTGGCAAATACGTAATTTATTACAAGGAGCATTTCAAATGCAGGAATTTCCCTGTTAAGTGTCATTAAACAGTAAAACTACTTTTAATCAATGAGCTTCATATTATGCTACTGCCTCATCATGACTTAATTTTATAGAAACATATTGTACTTATTGTACATATATTAAGATTTATTTTTAATAACTAATGTGATATGTATGATAATGTTATAGCTAACGTGTGAGCTTTTGAATTATGTCTTATAGATCGCACTATCTACATATAATGAAGTAAAAATTTGAAGACTGTGTACAGGTTAATGCATTTGTATAATTGATTCATAAATTTAATATGTATTTGTACATGCATTTACTAAATGTGACATTTTAATGCAGGAGTTTTCCTCATAATGGAGTGTAGCTTCATTTACTGAAAAACAGTTTCTGACCTTTTCTTTCACCACTGATCATTATATACCAATGAACAGCTGTTAATGATGTTGGTAGGTTATATTATGTCCATTATTGTCCTCCACAGCGGTCTGCAAAAAGCCATGTGTAAATGGAAAATGTGTTAGACCAGACAAATGTTTGTGCTCCAGAGGATATAAAGGGCCGCAGTGTGATAAAGGTACATTACAACGCCCAAAGCCTCATCAGTCTTATATTTTAAAATGTGTAATCATTACCTGTGTTCTCCTGCATCATTTGCCACAAGGATTCCTATCTACAGCTTGAATAGTATTTCATATTGACTCCAGATGTGAATGAGTGCGGTTTACCGGAGAGACCATGTTCCCAGCGCTGCATGAATACACACGGTAGCTATCGTTGTTACTGTGACCCTGGATACACGCTCAATGCAGATGGATACACCTGCCAAGGTGAGCAACTCCCTCATTCATTCATTCATTTATCTTCTATATCCACTTATTCCTCATAAGGGTCATGGGGGTCTGCAGGAGCCATTACCAGCGCATTACAGGGAGAAGCTCTGTTGTTT
This sequence comes from Lepturacanthus savala, assembly GCA_030544235.1. Classification (NCBI taxonomy): domain Eukaryota; kingdom Metazoa; phylum Chordata; class Actinopteri; order Scombriformes; family Trichiuridae; genus Lepturacanthus; species Lepturacanthus savala. The sequence goes on from CM060466.1 coordinate 29,971,158, forward strand.
CTGTTTAAAGAACTCCATCTTTAAACAGAAACAAAACATTTTAAAAATAGTCTTATAGAGCCTTATAGTCTGGTTATTAAGAACTAAAATAAAGATAATTGGAATACAAGCAGATGTTATTTCTGAAGTTGGAGCAATTTTCCACAAAGTCTATCTTTAGAACTCAATAGGAGGTTAATGTATCTGTGGACTTGGTATTCACCTTTTCCACCTTTTTAGGCAAACATAAATGTTCATAACAGAAAATCTCAGTTTATATTAGAGTAAGTGATATCATAACAAAGTGTATATAGAGAGTATTTCAGTGGAAAAAAATAAATCAAGAAATCAAGATGCAATTTTTTGTAGCATATAGTTTGGACACAGATAACGAACACCATTATGGCTTCATCACATATCCCAGTGTTACAGAGGACAAGGCTGGACTCATATGTTGTGTGTGTGGTGGCATGCGGTGTGTGTATTCTCTCTCAGTGGTGATCCAGTGGCCCATTTCTCAGCCAGTGTTTCCCTGTCTGTCTTCCAGGAGAGGCCGCATGTTTCTCCCTGCGCTGCCAGTTTGGTTGCCAGATGGAAAGAGGGGGAGCTGTGCGCTGTCTGTGTCCCCCCGGCCTCCACCTGGCTGCTGACAACAGGACCTGTGAAGGTAATTCTTCAGAAACACCCCCCAGCTTTGTTATGAATCACTGTGAAACGAGGCCTCAGACTAAACTGCCATTTAGGTTCACTTCATTATTTAGTCTGACACCCCTTACTGCTGGAGGTAAGTGTCCGCTAACAAGTTCGCCAAATCAAATTAAAAGGTGATAATACATCATTGTTCATTTTAGAGCTCGTTCACACTGTCCACAGGATAAAATTAACAGACTGAATTTCACATCTGATCATAAAACCATCATAGAATCACCCTGTGGCTTCATTTGTGGTTAATCTCGATCTTATTAGAGAAAAGAACTGCAAAGCAAAAATACTGTGCTCGCTACTGCAGGTGTTTCCCAAAGTTGTTGTGAAATATTATGAACAAGGTGACTTTTCTTGATCTGTCAGCATCATTCATTTTTAATTGTGTGGTCCTCCAACCAGCATGATGCTTTGCCACATCTTTTCTTTACAACTTTATTTGTAAAGCGGGAAAGCAGCTTCCTGTGTGCAGTATGTTCAACTACCTGCAGCCTCCTGACAACTATTGTTACCACTGTTGCCCCAAAGCCTTTAATTAACCGATGTAAAGAAAAACATCCCCTGAACTCTTTCCTCGGTGTCCTTCCATTTTATGGCTGAAGTCCCCTCGATAACTCTGCTCTAATGAAGCGCTGGCGGCAGACAACTCCTGTCCTGTAATGAACCTTCCCCTGGTCTCACGGTTGTACCAGAGACACTCACACTGTGGGAAAGGTTTTGGTGGGAAAAAATCAGCTTTCAACCACTTGCATTAAACAATGCAGAACTGCAATATTAAATGGTTCTCAGTTTGAGTTTGCATCTGTATATCTACCAGAGGTAAAGTTACACCAAGTTACCAGTTTATTAAGAACAAATAGGTGCCTGACATGAATGATAATGGATAGCAGTGCTATTTTTTGTGTGTGCTTGTCCACTAGTTTTGTGTTGTTTTGTGCGTAAATGTAATGTATTATTTTCTGTAATGCGTGATGCTGTTTAAGCCAGGAGCCTCCACCTGACCCCAGAAACCATGTTGGTAAAAAATAAAGGTTAAACTAGATCTAATAATACTAGGCTACTATAATGGATGGACCAAGGGGTGTCAAATAAATTGAAATTTCAGTCCATATTCAAAACTGACTTGAGAAATCCATGAAAGGAAGCAAATCATTGATGTCTATGTCTATTAAAGCAAAGGAATTTCAAAAGAAGAACAAGGACATAACAACAGAGGTGCACCTTTCAAAGCTTCATTTCAAAGAGGTGGTTGAGAGGTCAAAGTACTCATTTGTGCCTCTCATGTCTTTTTGAAGGTAATTATTGTTTTAAGCAAAAAAACATAAAAGCACCATATCCTCCAGAAGTTAGGTCCATTTGAGCATGTGTGCGTATGTGTTCAAAAACTTCATCACATGTGCGTCTGATCTGGATTATATGGAGGGATGGCAGATACATTCATATTAACTGCTTTTATAGGTGATGAAATGTGAGGCTGGTGTACATATGTATGTGTGTTGTCTTGCAGATGTAGATGAATGTCAGCAGGGTGCTAACGCGTGTCCACCACGGCGGACCTGTAGAAACACTTTTGGCAGCTTTTTTTGTGTGTGCCAAGATGGCTTTGTGATGGGGCCACTCCAGGGCTCACCACAATGTCGAGGTAAAATAAACACTCTTTTTCATTTATAATTAATCAAACTTGACTTCAATAACCTATACATCCCTTTTTGCTAAGCAGATGGTCACATTTCTGTATAATCCTGTGGTGGTGATACAGTACATGTGACAATAATGGGCCTTATCAACTCAAGGTGTTTAAATAATAACTGAGCATGTGCAAATTATTATACAAACTGATCTTTCAAATGTGCAAAATAACACCTTATCCAGTCAAAGAAAAGTTCATTTGGCACATGCTAACACATAACTGTTGCCTGTCCAAACTCTCTGTGGAAACCATTAGCAAAAACAGAAAACTCTAATTAAAAATACTGCTGTCTACCCGCAAAATGTCCATCAATCACACGCACAATCTGTTCGAATGCACATCCGATTCCGATTTTTATTTGGGATGTTAATCAATCAGGCATTTTATGCAGGTGCATGTTTTTTTCTGAATTTGACAGTAGACGTGAATTGGAAACACAAGAAAGAGGGAATCAAACCAGGGATGTGGCAACATGGTATATGTCCACTAGACCCCTAAACCACATCCAAATCTGCTCCATGTCAGCTCTGAAAAATGACTAAATGGATCACGGCACAGACACACATGTTCCCCTCATCTGTGTTAACTGGCAGCGAGAGGGCTCATGTGAAGATGTGCTTTGGCAGCAGAGTTTGGAGACCATGTTTATTTGATGAGCACACGTAGCTCACCCACTCAGCTGCGGGATCACCCACATGCTGTTTTTTTGTTTTCACCTGTGTGATGAGCATTGCAAATTTATCTTGAGCAGGTCTGAAGCAGACACCCTTCGTAATGAGCTCATGTGACTTTGCTGTACCCTCAGCATATCTTCTTGCTGTAATGCAACCGATCCCCTACCTGCTCTGAAATTAACAAAAAAAAAATATTCTGACATGTACTTGTCATTATGAAACACTTCAAACCTCCTTCTCGTCTTCGCCACAGATAAGGATGAATGTTTAACCGGGTCTCATCAGTGCAGCCGCCACGCTCAGTGTGTCAACACAGATGGTTCCTACACCTGTCAGTGTTTGGAGGACTACTTCGGCAACGGACGCACCTGCTGGCCCAGGAGAGCCCCACAGTCCAAGGCTGTCATGTACTTCAATTACAAACTCTCTAAAAGGACCAAGCCCACACAACCTTAATGCTTCTTCCCACAACCGTCATGACTCAAATTATGAGCAACATGCAACATTAAAGGGTAATTTAAGAGGTGTTCATGTTTGTTTTTTGTTTTTTTATGTTTGCAGGACTCTGAAAGCACATTGTAATGCCTAGTATTTTGTTAAGTAATGTAAAGAATTTTCACACAACTGGAAACCATGCGTCCATGTACAATTAAAGCTGTTATTTCTCTAGTCAACAGTCAGTGAGGCAAAGCCTGGAACAACCATCACTGGCTGCTTGTGCGATGTCTGTTGAAGAACCCTTCATTTAACAAATGCACTGTAATGGGACCACACTCTGTACTTTGCTTGTGTTCTTCAGCCCAAAGGGATGGTGATAACGTTTTTTTTGTTTTTTTCCTTTGTGCTGGCATCGCCCATGTTATTCGGATTTTGCCAAAGAAAAACATTAAGCAAAGTTTTCCAATATGGCTTGTGTATCATCAGTAATTAATTAACTATACCCTTAACTGTAAGGCTTTCATGAAAAATGAAGTTTTGTGTGACCACAACAGAATTTGTTAATAAAAGGCTGACCTCTGCTGGATAGATATGATACTGGATCTCTGCTACGTTCAAAGTGAACAATATTTACCACTTTCAGCAGTAATATAACACTTCAGTGAAATTATCATTATGACGTTATTTTACTGAATTCCACATTTGAATCGGTCGAAAAAAAGATTCAACACATTTTAAAGGGTCGTTTCGGAGGCATTTGAAATACTGCTAAAACACAGACGGATGTTTTCATACCTCAGTGTTTATCTTCTGCCCTCTTCCGCTGTTTTGCCACAGGGAATGTTTTCAGACCTAGGAAGTCACACGCAGGGCAGACTACCACACAGCAAGAGAGCATAGACAGGTCAGACCAACCAAATACCAAGAATCTTTGTCTGTCAGCAGCTGTCTGGAAACCTCTTCCTGCGTTCAGAGAGCGCAAGAATGGAAATTGAAGTCCATTCTTGATGTTTTTTCTCAGGTCAATTTCACGTTTCCTTCCGAACGATTAAGATCATGACCTTGGGAGAGCGGGAATTGGAATACTTGAAGATAATAACTGTAATGACAGGAGATGATGGTAGGGGGCACTATGTGTTGTGTCAGGGTCTCAGTTGTAGTCCTGGAGGCTTTGGAGCGCTGAGCGAGTCGGGCTTGCAGTGAGAACAAGCAGCTGCTGCCTGCTGAAGGGCCCTGCCACTGACCCTATTCATCCCAACAGCAGGTGTCACATCAAGTCCCCGCCTCACCCACACACACACACACATTCACACATGGGCTGCACGCACACACATATTCACACCCACGGGCGAAATCGCATAGCCTCGTGCACGTGGACGCACACACAGAGGAGTGTGTGTGTGTGCAAGTGAGTGAGTGAGGGGGGACCTGGAACTACTTACAGAGAACAAAGAGGGAAATCAGGAAAAAATGCAGCCTCTTCGAATAAATCTCACCACAATGCTGAGAAAAATCCCCAACCTCACCCCCAGAAAGGCAAGAAAAACCTGGTTTCTCTCTTTCAAAGCAGTCAAAAGTTTCTAACAAAAGCAGAAATAGAAAACATTTTAGATAAAAGGAACCAGGCCCCATTCTGAAAAGGACCTCACACCAAGTTGTGTGTAATTCCTACCAGAAACTGGTTTATTTACCAAAAAATAATAAGATTTAATGCCAAAGCACTTAGGCTACAAATAAAGGACAACAAGTGGTGGGTACACTGAAGGGGGCGCGGGAGGAAAAGAAGCACAACGCTGGGGTGGAAATTTTCCCTTTTTCTTGTGCTTGTTATTTTCTAGTCCTCTGTTTACATGACACAGTAGATTTCGCATGGAGGAGTAGCGACGGGAACAGTGGCGCTAGAGCATTGCGGAGGCCATTCTGCCTCCGCAAAATAAAAGAAAACAATAAACATGTCAGAGGAATTTGGACATCTGCAGTGACACAAGCTCTCACACCGAGGCCATGGCAATTTCACAAATCAAAGGGCTGCTCCTCGGCTTTCCTTATATAAAGCAAAAATCAACATTTATCCTGAGAACGTGAGCAATGATGCTGACAAGTGCATAGAGCCAATGACAATACAATAGCAAAGATGCTAGGAACAACTGTGCCACCCACGTTGCTGAAAGACTGTGCTTTCAAACACCACCACTGAACTGTAAAACCCATAAAACCCCTGTCTTGCCCATACTGTCCTTTTCACTTTGCTTGAAATAAGCCAGTCTTTTCTCCCTGCGCTGCATCAGCGGAGGCTTTTCCATGGCTAATTCTGGTATTATGTTCCTATTGGAGCCACATCTCCTCTGACACACACTATGAGGAGGAACACAGCGCAGTGTTTCCATGAATGAATTAAAATTATGAATGCTGACCAATCCTACTCGAGGGGGAATGAGCCAAGGCTTGAACTCTTGGCGTAAAATTATAAATCTTGTTAGGGAGCCATTTTCTCCCGCGTTGCCTCTGCCTACAAAATGTGCAGCAGAGTAGAGAGAGTGTGACAGCTCACTGCCTACAGCAATCGTCCAAAGGTTTCTTTTATACTACACTGTTGAACTGAACTAAAATGAGCTGAACTAAATAAAGCTGATCTTATTGGTTCTGTTGCCATATTCATGAATCTGCACCAAAAAGAGGCCCATTTGTTTCAGTTTTAGAAATAAAAATAGAATCACATCTCAGCAGCTTAACAAACCCACTATGCCCAATTTTGCCACAGGGATAATTAAAGCTTTATGTTATCTTAAACCCAACAGTGTCCTCTCAGTCACTTTTAAATCACATTATGTGGGGTAAATACATGTGAGTCACTCTTGTGTGTGACCCGCAAAGAAAAACCTCATGTGCACCCGTGCTTTGTTGTAATTCCCATTCATACTTCTACACTCATGATGAATGTTCTGTTATGTGGTTGGTAATAAGTAAGAAGAAGCAGTGTGTGTGCGTGTGTGTGTGGCTGATGGAAAACCTGATGTGGAAATATCCATAAGACCTCAAAGGTCTTAAAAAGTTAACTCCCAGACACCCTTGTTCAAGCACGCACACACCCACACAACCTTTCATTCACATGGATTGAGCTGCAGTGTATCACTGACCTTAATTCACGTTTCAAATCCACATGATGACTTTGAACTCTGTTTGAACAGTAATACGTTGCCCTCTTTCCCTCTCCTTTCTTCTGCCTGCTCCTATCCACTCTACAAAGTATGTAAAACAACTGGAGCAGCCACATCATAACATGAAAGTGGAGCCTTGACCTGACCGGAATTCGCTGTGCCTAAATCATTCTTAATATGAGAGCCAAGCAGCCTTGTTCAAGGGATTATCCTCGATGAAACAGGAAAGATTTCCAGCTAATCTATATAGGAATGCCCACTCCGGAGAAGGTGGAGGGAAATTGCTGGGACCAAAGGTTTCTATTGGAAGCCAACATACTTCATTCTGTTTTTGTGTGTGTGTGCAGCAATTAGATCCCAACTGCTGTGAAAAGAGAATTTTTTGTTCATTTACAATATGTGTTTCTTCCAACGTCTGGAAAGAAGAGTTAGTGATGAGCAATTAATCAATTTGAAAAATCAATTATCTAAACATGTCCTGGTTCCAGCATCTTAAATTGAGCATTTGTGACTTTTCTTTTTATTATGCCGGCATGAACTGAATATTTGAATTGTTTTTCAGCTGTTGAGTGGATAAAACAAACAATATGAAGATTTTACAGTAGATTCTAGGAAAATGTAAATCATTAAAAACACTTATGGGATATATTGCTCCAGTGCAAAAAAAAATGGGCAGGACTGCCTGACACTTTTTGGAACAATTTCACGATCGTGGCTGGGGAGTTTTTTAGGGTATGTTTACTTTAACCAGGCAAAAGGCACCACTGCCCAGTTTGCCAAATTTCCAAAACTCTTTACTTTCATTAGCACAGGGGGGAACATAAATAAGGAAAAGGGTGGAGAAACAAGAAGGAATGAATCACACGAATATTAAAGCTGCACCTGTCAATGTTTTTATATCAACAAAGGATCAATCACTAGGAGTAATGCAAACAGGGTCACTTGTAGATTCTCTACCTACCCAGCACCAAATGCTACACTCACAAAGTTAGGTCTCTCAGCTAAAGAGATGACCTTTGGAGTTGATGGACACCAAAGCAGAGCTAAAAGGAGAATGAATATTAGATTTACAGTGCGTTCAAAAGTTTGGGGTCACTTAGAAATTTCCTTATTTTTGAAAGAAAAACACTGTTTCTCAATGCAGATAACTTTAAACTAGAAAAAGAAATACACTCTATACATTGCTAATGTGGTAAATGACTATTCTAGCTGCAAATATCTGGTGTTCGGTGCCATATCTACATAGGTGTATAGAGGCCCATGTCCACCAACTATCACTCACTCTAGTGTTCTAATGGTACAATTTGTTTGCTCATTGCTTCAGAAGGCTAATGTAATGACATTTTCTATTCATTTTACAGCTCATGGTGGTATATGAAATTGTGACTTTTCATGGAAAAGTTGCCTGGGTGACTCCAAGCTTTTGAACAGTAGTGTACATGCATCAGTTGACCAGAGACACAAGTACAATGTGTAAATAAACACATTTTCTCTAACTTTTACAGGTCAATTTTGTATTACATTTTTTTCATGCTACCCATAACTGAAAGAAAGTCAATCGATGCTTCAATCAGCCAAAGAAAGGACAAAAGTGATATATTTTGAAATGTTGTTCAGTAACATAATTAAAATGTTTTGGAGAAGTTTAGTTTTATGGACAGAGGTTGGAGGGTTAGGATGTTAATATGTTTGCAAACATGTGCCTAGATGTATGTGTGCATACAGCCCATGTAAGCGTGTGGGGAAAGTTCTGGCAAGAAGAGGAGTGGGCACAGTTTTAATTAGTGGAAGCTGGAACAGTGGAATCGTTGTGGAAAGGCCACAACAGCTGCAGTGGCTGTTTGCTGGCTATTTAACAGAGCTCCCACTCCCTCCGTGAACCCTCCCTATCCCTGTTTCTCTCTCTTTCTCTTCCACTCCTGTGCTAGTTCAGGTGTTTGGAGCAGCTAAGGAAGCACTGGGTGGCACCCACCCAGACTCGCCATGCTGGCAGCAACCTCTATGTTGAGGAATGTATGAGAGGGTTACTGGCAAGCTCACTGCTTGGCAAGTTTTCCGGCAGGGGAATCACTCAGTGGGAGCAGACTGCAGCCAATTCCCTGTCAGTGGCCGGTGATCTCACAAGGGCAGTAGTCGGGGAACATAGACGTAGACACAGAGACGGACTGTAGTCATGCTGTGTAATACCTTCCCGTTCACTCTGCCTAGCCACCACCCCACCCTGCCCGTGGGGACACACTTAAAATTTTCAGAGTGGAACTGAGAAATGAAAACAACGTGTTCCGCTACAAACTTCAAGGGGTGGAAATTGTTTTATTACTGTAGCGCTCAAATTGCATGTTCATATACTTGATTTGATGTCCAGCTTAACTATTCTGACAGCACAGAATGCTATAATGGTACAAGATGATTTGATGTTTACAGGATCTAGACGCAAACCTATTTTGCTGTTGAGTTAATTGCTGGCCCATCTTTCATCTGACACTGCAAAGGAACAGTGTGTTGCTCAAGAAGCTTCCCCATTTCCCACTCCATTTCTATACCCACACAAGACAGGCCAAATCGAACCTCAATTTCCACTTAAGCTAAACTTGAGGAGAAACCGACAACCCCAAAACCTCACCTCAACCTGACCACACTGCAGCCGCCGCTGGCAGTCGCTTCCATTGCTAAGATGTTATGATCCATGGGTTGAGTTATTGTTTTACTTTAGGCTTTACTCCATCTATTTTAGCACCACAGAAATCAACACTGGCCTCCATGTTAGCTTCATAAATTACTGGCAAACCATTTCAGTTTTTAAATTGTTCTAGGAAAAAAAAAGTGTATTCTATTTTGACGGAAAAGTTTAAATAATTTGACATGGAATGTTTCTTGAAGCCAGAGTCTGAGTTTCCATCCAAATGTACCAGTGTTTAGTTGTTGTCAGGTGCTGCCAATAGACTCTCAAAGGCTCCTTGACTTAACTATTTGGAGGATGGTGGCTTTTTGTAGTGCAACACTGACATCTTATGGACAATTAGACTTGCAAAAGGAATGGTCTATAAAGCGGAAATGATTCACACATTTTGAGTGGGAAATAATACCTGGTATGATCTTTACATATAGAATGATAAAGGAACAAAAAGTTGATGGAGATAGAATGCAGGACAGTTTGTGTTGATGGATCAGTGAATTTGGTCGATATTCAGAAATACAAACAACAAGCTCATTATTGTAAATAATTTAACTCTAATTACATTAGACCTTTGTTTATTTAGACAGTGAAATATGTGGAAAATGAAAGTGACTATATCAACAGCACACCAACAAGGCAAGCATCCAACTGAGAAACATTTACATAGTAACAAGTATACTGTGCCAAAAATAAACAACATTAAAACTGTTTATTTTGTGCTATGGATACAAAAAGTGGTGAAGTAATGGAAAAAAAAACAGTGGTAGTATATAAATTTGTTTAAAAAAATGTTAGAATTATTTATTTTCGACTCCTTCATCTGAGAATTGGAAGGTCAACCTGCATGTTTTACTCTAAATTACTCTTGATAGAACAGAAAGGGAGCTTGTTAGAAAGAGTTTCTTATATCATGTTTCATAAAACTAACCAAATGGTTAATTTTGCTGTTGGGCTCTTTTAAATTGATTTGTTTGGGGGATTGGATGATTGGCAGCTCCTAATGGAACCGACACCAACAATGGAAATTTAACATGTGGAAAAATATATGTAAAATATGTTCAGTGTCTAGCTTCTGTCTGAGGAAGGTGGATGGCAGGCCAGGGTCATCTCAGAGCCAGGGTCATCTCAGAGCCAGGGTCACCACAGAGCCAGGGTCATCTCAGAGCCAGGGTCATCTCAGAGCCAGGGTCATCACAGAGCCAGGGTCATCACAGAGCCAGGGTCATCTCAGAGCCAGGGTCATCACAGAGCCAGGGTCATCTCAGAGCCAGGGTCATCACAGAGCCAGGGTCATCACAGAACCAGGGTCATCACAGAGCCAGGGTCACCACAGAGCCAGGGTCATCTCAGAGCCAGGGTCATCACAGAGCCAGGGTCATCACAGAACCAGGATCATCACAGAACCAGGATCATCACAGAACCAGGGTCATCACAGAGCCAGGGTCATCACAGAGCCAGGGTCATCACAGAGCCAGGGTCATCACAGAGCCAGAGTCTTCACAGAGCCAGACTACCTCCAGAATTTAGAGTACAAAGAATGGAATGGAATAGAATGGCCTGCCAGCAGCCCAGATCTCACTCCAATTGAACATTTACGGGATCATCTTGGGTGTCCTAAACTTGCTAGAGTGATCAACACAATTTCACACACAAACATTCTGTCAAGAGTACAGCCTAAATTCACAACTGGGGCAAGTGGTGCTTTTATCAAATACAGGCCTGTCATTATTATAGCATATGACATTAATCACTGCATTTTAAGTCATGGAAACGCTTTAGGCAACTGATGCAAATCATTGCACATATGGCCCTTTTCTGACTGAAAACACTCACTCAATTTAGATTAAAAAGAAAAAATAACCAATGTTTGTTTGATGTGCACCTGGGATTCTTCAGAGGAAAAGCAGTATTTCAAATTGAATCAAGACTAAATTTGACTGTAGACCAGCTTAGTATTACTTTAGCTGTAGGGAAGTGTGGCTCCCATGCAGGGCCGCTGCTAAGGTTTTGGAGGCCCTAAGCTCAGCTTGTAGGGAGGCCCCCCACCCGCGCCCGCCCGTCCGTCCACCAAACTCCTGGAAGCTCACGAAATTTACAGTTGAAAATAAGTCTTATATAGACATGTAGATATCAAAAATTAACTTTTTATTATACAATAATATACTGTATGTTAAATAATAAATCAGAGAGAGCAACAACACAATAACAAATAAATAAAACAACTGCCTCAGAGGGAAGGCTTTCAGTTGTGGATGTCTCTTCTAAGGTGACTGTTGTTGTTTGTGGCTGTTTACTTGAACCTTCAGACACGTTGGGTGGTTGTTGGCTGCTTACTGCTCTGCTTGTCATGGTTCATCATCTGGTTCATCTTCTTGCTGATGTGGTGGTCCGTCTATGTATTTGAGCATTGACCCTATGAATATGATTTAAATGAAAAAATATCTCATTAGTAAAACCTGAATAAAAATACCCAAACCAAAAATATCACTTCATTATATTATGCTATCTAGTAGCATTTGTATTTATATGATATTAATATGGTAGGACAAAATCAAATACCTTAAAAATTAACATATTCTAATCCTACACATTAAACAAAACAATAGTGGCATTTTGTGAATGATAAAGGTGGCCAAACATTTGTTTTGCACTACACACGACTTTAACACACCTTCTACAACACTGTGGCCAGATGTAAAATCATCCCCCAACCACCGCCCCCTCCCCTCCTCCTCCTCACTACCAGGACAGACTGGGAGTTATCCCCAACGACCCCTGGAGCAGAGAAAAGATGCTAGAGATGATCTGTCCAATCCTGTTTACTGTTGGGCTAACCTAGCCTAGCTTGTCGAGTTGATCACGTAACGCTGTGTTAGCAAAACAAACACGGTATAACGCGGACTTACCAGAAAGGGATGCAAGTTTGTCGTCTTTCTCTTTTTTCCTCTTTCGCTTTTCAGCTCCAGATTCATGGTGTTTCTTGGATGATATTCTCTCATTTCAATTGTTGAAGTTTTTAACTGAATAAAATTGCTTATTAAAGCAGAGCGTAGTAAGAAAAGTGGCTCCGAAGCTTTGTGCCATCATGAACGATCCGAGTCTTTGAAGTTGAACGATCCGAGTCGACTCTTTGAAGTGACAGATAGGAGCCGGCTCCTCGTTGGGAGCAACGGAGGAGCCGAACGAGGAGTAGTGTGTAGTGTAATATTTATTATCTTTTTTTTTCCCAGTCTTAATTTTGCAGGCCCCCCTCCACTAGTTGAGGCCCTACGCTGGCTGTGTAGTCTGCGTGTACGGAGCGGCGGGCCTGCTCCCATGGGAAAGATGACCCCAAAAGTCAAGATGTGGTCTGCAAACAGCTAGATATGTTGTGTCTGAACATTTTCTTAAATCCTGGATCTTAATTTCTGTTATAGGAAACAAATCCTGATTATTAGCATAAAACATCTCTTTAGTCTTACATCAAATATTGCTTCATGTGACCCTCCCAAATAGAGTTTATTAAGGCACTAACACGCCACCTTGTATCCTCCTAATACACTGACAAGAGAAAAGAACCAGTCAGACATGGCGTCAAATTCAATTGCAAATCTTAACTGTAATAACTAGTGACAGCTTCATGAGACAGAAAATAACATTAAAATGCCAAGCAAGACCTGTTTTAGCTTTCAAGTCCAGTCAATTGAATTTATACTGTATAGTGCCAAATCATAACAAAACTTATCACATGAGACTTTTCAAAATAAAACAGGTCTTGGTCAAATTTACAAATAAAGACCTAACATTACCCCATGAGCAAGCACTTACCAACAGTGGCAAGGGTGCATAAAGTATCAGCATGGATAAAATATATAATTAAAAATATAGCTAATAATAATAATAATAATAAGGTTGTGTTCTTTGACCAAAGTTTTATTACACTTTGTATTTGAAACCCACCCTGAATTAAGCCTTCTTCTAGATAATCTAGACCAGGGGTCTCAAACATGCGGCCCGCGGGCCATATGGCCCGCCGGACGCTTGTTTGAGACCCCTGCCTTGATATGAAAGTTTAATGTTAGTGCCACCCAAGCGAGTTTAGTACGGTGGCCGAGAACCCTCAATGCTGCAAATAAAAGAAACGCTGCAAACAAAAAGAAACGGTGCTGCAAATAAAAGGAAACTCCACTCCACATAAAAAACTACAGGTGCACTGCCAATAATGTGTTAGAGACATAAAGACCTGGATGTCTGTGAACTATCTGTTACTTAACCCCGATAAAACAGAAGTTATTATATTAGGCCCTAAAAGTGTTAGAGAGTCCCTATCTGAGCAACTAGTAACTCTAGATAATGTGAAAATAGCCTCTAGCACCACAGTTAAAAACCTAGGAGTTTTATTTGAGCCAGACTTATCATTTAAACCTCATATTAATCAAGCCTGTAGAACAGCCTTCTTTCACCTGCGTAACATAGCCAAAATTAGAAATATCCTATCTAAAAATGATGCTGAAAAACTAATCCATGCGTTTGTTACATCTAGACTAGATTACTGTAACTCCCTATTAGTAGCGTGTCCTAAAAGTTCCCTAAAAAGTTTTCAGCTGGTTCAAAACGCAGCGGCTCGTTTACTAACAGGAACTAATAGAAGAGAACACATCACCCCCGTACTCCAAGCCCTTCATTGGCTTCCTGTTGAGTTCAGAATTAAATTTAAAATCCTACTCCTCACTTATAAAACCATTAATGGGATGGGCCCCTCTTATCTTAAAGATGCTCTGGTCCCGTATCATCCAAATAGAACACTGCGGTCTCAGAATGCAGGTCTACTGGTAGTTCCACGGGTCCATAAAAGCACAGTAGGAGCTAGAGCCTTTAGCTACCAAGCCCCTATCTTATGGAACCAACTCCCAATTAATATTAAAGAGGCCGACACAGTCTGTGCATTTAAGGCTAGACTAAAAACATTTCTGTTTCAAAAGGCCTATGGTCAGGGTAGTTAAAGGTAGACTTAAAACCACAGTTCAGTCTAAGCTGCCCTAGGAGTGAGAATACTGGGGGAAGTACAGTCACTGAGCTCTATCATCTCTTTCTGGTACCATGCACCACTGTCTGTCATTAATAAACAGGATCTACTTTATACTTGGTCTTTACATCACTATTCACCCAGAGTCCTTCTCCCCACTCCCCTTCGGGGGAGTGGCTACTGTTTCAGTTCATCCGCACGAGGCCCAACGATGACGACTCCTGATGCGACTCATCGAGGCCCCTGATGAACCTTCACCTGCCTGGTTGGACCCACCCTACTACCCCCACCCTACGGCATCTCTACAGACTAAAACATCTTTAAAGACTATTATTTCATCATCAGATAGATGTCTGTCAGTCCTGATTCATCTATAGCCTGTCCGTCCATGGGAGTGGATCTCTCCTTCACTGTGGTCCTCCTCGAGGTTTCTCCTTTTTCCCACTGGGTTTTTGAGTTTTTCCTTGCCGAGAAGGAGGGTCTAAGGACGGGGGATGTCTGAGTCACTTTGGACTGGATTTTGTAAAGCACTTTGAGACAACTGTGTTGTAAAATTGGGCTATAAAAATAAAGTGAATTGAATTGAATTGAATAATAGTCCCCGGTAATTCACTTCCGTTGTGTAGTTTTCTTTTATTTGCAGCATGGAGGGTTCCCAGTCACCGTAGTTAGCACTACCTCCGTGCTAAATAGTTATGTCTGTGTCATTCAAAGGCCGACAGCTTCGGAGCACCCGGACTATACCGGCAATGTGACCGTGCCCACGGTGCCCAGCACCAGCCTGAATACACGTGTAAACCACGGACGTAACCAACCTGCCGCTGTAGCAGCACCGGGGAAGGCAGCAGTGGTGAATACACGTATAACCACGGATGTAAACAACCCGCCGCTGCTGCCTTCGCCAGTGCTGCTGAATACACATTTAAAGAGATAAACAACACGCCGGTGTGGCTGTCTCCGGAGCCGGGTGCTCCGAAGCACCAGACCTGATGTTACATGCGCGCAAGAACGGGGAAAATGAGTGCTAAGAGGCTAACACGGAGCTAACACTATTACATACGCACACAAGCGAAGTTTTATGTGTATCCGTGTTAGCGTTAGCTCCATGCTAGCCACTAGCCTAACTTTTCAAACTAAATTTTTTTATTTAATTAACTTAATATTAAACGGCCACCACAAACACTTTGTGTTTCCATGGTTTCTGACCTTCAACCAATCACTAGCTGTGCCGTGCTGATGTCATATGCAGGCGCAGGACCCTACCTACCAGCGGAAATGACGTTCTTTATACGTCAGCTGAACACTAAAACTGGAACTTCAACACAACAGTGAGACAATTTATATATATATATATATATATATATACAGACAATTTCAGGAAAAGTGTGGAAAATCTGATTCGGCCCAGCCTCAACCAGACCCTAGCTCCAGTGACCCCCAGGTAAATTGAGTTTGAGACCCCTGAACTTGACTTTTTTGGATAAGGTACCCCAATCCTAATAAAAAAGTATGAACATTTGCTCAAGGTCAAAACAAAACTGGATTACGTAATCTAATGATTTTAGAATCCATTTTTTTTTCTTTTTGAACAATCCATTTTCAAGATTGAGCCGAAATGTGATTACTTCTGAACAACTGGGCCCAGCAGTCCAACAGCACCTGTCTATGTATAAGTATGTTGGTTCAACACAAGTGGTAAATAAAGGTTAACCCTCATCTGGAGGGGTTTAAAAATGTATTAGACCAAAAGAAGGAAGATAAAGAGTGAATAAATCAAACTATGGACCAAAAGAAGAAGATAAAATAAATTGAAGAAAAATCTAGGGAAAACAGTAGCTAATTCAAAGTGCTCTAGCATAAAAATAAGCAGCTGTTTGTTCTAATCCTTTGCAGAGAGCCTTTCATAAGTCATTATTTTGACAAACATTGTAACTTCCAGATTGTTCTTTCTGTTTCTCATTATATCTGTTTTTATAATGTGCTGCAGGGCTTTAGCAGTGGCATTAGCTCTGCTGTGTGTTCTTTAACTCTCTCACCGAGATGCTGCTGTGGCTGTAGATGTGCTGTCATCTAGATGTCCTGTATGCTATCCCTATGTTCCCCTGCACTCTGCCATTCAATCAGGTCAACCTGTCTGCCACTCACACCTGTTTCTCCTCTGCAATCAAGCACCAGTTTGTTTCAGTTCGTTACCAGCCAGTATGTGTTTGTACAAAGAAACTAGTCTTTTGACATCAAAGTCATTTTGCAAGTTTATGTATTTTTCTTGTCCTTAGATTTTCACCTCCTGTTCCTCCCCATCACCAGCTCACCTTCAATGGAGTTTCCTCTCAGAACATCCTCCCCACCTGGAGGACATCCAGCCACCTTCCCCAGGATGACAAATATTATTTAATAAACTTTGTTCTCCCTTTTCCAATGTGCCATTTGGGATCAAGTAAACCAACCATAGCCCTAGCCCTACACCCTCTTCAACAATCCCTCCCTTGTGCCTTTCCCAGTATCAGTTAGGGACCAAGGGTTCCAGCTCCAGACCGCTAGGTCGCTGAAGGTAATTTAGGTTTATGTTGGACATTCCTTTTTAAATGTGACCTTGAGTTTACCCAGCAGCCCCAGACCGACTCTCCTGACCAGTCCAAGATCACTTAGCTCACGAGTCTCCTCTGGGGAGATGCTCTAGTTTGGGCTACTGCCATGTGGGAGAAAGGTGTTGCTGCTATAACCTCTTACCCTGACTTCACTGCAGAGATGAGGAAAGTTTTTGATCACCCTGTTTGTGGAAAGGGTTAGGGTTAGCCGCTCCCATATGTCAAGGTACGTGAAATGTGACAGAAAATTCTGCATTTTGGACCCTGAGCAGCTGAGAGTGGTTGCGACAACAAGGCCCTACAAGAAGTGTTTTGCAATGGCCTAAATTAAACCATAAAGAATAAATTTATCTTATCATTTATTATCCTGAGCAGAGGGATTTTAAGGGGTTGGTTTCGCTTGTGACACGTATCAACAACCATCAACATGAGAGGAGAACGGAAAAGTGGCTTCTTTGTTACATTTCTGTGGCACTGCCATCCACTCCTGTGAATTCAACAGAGGACAAGTTGGCCCAAAGATTTGCGGAAGAGAGAGCTCTCCCCTGAGCCCATGTAGTTAGGCTGCTTTCACCTCGAGCCAGAGGAGTGGCAACGCTACATAAAACAGAGCCACTGTCTGTACTGCGGTAAGCCCGGATACTACAGTGCATCCTGCCCACAGCACTCATTAAAAAGAGCAGGCTCACCAGTAGAAGGGGGGAGGGCTGTCAAGCCAAGCTGTTTCCACTCCTTGTCCTAGACCCGGCAACTAACTCCATGCTACCATCCTCTGGAAATGTCAGTTCACTGAGTTTTCAGCCCTTGTGAATGCCAGTGCAAATGAGAGTTTCCTGGATACAACTATGGTCAAGCAGCTTGTGCTGACTACAGTGCACTTGGATAAAGCTATCAAAGCTCGTGCCTTAGATAGCAGGTTGCTAGCTAAAATAACCCTCCTTTTACTGTTTCCACATCATAAACTCACCTTTTAGACGTGTAATATTAGGCCACACCTGGTTAGTTCAGTGCAATCTCCACATTTATTGAGGTCAGGGAGAATAATAAGATATCCATCCTGCCATGCAGCCTGTTTACAGTCAGCTCACCCTCAGTCTGCCCTTTCCCAGATGCATGGAAAGGAAGACAAACCAGCAGAGCCGAACCCTAACCTTGAGGAGGAGGTTCAGGTGACCCAGCAGTCACAACCTGACCCAGGGATTGGTTGTTTTTGCCTGACTCTCCTGTCACCCTGGGGTAAAACAAATTGGCCGTCTATGGATATGGAAGCCAAATCATTTGTGCTTGCTTACCCTGTACCCACTCAGCCTAGTGCCCATCTACGACACTCCTTGCCAGTGCCCAGATGACCATGGTCACACCTGGCCCTGGATTTCATTACAGGCCTGCCTTGCTTGGACAGGAACATGGTTGTTCTCACGGTGACTGACCAATTCAGTTTTTTTCAGTTTGCCTGTTTTTTTTTTTTTTTTTTACCCATACCTAAGTTGGGTAAAGGAACAGCTGATATACTTGTCGAGGAAGTGTTTCAGCTGTATGGCTTACCTTCAGACATTGTCTCAGATCATGGCCCCCAGTTCACTTCTGCTGTGTGAAGAGATTTTTTCACATCTGTTGGTGCAACCATCAGTCTGACCTCTGGATACCACCCCCAGCCTAACGGGCAAGCAGAGTGGGCCAACCAGGACGTCAAAACCACCATTCACTGAATGGTCCTTTCCAATCCGTCTATCTGGTCTGCCCTTCTCCCTTGGGTGGAATATGCCTATAAAACACTGCCAACATCAGCTTTATGTATGTCTCAATTTCAGTTTATCTATGGATTTTAGCCCCCTCTCTTCCCCTCTTAAGAGATGAGTTGTCTATACCTTCCATTCAAGCCCAAAGATACCATATACCCTGGTGTCATGCCGACTTGGCCCTTCTCAGAACCACTGACTGCTACAAGCACTTAACAGATTGTCACCATACACCGGCCCCTGTATACACCCCTGAGTAAAAGATGTGGCTGTCTACTACGAACCTCCCTCTGAAGATTGATTGATGTTCAGAGATTGAGATTGTCTCCAAAATTTGTTTCACCTTTTGAGATTCTGAAAGTGTTTAAACCCAATTCTGTCTGCCTGAAACTATTTTTGACTTTATGGGTCCACCCTGTGTTCAATGTTTCTGCTGTCAAGCCTGTCACTTCCAGCCTGTTGGTCCCACCCCCTCTCCCCACGCAGTATTTTATGATATCATGAATAAAAAAATACAAATCCTCTTAATTGCTGTTTGTTCATTTGAGAGATAAATGTAGTTCTAAATCTAATTATACTTATTACAATTATTCTATTATACATTTTATGTAGTTGCATGGGTTTGTACATACATTTTATAACATAATGTCACAACATTTATTAAAATCACATTTTTAAGTTGACATTCCCATTAGTGGAAACATTTATGTGCCATTAAAGCTGTTTGATGTTTCATGATACCAAAAAGGTTTTAGCCTTTTGACTGCTGAATATACTTATATATATATTTACTGACCACTTTCTACCACTAGATGGTGCTCAGAATCTACTTTCAGATCAGCTGCTCTTCTGTATCAGTGGATGATTTGATTTGTCCAAAAGGAAATGTAAGTATGGCAAACACTTGTATACACATACTCAGATATAGACCACACAAATACAAATACAAAGTTAACAAATACTAGTGTAATGTAATGCTAGTGCAAAAGAAACAGGAAGCTAAACATTAATTCAAAGATCTCCCCTAAGAACTCAAGATATAATGTACAAAATAACAATAAATACCAATATTGAGATGTAGAAGGGCTATGGCAAAATAAAGAAAATGCTTCTTTTAATACTATAAAACACACTATAATTTTTTTGCCCTTTAGCATCTTAAACTCCTGGGCACTATAGTGGATTTATGCAGAGAAGCTCTTAGGAAGGTGTATCAGCCAGCAGCAAACCCAACAGCCGACTGTTGCTCTGATGTCCTGAAAGGAAGGACTGTTGTAAATCATGATCGATGGGTCTCCCCCAAGGGCAGAGTCTTTAAACTAAGGATGAAGGGGTGGGGGTGGGGAGAGGAGACGGGTGCTGCACTTATCCAGCTGAAAGCAACACATGACACCATGCTCACACATGAGCAAAGCCTCAGTTTGTTTGCTCAGGAATGAACTGAATGAGAGCTGAGAGTGGGGATTATCTAATAATGTTGTGCAGTTAAGAGAACTTATCCTGTAAATGTCTGGTCCTGCTCAAGTCACTATAAAATTTATCAACCCTGTTACACAGACACTCAGACACACGTCTTGATCACATGACAACAGCAACCAGGGATCAATTAAAGATCGGTGACATCATTACAGTTGTCTGGGTGCAATTTCTGCCTCCAATTCCCCAATTGAGGAAGGAATTCCCATGTTGGTCGTATGCGTCACTTGATTTTCTGCTTATTCGCTTGCTGTAGTTTGAGTTTTGGCTCAGAAAATTGTTTAAAATCATATAATATTTTTAGGAGGCGATTATGGCGCTTGTGATTATGTCATATTGTATTATGATACTGGAGATGATCAAAAGCCTTTGAGTTAGAGAAGATGAATGTCCTATTTTTGTGGATTTATATGTCATACTCTCACTATTCTCCTTTTAATTTAACAAAAGCGCTTCTTATTTTCCCTAATGTACCAAAGAATTTGCATTTTCTATACATTGATAACATATACACAAATGAAAAATGCAAGACAAATTTTCTTTCTGGGCCTGCATCTAAATGAAGATTTAAAATTGACATTTTAAAGATGTACATATGATTTAAAGATAATTTTAAGACTTTCATAACTTGTATTTATTTTTAATTTTTAATCAAATAATCCAAAACACTGACAAAGACAAGGATGTTGGGTAATTAATATTGTGCATGAATATACAAAAATCCAATGATCATCATGATCAATGATCATCAATCATCCATGATAAATGGGAAAAACAACTGTGAATAGAAATGCTAATGATACTTTTGTGTTAAATTTAACATATCGTAACAGGTAACAGTGTATCCTGTATCATAAATACATGTTTGTCATTATTTGTAACAAACCAAACCAAACCACTTGACAATAGAATTTTTTCACAGCAGCTGTATTGAAAGGAAATAGTAGATGAACACAGGTGTTAGCAATTATACTAATTAAGGTTCAGTGTTGCTATAGAATGCAATTAGACAGAATTAGAGAATAGAGATTTCAAAAATAAATTAAAGCTGCAAGCAGCAATTGATGGACCCTCACTTCATAGCGTGCTGGGGTCCAATGCAGCCATGGCCCAGTTGCCAAACGCCAATCAGACGATGTGACTGAATTTTCACACGCCAGACCGAGGAGTGTAGATCACTTACCACAAGGTGGCACTAGAGAACAGCAGCTGATTACATGTGGTGTATACATATGATCTGTAGATCACGGTCAATCAGATGGTGTTTGCCACATTGCAAATGCTTCTTGTTGCCAGTAAGGGGTGATATGACTCTGGGTCAATATGGTTCTGCAGGTGTGTTCAGAGCAGGTCACATAAGAGACATGTGGTGCAAACTAAACAAAGAATGCTAAGAGTACAGTAAGTTCCTGTTTCATGGTAGACAACGAAATCCACAGTGTCGCCGTGGCAACCAAGATTAACAGATGGAAAAGCTTAACTTTTCATCTTCAATGTCTGAAGAGGAGAGTGAGTGAATTTAAAGTTAGAGTGATAAAATCCCTAATTTGACTAATTTGTTCAAATTAGTGCTGTCATTTGTGTTAATTTGAGTAATTCATTACACCGCAATTTAATGCAAAAAAATTTGTAAAAAATTAACGCAATTAATTATGAGTATCAATGGTGGCGAGCTCATGAAAGTGAACCGGAACTGGCCGGAACTACATTCCGTTAAAAGATTCACGACCGGAACGTTGTTCCGTTAAAAGAGGAGAAGAAGCTCCCATGAAATCCCATGTTAAATAAAGAAAGCGATGTACTGAAGTCACATTAGTTACGTTAATGCTGGAACAATTCCAGTGTGCTCGTTTCAGTGTAATCTACGTAATCTACGCTGTTTCTGTGCCGCAACAAGTCTGAGCGTGTCTCTGGTTGCTATGCAACGCGAGGCGAGCCAAGCTGAACAAATGCATTTCTGGTTGGCTGATGGACACGTGGTCATGTTATCAGCATCGCTAATTCTGATTGGTTCAAACCGCACGTGTTTGCTCTCACCGAGCAAAATGATGTTGGTACAAATTCAAATTCTTTATCAGGAGACCTTTAGCAGATATGACATTAAAATGCGATTAATTCGATTAATTAATTACAAAATCCTGTAATTAATTCGATTATTTTTTTTAATCGACTGACAGCACTAGTTCAAATATTTTATATTTTATAATATTTTAAAAAATCTGTCATTTGATTCAAGGTGGTAGATTTCCTGTTGGTGTTAAGGTATTGGTCCAATTTGATGCATCTTAATGTTATACATGTGTCACAAATTTCATTTATTTATGTGGAGCAAAGGGCACAATTTTTTATTTTCCATGGGGGTGCTACAGAGTCATTTTTTAATGCCTATTAATATATTATTTTGAGAGAAGAAGAAAGAAAGAGAGAAAGAAAGATTTCTAGAATTTCTTTCTTCAGTTGCTTAGGCTGATATTCAGCTCAAAAGAGTTAACTTAACACATGTAAGAAAGATAAGGAATCCAAAACCTTTGTCTAGAGACATTTAACAATCACAGAAAATAAGATAAAAATTGTTCTCCTGTGCTCCACATTTGATACAGTTCCTCTCCGTACTATATGCCCTCAAATGTCCTTGCGGTTTCCACACCGGCATAATCATTTTTGTGGCAAACAATCAGTCATCAGCTTTGTTTGAGGAGCGGTCTATTTTTGCCCTGCAGATCTCTCTTTGGAGGCCAAACCAGGAAGAGGTGATGTCATGATGGCTATCACTTACAATGCTCCAGCCAGCTGCAGATATACAGGCACCCCTCTCTCCTGAGGTATGACCTCAGCCATGGGTGTACAGTGGGAACATCTGCTCGATGTTCTGGTCATTAGGATGCAGATTTGATCTGACACAAGACATTACACTGGAGAGATATTTTTCGTATGATATTTAGAGGAGCATATTTGTGATTAGACCTCATCTTGGTGTGATCACTGCCTTGAAATTGGTCAGACACAAAGAGAGCAGTTAAAGGTTGTGCATTTGTCATCAATCAGATCCCCCCCCCTCTCTCTCTCTCTCTCACACACACACACACACACACACACACACACACACACACACACACACACACACACACACACACACACACACACACACACACACACAACACACCCGTGTAACTGACAACTGTACCTGGTAAGATCAGAATTGTTTGCCTTTAAAATCTGTATTAAACCAGCAAATCCAGACATCACCTTTGCAGATCTGATCGCTGACATTTAGCAAGACCATGAAGGTTTTACTGTTACACAGAAAAACAGAGAAGATGGAAATGCCTCTGGCAAGAAGATCCAGCAAAATATGTTATATACTGCTTGAAAGCCTGACCCTGACATTTTTCAACAGTGTGTTAGTTGACTCAGTGTCTGCTCACTCTAAGTCCAGTCTATCCAGTCCTCTAAGTTCATTAACTGACATCTAAGTGACCAAAAATCATATATTTGAAACATCTGGTAATTTTATTTTTTTTTAATTATTATTGCCCAATTCACTTGTGAACTGTCCATGTATTGATCTAATCTTATCCTGATGATATCCTGGTGATATCTTTCCACTATGGTCAACAATTTGATGCTAAATATGTTTAGCATATGTTTATGTTCAAAAACTCAGATGTGGATTGATTTGATTCTACAAACTCATCACCACAAGTCTGGAAATCAATGTCTTGACTTCAAAGGTTTTATATGTATTGTATGCATATTTTATATTTTATATATCTTCTTTGACTGTGTTTGTTCAATCATTGTTTTAAACACAAGCCTACACAAACACTGTCTCCACTGACATTGAGACAGATGTCCCCAACTTTTTCCAACTCATGGCCCAACTCTCAAAAATGTTTGTGGCCCACATCTGACTCCAAAAACAACACAGAGGCCAAATCATATGTTCTCGGAACAACCAGAACTGTACTGAACACAACACAGAGATAAGGATGGGCTTGAAAGTCAATTTGTGGCATCAGGTTTCCTTTTTGCGATGGGCCACGACCCACAGATCGGGAAACACTGAGTTAGAATATGCAATAGTAAAGGAGCCAAAAGATTTCCAAATTTGCAGTTTCAAAATTTTGGTATTGCAAACCATTATCTAGAGCTGGTCCATCATGTAAACACGTTCAATTCCTTAGATGCATCTGGACTTTTTTATTATATGGTGAGAGCTGTCTGTCAATGTTCATTCTTAGAAGCAGCAACATCTGTCTGATGTAACGGATCACTGATCTGGCACATCAGGTTTTTATGGTGATGATAGTTTGAAATCAAACCTAAAACCTTGAAACTGTAAAAATGCTGCCTGTCTTTTTCAAAGTAACTCTGCTGGTTGTGTGGAGGCTCTGTTGCTTCAAGCCTGGGACCTTTGAACTTGCAAGAAGCATGCCAAAGCATGTTGTGCATGGTTTACAATGTAAGTATGATAATTCAGAAGTCTGTCCTATATCTTTTACTACCTGATAAAGGCAAAACTGACACAAAGTTGTCAAAATATATATCAAAATTGCAGGTAACAGCAAGCCTTTGCTGAGCAGCTGAGCTCAGAAGGATCATCAAAGGTATAACATGTCAAGTGCAGATTCATTCATCAAAGACAAATGCCCCAGCACTAGCCACCCATCCTTCACAGGGCGAATCAATAAGACCTGAGGGCAAATTAGAGAGTCATAATTCATTTGATTTACATGTTGTTGCAAGAGAAGAGAACGCTCATGCAAAGCAGATAATATCTTTTAAGTGTATTGGTGGGACAACAAGACTCTTTAGCTTCTGAGAGTGCACCTGTATTGTGAGGGACAGCTGACCAGGATACAGGTGCACTGCCATGTGTCTCTGGACAAGTATCAGCAGTTGGCTGAAGTTCAACATGTCACCACCCCCTTGTGCAAAATGTGCTGCAACTGCTTTGACTGACAGCTGTGCTATCCAGGGTTAACTGTCCCATCAAACAAGTGACAATGACAGCTGTTGTTAGACCCCCCCCCCCCCCCCCCCCCCCAAACACACGCACACACACACACACACTCGGACACTTCTTCTCAATAAACCAAGCAAAGGGGCCAGACCACCCTCCATAGGGAGCCCAGGGAATTCTTCTTTGCTGGGGGTGAGAAGATTGTATGAGGGTGTAGGGGTGTAAGAGGGGAAGGGGGGGTTAGACAGAGTAGACAGAGTCCTCAAGGAAGTCTCATTTTACACAGTGGATTTAGATTAGGAATACAACATTGTCTGGTGAGAAGAAGAGGACAATCAATCAAGTGAGATACATTGAAAGAAAAAGTCTGATAAGGTGAATATCTCACTTATCAATGAACCTCATTGCATGTAAAAGATCATACCTTGAACTTAAAATGGCAAAGCCGTGCATAGGTAGGACTAGGTAATGTCACCCTCTGATTGGTGCATCCTCTGTCTCTGTGCGATGAAGGTAGAGGAGGTAAACCGAGAGCCCCTGGAGACAGCATTCAAATATTACCACCCCACACATTATTTCTAGAAGGACTTGCAAAAAGCCGCGCCAAACGAACCACCCGTTTGAAATGTGAGCTGGCCTGATGCACTGCTGCCATACCTCGCATTGCTGCAAAAAATTCAACGGGCCTGCCAAGAGCCCTCAGATGGGAAAATGAATTGCATGTGTGAAGGAGTGTCATCTAAACATGTGTGTCCGTCATCGTTAAGCATTTCAACCCCCGCGCTAATTCACGCAGGGCTATGGAGTTAATGTTGTAATCAATCCTAACCCATGAGTCCACTCATGCTCCATCTGGCTAGAGACAGGCAGCGCTCCAAGGTTTCTAAATGGCTCCCGCTCCTCATGAACTCTGACCTAATAGAGCCTATTACTATGTAGCTCAAATGATAATGTCCTGTCTACACATTGTACAGGCCTTTTAGTTCTTTTCTGTTTTGAGGAAGCAAAGATGTTTATAACTATTTCAAGAGTTGGCACACTTCTTTTAGATGATGCAATCTGCTCTTCATGCTCTACAGAGTAATATCTTGCCTTAGACAGTAAAACAGGACTTACTGCGAAAGAAATATTAAAGCGACATGTAATTAATGCAACAAAATGGAATTTGAGCG
The DNA here is from genome assembly GCA_030544235.1 of Lepturacanthus savala. Lineage (NCBI taxonomy): Eukaryota > Metazoa > Chordata > Actinopteri > Scombriformes > Trichiuridae > Lepturacanthus > Lepturacanthus savala. The sequence goes on from CM060466.1 coordinate 29,997,419, forward strand.
TGAAGGGTGATTTTTGAGCCTTGGAAATAAAATGTGTAAAAACAATAATCTAGGGTTTCAGAGCTTTCAAGCCAAATGAAATATATATTAAATGTTTTAGCCACAGCTTGGCCCATTGCTGCTATATGTGGTAAATATGTGGTTCCAGAATTCATTCTTTAAATGAACCTAAGCAGCTCTTGCCAGTTGCATCATATTTGCACACAAGAGTGGTGTCTTCTAACCTCTAACCCTCTGCAAGTAAATCGGTTAGTTCCTTTATTTAAATACTGTATGGCTGCACTTTATTTTAACATTATCATTGTTTTTCTACAGATTGTCACTTTACTACTATATACAACATATTACCCACTCTGAAAGAAGGATCACTCCCATGTTGCTTCCAGTTATATTTTCTTCTCATTAAGGGAAGGAGTTTCTCCTCATCTAAATCATGTGTCTAATGATATGATCGTCCTCTGAGGCAAATGTGTCATTTGTGATTTTTTATTTCTATATAAATACAAAGAAAATAAATCAGTTAGTAAGTCAAGTGTATGATTAAACAGAAAGTGGAGGCACATTAGAATCTGATTAAATGGTACATTGCTCTGTTGTTATGAAGCATACTGATGCTAATTCAATCAATGCAAATTCTGACTAGACTCAATTAGAGTAGATTAATGGTTTAAATGCTTTACTCAATCAAACATTCTTTCATTTATTCCCTTTACAATCCTTTTTACTGCAAACTCTACAGTTTCTTTATTGTTATCGCAGTAATTATTTATTATTGATGTAATACTTATTCAAATGAGGGTGGACTAAAATCTCTTTCTTAGATCCTGAGAGTTAGTTAGTTAGTTATTTTCTGCTACACCTCAGACACACATGAAGTGACATGTTCATACACAAGTGAGTGTGAGACAGCAGAGAGATGGGAAGGAGCTGACCTCTCTGTTCGTCTTTTCTCTTCTTCATGAGTGGTTGATGTCCCACTGTGTGATGGCTTAACAATAGGGACTGTCATCTGATTGCGCTCACATTTATTTCTTACTATAGAATAGTAAGTAGTAGTATGAGCAAATTATTTGCCTTTTGATATTATGATGCCACTTTACCAAAAGGATTCATTTTAGCGTGAATCATCAAAGTTACTACTACATTACTACAACGAGGAAGAATGTTACTCTTTTTTTTGCCCTAAATGTAACATTATTCTAAGCACTAAACTACGTACATGATCAAAGGTAATTCATTTTCATTAATTGTGTTTACATAATCCACATCCCAGCAAATGAATCAAATCATCTGTGTGATGTAAAATTGAATTTGTTTCCTGTTAGCCATTTCAGAAATGCAAATATTTTCTTTGTGCCTGTTTCATGCAGCCTATAGGATGGATGACAGGCTTCAGCTGGATAATTAAATTTACCAGCAAACCTTTGAGCTTCTGTGTAATCTTGATGCTTCCTCTTCTAGTGTATCACAAATCAGGGCTATGTGGGGTCCACAGCAATGTTTAATGAGATTACACTTTATACAGCAAGAAGCAGGAAAGTAAGGATAACTGCTTATAATCTTTATTGTGTACAGTGCAGATACAGTATTTTGCTCATGATTGCAGATTTTTTTTTAAATTATCTATCATAGAAACTGGTGGTGGACATGTTCAGATCTTTAAAAAAAAATACCATTGTGTAAAGATGCACCATTATAAATACAAGTCTTGTATTTAAAATATGACTTAAATGGTAAAATTATAGAAATATTAACAACTAAAAATAGTCATTAATTAAAAAAGGTAATTAAAAAAGCGTGATAGCTTTTTTCAGTATTATATTGTTTTATGCATTATTGTATTGCTGGATTATCATTTCTGATACACTGACACAGATGCACCATTTTTCTGTTGCAGCTGGTCAAAGGTAAATCACTTTACAGTTTGGTAGTTGCAATTATGCATCATATTTTATAAGCTGATTTTATATTTAGAATGTAAAAACTTAATTTGCAAAGTTACTAGCTGCAGCTATAAAATAATTCAGTTGGACAAAAAGTACTTATTAACGGTGTATAAAGCAGTAAAGCTGAGTAGTATTACTATTAAGGAGACATATATTTGCAATATCTGTTGGAATTTGGATGTTTTATTTAATTTAGGGGTGTAAAGTATTCTGTTGCAATCAAATTTGGGGAGATTTATTTAGTTGGTGAAGATGAACATTTTCTTGTGGGCAGGGAATTAAAATGCATGGCAGTTTTTAAATCCTGGCTTCGGCCCTGGTATAAATATGGTGAAAATAACTATATATATATATATATATATATATATATATATATATATATATATATATATATATATATATATATATATATATATATATATATATATATATATATATATATATTTATATATTCAAGTACTTCAGTATACACATACAAGCTAAATAATTGTTTGTCTAATATTTTATATTGTAAAATGTTCTTATTTTACAATAAACACAAGTTCACAGAATACATATATATGTACATATATATATATATAGTACAGTACATTATAGGGCGACACGGGTTAGCGCTGTTGCCTCACAGCAAGAAGGTCGCAGGTTCAAGACCTCCTTGGTCCTGGGTCTGGGACCTTTCTGTGTGGAGTTTGCATGTTCTCCCTGTGTCTGCGTGGGTTTTCACCGGGTACTCCGGCTTCCTCCCACAGTCCAAAAACATGCTCAGGTTAATTGGCAACTCTAAATTGCCCATAGGTGTGAGTGTGTGAGTGAATGGTGTGTGTGCCCCACGATTGGCTGGCGACCATCTGGGGTGTATCCCTGCCTCTCGCCGTAACGCGCTGGGATAGGCTCCAGCAGACCCCTGTGACCCTAATGAGGAATAAGCAGGTATAGAAAATGACTGACTGACTGACAGTACATTGTATCTATATTTTCATGTATTTTTTAAATACAGGAAACTATTGTAAAAGAAAAGAATTAGTTTAATTTACTCCAGTCTATATCTGCAGCTTCTATATAGACTATATCACAGCTTCTTTGATTTTAAAATTTTAAAATGTGGCAGCTTTGTTTCTGAGGATCTTTAGAATGAAAAAAAAGTTTTGAGCGAGTCTCTCTTCTATTCCTACTCATCATCATCACCCCTCCCTCCTCCTTCTCGCACTGTTTTTTTTTATTCACGTGCAGCTCGCTCCCGCCTCACTCAGACATTCTGTCGCCAGCGCCGTGACGTCACCTGCGCCAGGAGCCTCCTCCGCTCTGAGCGGTTTCCCTCCGCGTGTCCTCAGCATAATCTAGTCCCCCTCACAATGGCAGCGCTGAACTTCACAAACACCTTGCAGAATGCTGCAAAACTGCGCGCAGTTTTTTTTAAATCTCACCAGCGGTGATTTAAAAAAAATCTGTGAATAAGTGTTTGTTAGTGCATTATTATTATTATTATTATTATTATTATTATTATTAGTAGTAGTAGTAGTAGTAGTAGTAATAGTAGTAGTAGTAGCAGTATTAGTAGTAGTAGTATTGTTCTGTAATAATCACCATAAATATTGATTTAAATTTTAACTTGCACACTAAATGGAAATATATTTTCACTTTCACACAGTTTACATTAATCTTTTTTCTTCTAGTTTTAGTTATCATTCTCTTATCTCCTTTTAGCACCTCTCCACCTCTGTTGTGATCAGATAAAATATAACTTCCCCATTGCATCGCAATGTGCCTATTTTGAATTCCTCCAAATGACTCACAGGACTTGTCATGCATGTGGATGATCTGATTTAGCTCACTTCTGAGGAAATGACACTTTGTGTCCTCTGCTGCTGCCCTGCCTGAAGGCTATTTTCATGCATTAGCATGCAATATTAATGAGATGGATTGAAGAACTGTCAAAGTTTCACTCTTGACATTGCAAAATTATTAATGCCCTTATACCCACAGAAGGAAGATTGTTGTCAGGTTGGGATTGGCTGTGTGTGTGTGTGTGTGTGTGTGTGTGTGTGTGTGTGTGTGTGTGTGTGTGTGTGTGTGTGTGTGTGTGTGCATTATTGTCTTGAGGTGACATGTTGGGATGATGGCATGTGTATGCATGCTCTCATACTTACCCTGCTCTTGGCCACTTTTGTTCTTCTGACAGCATAAATAGTGCTTATCATATCACAATCAAAGCAAGAGTGGAACTGAGAGGCAGGCTTAACACAGTGCAGTTCAGGAGTTCACTATCTGATAAAACCACAGAGTTCCCTGTCTGAAAAAACGTATACAACAGCTGTTTTAAGAGAAAATTAATGTTTCCACAGGGCTCACGTATATTAATGTGAAGCTACTTTATAACCTGTTTGGAAAGTACAGTCTAGTAATCAAGGTATTTTGTTATCATTTTGGTGATACAGAGATTACCAGGGTGACAGGAGTGAAGCGTTTGATTTAAAAAAAAACGTTTTTCATTGTGCAATAACACAGAAAAAGCAACATGTATAACCTGTCCCACATTTTTTCTGGGAGCCTCGTCTTGAGAAAAATCCCCCTCTGCATTCTTTCAGTCTAAAAACGCATCAACCAGACAACATTTCACCCTCTAAATAGGCAACAAACTCTGACATCTGCAAAGGGAAACTCTCAGCCGGTGATGACCTCTTCTATTTTAGCGAGAAAACCGCATTGTTTCACCGTTACATAATCCGTTTCCACACACCCAGTGACTGAAGATGTTAGATGTGTAAAAAGTAGGTCTTGTTGTTGTCGGGCGCTGCATCCCGCGGCGTGATACTGGCGCTCAGCGGAGGGTGAGACGGCCCCGCGACTCACTGACGCCAGGCCGAGCAGAGCCAAGACAGAGAGATCAGGAGGAGCCGCAGAAAGAGAGCAGCACTGGAGGAAAAGGTACTGTAAACTTTTCTGCTATTCTACGCCCTTACAGCATGCTAAATGGAAAGTTTCTTTATCCCTAGTTTCACTGTTTATTGTGTGCACTGCTGCGTTTGTAAGGAAGTAAGTTAGATCCCAACTCAACACTGTCAGTTGTTGCCAGTTTCAAACTTTTTCCCACCTTTTACTTACAGTATCAAACTGGAGTTGTGCATTTAGTCGCATTTTAGACAAGTCCTCTTTTAAATTGAATATTTGGGGTGTTTAGTTTTATTTTTTATTTTAAATAAAATAGTAATAGTAATACCCACTAATGTGGGCTATACCATTATGTATTACAGGAAAAACTGGCAGTTTCCATAGTAACATTGTTCCTGCATTTATGTGTTAACACAACAATAAATTGGGTTAAATCACTCTAAAGCAGGTATAAGTGCAAACACTTGTAATAATAAACTTTATAGCGACTTTTCAGGAGGAAATCAAGGTTATCCTGCTGTTATTCCACACATGGTATTGGCCTTTGGGGGTTTATTAAGACACAAGGTGAGGATTAAGTGTAATAGATTTCCTTCTTATTTGATTAATCCATTGGTCTTTAAAGTGTCAGAAAAATAGTGAAAACAGTATCCTGTTTTCTAATACATGAGACAAAGTGGGCAGGCAATCTTCAGATTCAAGAAGCTGAACAAGGTACTGTGAGGACTTTACTGCTCAAAACTGACCTAAATGATTATTTGATTATCAAATAATCAAAGATTACTTTTACTGTGCATCAACTTGAATTGACTGATTATTTCAGCTCTGCATTAGTTAGTCGATTATATTTCAATGTCACTCAATCTGTGGATAATGTATGCAGTTTGTAAGTTAAAAATCACATCACATGCCATTCTTTTACCAAAAATGCCATTTTTAACTTTTGTATTATTTTTTTGCATCTTCTTACTGATACAGACTTAATGAGGCTATTTCAGTGGGTGTCCAGTGTGTGGTTTAACTGTATCAATGTGTTTACGAATTTGTGTGTTTGAGTATGTGAGACAGGGAGAAAGACAGCGCGAGAGAGAGACAGAGTGAGACCTACAGCAGCTAAGGCTAGATCTCCTGACATTATTGAAGATGACATATCAGATTACCCAAAGGACAGGAATTTGTCCTTGTCCGTGATTTACCTCAATTGTTTTATCATCTTGCTTTCTCAGGGCGTGCAGCTTTAAATTCTGTTTGAAAATTAAACAACACGGTGTGTTTAACAGGACTGAAATGGCTGGATTACTTTCACTTTAGGGTTTCTTTAATAAACTGTAAATGCAGAGACGACAGATGTGTTTCATCAGATTTGTACCATTCTTCATAAAACAATGCATTTACACGTGTCTGCGATATCAAACACAAATTTCTGTACTGTCTAACCATCTATCTATGATCATGGCAAAGGCGACGCAAACTGCTAAACTACAAGGTGTAAATATAGGTTAGCCGCATTCCTGTATCCAAAGAGTCAGTCACAACAGTAGTGAGCAACGTCAAAACCCTCTTGTGTGCCTGTTCAGCCAACAGACCCTGCCATGTGTCGGGGTGAAGTGTCCACCCTAACACAACACTAACCCAACACTGAGTGCCGAGCATGGTTGAGATAGCTGCTTGAACCCCCATGTGTTTGCTAGTTATGTCTGCAGTCATGTGTGGACTGGCGTGTCTGGGCCACAAAGAATCCAATCCAAGTTCAGCCCCCTTTAAAATCACTGCTTGTTTCCTAAAGTGTAGGACAATCCTTAAAGCAAGAGTTTTTCTGCTGTTTTTTTTTTTCTTCTGCGTTCTGCTTGAAGTAGCATGGTGGCTGGATTTCACTACTGTGCAGGTGTCAGGTCTGTGCTGAGGAAAACTGATCCTGATGAGTTTAAGGAGCCTCTCAGGTCAATGTCATGTCTCGTCACTAAGGGCAGCCCCTCATGTCTGAGAGGGTAGTTATTTCAAGCATCACTCTTACACTGTTGTATATCGGCATTTGCTTGCCACCAAGTCTGGGTATTTAACTAACTACTTTTCTGATGCTGCCTGGAATGTGTCCTCAGTAGAAGCCAGAGAGATGCATATTCTGGGCTGATATTATTGGCCAATATTTGCTTATTGTAGATATATTGTCTCGCTGTGTAGATATCGGTCAATAGTTAACAAGAAATTGAAGTACAAAAATTCCTGAATTCTGTTTGAGATACGTTAGAACCTTTATTTACAAGTTTGTCCACCAGAACACACTGATAAATTTGCTTTTTTAACTGTAAAATGTCCAATTTAGTACGTAAAGTACTTTGGTAAGTTAAGGTATGGCAATGTCTTCTAAATATTTAAATATTCTATCACTAAATTTCTAATTATAAATATATGATATCATAATATAATATATATATATAATATTATAGAAAATTATATATAATATAACATATAATTATATATAATTCATTTTATATTAATAATTATTTTTTACAATATACATTATCTTCCTTCCAATGGGCTGTTAAGAGACTGTTAAAGAGACTTTCACTGTCAAGTTTTGTATGCCATGCCTTTTTGTACAGGATGAATTTTAATAAATATAAATAAAATAAATGAAAAGTAAAAAAGGTCTCACTGTTTTACCAAATCACTTCCAGCGGACATATTGGACCACGTGGTAAATACCATCATATACCCAGCTTATACACCATATAATATTTTTTTTTTTACAAAAACATGACATTATTGTATTTTCACTCTACGTTTTGTTTGGTATCAGTACTGAAACACTGTATTTCATAAAAAAATAGCCAAGAGATTTCAACACAGCGCAACATGAGCAAATGAAGAAACAGCTTCACTACTCATGCAGCCTTTAGATAAAAACCACAGCAGATAAATAAGACAGAAGCACATCAAGAAAAGTGGCAAAATATCTAAAGCAACATGCTGCAAACACAGAAAACAAAATCAAATACCGAAACACTACAAGTCAGTTCTCCTCTTAGCCTCTGTAGATTTGGAACCATTAATCATTGCTACAGATGATACCCCTTGATGCATGAGTGATTTTGTGCATCAAGTCTTAAAACTGCAATGCTAAGATCTGTATTTATTTAGAGGCATATATTGCATCCTCCTCATAGTGTCACTATTTACTCAATAAAGACCCTCAAAGGCACTTAATGGGGAAGTGCTCTGGGAGGAGACAAGATATACAGCATGAGCGCTCTCCATCTCTTTCTCAAAAACACTCGCTCTGTCTTAGATCTCTGGCTCTGCCGTCACTCTCACTTTCCTCCTCTCTTTTTCTCCCTGCATCATTTCCCTCTCTTCCTCCCTTTTCCTCTTTATCTATTACTCTCGCTCTTCCTGCACTCCTCTGTTTATAGCCGGTGACTCCATTGAGCGGGGGCTAATGGAGGCCCCATCCAAGACCCTGCTGATAAATAATGTAGCTTCTTTATAATGCCCTGTCCCCGGGGAGGGTCCAGAGAGCATCATTACTGCCTCCTCATCCTACATAGCCCGGGCCTAAATTGATTAACAGACACTGGAGCGGTGCAAAATGATCCATGGGGCTAGTGTAGTGGCTAACAGCTTGCACCAGTCGGGTCAAAGCCTCCGCCTGACAGTGTCGCATGATCCCACTCTGTGCTCCCATTAGCCTCAGTCTTTGTCCGGTGGCCATAACAAGCTCCCGCATAACGCGATAGCGAGTGCGGCATTGCTCAGACTCGGCTGTAGGGAATGTCAGAAGGTTTTTTATGGGGCTGTTGTGTAAATAATGGTGTGTGTTTCAGCCTTTATAGGGAGGAAAGCAGCCGCCGAGGCCACTACAGGCATCCGCATTGACTCAGAGGTTGACGTATCCGTATAAGTAATTGAATTCCCAATCAGATTATGTTTTGGACGGTTGCTGGAGAAAAAGCTGTTATGTTAAACATCCTTGTCTATACATAGCTTTAAGAACAGGGAGGGACAATGGGATCTTTCTAGTTTGCCAGCATCCGAGACAGCTCTGGACGAGCACCGTCCAAAGAAGCAACACAGATCCGTGTCAGGCCCTTCAAGTGAGCATGTGGTCAGGCCGGCAGACAGATATTCTCAACTGTCAGAGTTGGAAATGTCCAAGAGATACGGTCTCCAGCTGCTGTATTGTGGAGCTTGCTCCAGATGTTAAGTGCTTTCTGGAGTCTTCCATCTGAAATGGATTAAAGGTTCTCTCTCTGCAGCACGGCATGAACTTGTGCTGATAATGCTGCCTGTCACTGAGAGGCCATCAAAGCAGCTCCGTGGCTGGATGGGGATCAAAAGGACTCCCTGCTTGTCTGGATGCTGACCCTGCTACCAAGACCTTGCTGCTGTTGTTGTTTTGCCTTTTGAACTTTTACAACTATGTTGTATTGTTGTACGTCAAGGCGCTCTCTGTGATGCGTTGAGTCCGTTTTACGTCAGATACAAAGTCATAATGTAGCATGGTATATCAGCTTTCAAATAATGTTGTCATTATATGTTGAGGTAAATATTTTAAAAACTAACTAAACTACTGTAAATTACCAAATAATAGCTGGGTTGTTTCGTTGTTTCAATCACTTAACAAATCAGGTGTTTATTTGAGTTTATTTGGCAATTTGGGACAGAATAAATTCCTTCCTGACAAAATTCTTGCTCACCAAAGCTGGAAAATATGGTAATTTACTCAAATTCTTTTGTTAAACCACTATGACATGCAGCAACAGTGGTCACTTCTTCCTGATAAGAAACTAATAGAAATTTAAAAACATGCAATTGTTATTATGTAATTATTCAAACAAATATACCAAAAATGTCCCTTCCAGCTTTTCAAATGTGAGGGGGAATTTGTTGTTTTTTTCTTTTCCAAGTGAACTAAATATCTTGGTTTTGGACAATTCAGACATTTTGAATTAGAGCTGGCCAATAATCAATATTAAATTATATGGAATATAAAACTAGATGTCGTCCTGAAAAGAAAACCCAGCCCTGATTGTTTGCATATGAATTTTTGAGCCAACACTTCAGAAATATGACTAAACAGGTTGGAACACATGACATTTCTTTTCCCATGCTCCTCCGCTCTTATCAGTTTCACTGCAAAGAAAAGCATGTTCATGATGTAGAGAGAACAAGAAAGGAAGATAAAAGTCAGGGGTTGTTCAGTTTAGGAAACTCCCTTTTCCTCTCCCACCCTGCACCTGTGAAAAAAAAAAAGCTGCAGGTCTGAGCAAAGGAAGTGATGTCGCTGCTGCGCTGGTGATGACAGATAGGAAGACACAAGCACATTGCATATTTCCTGTCTCTCTGATGGTAGGGGGTAGTCTTTAGGTGCATTAATATCATGGTATCAGGGCATTAATATCGCGGTGGGGTTTTTTGCAATATGTTTTCCTCTGATCTTACTTTCCAACAAACACACTCACACACAGACACACCATAGTCCCCTCATGCATGTCCCCTCCCTTTTGTGTTACTAGTTTAGCGTCACTTTTCAAATGAGCCAATGTAATTCGGGGGCCAGGCTAAGTATAGGTGCAAGTTGCCGCTTTCCTGTCAGTGTGGTTGGCAATAGTAAGTGACCAGGGGCTCCACAACACACACACACACACACACACACACACATTGTAAATAGCACCTGTTCTCATCAAACTTCCCTGCCTGTTTGTCAGTATGATGAAGCCTACACATGCAGTAGCCGACAAAGATAGAAATCACTATTCATCCCTTAATCTGAAGGGCCAAGAATAACTCCCGAGCAGTCTTAATGATGTATTTGTTCCTGCTCGTAGGAAATCCAATATACTGCGGGCTTTACTGTCAGAGAGTGATGCATCCTCACCCGTGAGTCAGTAGGGATGAAAAAGTGGTGGATTTCTAATATGTTGTTTATTCGATTCTGGCTTTGCATCTGCACATTTTATGTGCAGCCAAACCTCAATCATAACTACATTTTTATCTCCCTAATTGCATTCAGAAAAAAAAACTCTGAAAAGAAGATAGGACCAGGCCTAGGAGAGCTCAATGGCCTGTTGTTTTCCCTTTTAAAAGCTAGAATGCGTGCACCTCCTGGCTCCTGTGGGACCCAAGTGAATGGGCACATTTATCCTGGGGTCCACACACGCACTTCCTTTTTATTGTCCCACACTTTGCCAAATTCCTGCCACCAAACCCAGTGTTTTGTTGGTTGGTGGTGTTGTGAAGCTTTGTAGAACGTTTGCCTCAGCAGGCCGCTCATTGAAAGCCTTCTCTTCTGAAAAGTGAAAGATGGCCTTTTTAAATCTTGCATATATTCAGGGCTGTCAAGAAAATTCTGCTCCAACCAACACAGGAAAGAGGCCAAAAAGACCATCTTAAAATCTCTTCTTGGATCTGTTACTGACTCGGTTGAAATAAGGAGCAGGTGAAGTGGATGCCATATCGTTGGTATATGTAACTCACCATTACAATATCAGTTGTTGTTGCTTCGGAGATGAAGCAGGTTGAAGCAGCCTCCCCTATCCATATGTCAAAGTGTCCTTGGGCTGAAGACACCGAACCCCAAATTGCTCCCAGTGGCCAGGCTTTGACATTGATGGCCAAATTCCTTGACAGCCTTTCCTATAGGTTGTGTAGGCCGCACTCTGTATGTGAAGTCCTTCGCTGTAAATTACATTAGCGAGTGGTGGTAATGTGACAAGCCATACAGACAGGAAGCTATCTGGAGAATGTCTGGTTGGAGATGATGTTCACAGACGGGCGTCCATTGTGACTCTTTTGCCAGTTTCCCAGAAGCTGTGACAGACATAGCTGTAATGGTGACATCATTAGCCCATCAATGGGTGCTCTGGGTGGGACTCGCCATAATTGCTATAACCTTGTGAGACAAGCAGAAGCGTATATGAAATCTCTGCCGGAACTAACATATTGTTTTGTTTTTTTTCTAGCAGAAGATCTGATCTGATGAGTTGGAAGCTGAGGAATATCTAAAAAAGACAAACAGACTGAAAATTATATTTCACCCTTTGTCCTCTGAAACGGGACCATCCTCCACCTGCTGCTCTAGCTTCTTTTGAGCTGAAAGGAGAGAGGAGGAGGGCAGCTTGTCCACCATGAACGTCACCTCGCTCTTCTCCTTCACCAGTCCGGCTGTCAAACGGCTACTGGGATGGAAGCAGGGAGACGAGGAAGAGAAATGGGCGGAAAAGGCAGTGGACGCTCTGGTTAAGAAACTGAAAAAGAAGAAAGGAGCCATGGAGGAGCTGGAGAGGGCTCTCAGCTGCCCGGGTCAGGCCAGTAACTGTGTGACAATCCCCCGCTCCCTGGATGGACGGCTGCAGGTGTCCCACAGGAAAGGGCTGCCGCACGTCATTTACTGTCGGGTGTGGCGCTGGCCCGACCTGCAGTCCCACCACGAGCTGAAGGCCCTGGAGTGCTGCGAGTATCCGTTCGGCTCCAAACAGAAGGATGTATGCATCAATCCCTACCACTACAAACGCGTGGACAGCCCAGGTGAGTGAAATGATTCGGGGTGGAACAATTTAACATGTTGGATCAGCTTTGATAATACTTAGGTCGGTAAATACACTAGGTGAGGTATCAGGATCCTCCTATGAAAAGAAGAGGTCGGTTTGGTGCACAGACGCTGAAACTGTGTCAAATTAAATTCTGCAGAAGGAATCTCTGAATTTGTACTGTGAACATTCCTAGTTCAATTCCAGCTGGCATATTTTCAATTTTATAGCCGTACAAACTTTTATCTATACAAAAATAATTGAACTGAAACTTACATTTCAATGTTTTGAGCAATTTTCTATTAAAAAAAAGATTTCCCTGACATTTCCTTTCTGGTAATGCCTTCTGCACATGTTCACTTGTTTTACTCTACTCCACCATCTCTTATCTCACTGTTGAAAATGAAAAGCAACACAACCACACACACATTTCAGTTGCAAGATTTATTTGAAAAATTTGACCTTACCAGGAGAGGATGTTAAATCCAGGGTCAAGAGATTTTAGCGAACTGCCCGTAGTGAAGACGCAAAGACAAATCAAACACTATTTGGCTATCTTACAAAACAGAAAAATGAGGGTCAGCTGACAAGATAGAAACAGCTGTGCGTCGGGTGCTAGAGTAAAGGGCTAAGTGTGTGTGTGTGTCTATGTCTGTGTGTGTGTTCGTAGAGCAGGAAATTCCATCCGGGGGAGAATAAGGGCTTTGTTTTGGGTATGCTCTGTACTGCTGGCTTTTCCTTAACATTTATGCACAAATTTACCACACTCTCACAGTTGCACGCATGTTACAAAAACGAGGATACACACAAACACACACACGACCACACGCACAGTTTCTCTGGAACAGGAAGCCAGCCACTCAAACACAATGGGAGGAAAGAGTTGTTGCCTGCCTTGCACACTTTTTGTTTTAGCAGCGGCTGGAGGGCTGAAGGCTAAGGTGATTCAACCCAAGATCACCTGTCTGTCCACACTACACCCCCTCATTTCTCTTGTAACACCACACACACACACACACACACACACACACACATACACACACATACACACACACACAGGTCCTGTCAATCTCCCTTCACTATTCTACCAACACACAGCTGTCTGCCTGCTCCACATATAACCTTTGAAATAAACTTCTACATTGATGCATTGGCCCGCTGCAGCACACAGCTACAGCTACCTGCAGGAACACTGACAGCAGCGCAGGCCCCGTCTACAATTTCAGCACAAGCTTTATTTATCTGGGCAGGTATTTATAGACACAAGTGGAGCGTATCTCTGTGGTTTGTATGTACTGCACCTGAATAGCCCTCACATCAGCCAGGATATTTACCCCAAGTGATGAATTCCTCAAGAATGGCTCACTTCAAAATGTCTTTTCAGAGCGGAAATCTGAGAGTCAGAAAGAGGGTTCTGTATTATACTATAATCAAAGAACTCTGCTCTTATTGAGTTAGTGCCGTTGTGTTTGAATGTGAATGTGTGATTGTGATTGTCTAGTGGTAAAAAGATTTGTTTGATAAACAACGATGAAAACGACAATTTCTTCATTAATTAAACCCAATTGTAAATTTGTGGTGATCAGATGAGTTACACTAACAAAAAAGACAAAAAAGGAAATATGTAAGAAACAGAACCAAAAAAAAGCCATCAATAATACATTTAAATTAAGTCTGATGATATACTTAATATAGAATTATAATATATAAGTAGGATAATTCTTACTCTACTATGAATTAAAAGTACAATGAATGTGCTACAGTAATACTGTACAAGGCACATTCTCATATTCTTCATTTTTTTCTGACATTATATAGATATATATAAATTATACATATGTTATTTGATTAGCTAAAGCTATAGATTAATAAAATAATGAAAATAACTTTGATAAAATACATTTTGGAGTTAACTGTAAGTTGCACACTAAAGATTCAAAGATCTGCACAACTAACTAACATCCACAGTTGGATTCCAGCCCTGTGTTGCATGGTATTCATTCATAATATGAATAAAAAAGTTTCTTTTTAGAACATTTACTTCATCATATGGCTAAGTAGGCAACTTGTGCACCAAAATCTTCTTGGAAATTAGTTTTTTCGATGTATCCAACACCACATGACGCAGCATATTTCTACAAACTAGGTTGAAGGGAGTCAAATGTAAACTTCACATGACTCCACTGATATAAATATATGTGTAGCTACACCTTTAGGGTGTTGAGTGGTGTGTAATGATCTTGAAACAATCATCCATTTATCACAGGTGATGACAAAGAATTTGATGACAGGTTTAAAAGCTCTATATCACATTAGTGATATAGAGGTATAAGTGATTTGGAGTATATGTGATGATTGTTTTCATTATCATTTAATTGACTGATTCTAATTAAATAATAAATGATTGAAATAAATGATTGGTGAATTTCGGAGGCTTTGAAGTTTAAACCCTTTTTATTCTTCATCTTCACCCTTCTTCATCAGTGCTGCCCCCTGTGTTGGTACCAAGGAACAGCGAATTTAATGCCAAGCATACGATGTTGCCTCGTTTCCGCAATCCTCTACAACAGAACGAGCCACACATGCCCCAGAACGCCACCTTCCCAGAATCCTTTCCTCAGGCCAACACAATGCCTTTCCCCAATTCGCCAGGAAACAGCTATCCAAACTCGCCAGGAAGCGGCAGCAGTGCCACCTTCCCTCATTCACCATCCAGCTCCGAGCCCAGCAGTCCATTCCAGATGCCAGGTAGGTTCTGTGGTTATCATCTTCCACGTGTCACTCTTTCTCCATACTGAAATATAACACCTGACTCCTGTGCTCTCCTCCCTGATGCAGAGACACCACCTCCTGCCTACATGCCCCCAGAGGAGCAGATGACTCAAGATTGCCCCCAGCCAATGGACACCAACCTCATGGCACCAACCTTGCCCATAGAGAGTAACAACCGGGCAGGTAACCATGGCAGTAACTATCTCAATACCCAAATATCCTTGTGCTCACAGTGATATCATTCACATAAAGCTGTCTGCACCTGCTCTTTGATGTGCAGGTGCATAGATTTTTGGGAAAGATTTTTCTCTTACGGTCAATCTCCAAATGCAAATACAAAAAAAAGAAAAAAAAATTCATTTGGATTGGGCTCATATATTCTGTCAGATAAAAAAAAAATGTTGAAAAGGATCTGGTAGTTTACAGTGAGGCTCTGCTGCGAGCCCAGGGGAAGCCAGGCCTCAAAACGGTTTTATGAGGCCTGTAAAAGCCAGGACTTATGTCATCTCTGCTGGTGGTAATGACTTGAAACTTGTTAATGATAAGATTCGCTAATTACCTCCAACTTCCCACATTTAAAATGCGGTGCAGTAATTGCTGCTATCTTGACTGTGGTTTTGCCTTTATGTATGTAGACATGAATTCATCATAGACCCAACAATGGACATGGCACTTTTCTTTTTAATGGCCAATATAGCCATTAATATTCCATAATTCATTCCAGCAATATAGAAAAGACAATTGGACATATCACACTAATCCAATTTAATTTTCTTATTGTGTAGCCTAGGCCTTGTTGTCAATCAAAGCTTATTTTCCCAGCTAAAACCACCAGGCACTCGTCTAAAAACACTCAGCTGGGAGCGCTTTGGAGGCTGAGTATTTTTTCAATGCTTTGATGCTTTGCTTGTGATGATACAGAATATCTGTGCAAAATGTGAGCACAAGCAGCGGCTATACCAGAAATTACCAAATAATAGTCCATTTTCAGTTAACCGCCGCCAAGTCCCTTTTAAATGCCCTTGTCCACTGTGATTGTGATAGTTAAAAAGTGACAGTGACAACCACTCGCACCTCTGCAAATCCGAAAGTGAGGAAGGAGGCAGCCCTCTCTATTGTCACGCAAGCACTGACAGTGAAAGTCCAAACCGGACATTTTGGCCATTGATCCTTTAAACAGAGGTTTCATTACTGAGGGATTATTACCGACATTCAAGCAGTGCTTACTTTAACCTTGTACGGTGCATACTCTTTTTTAGTCTTATTTGCGAAGATGGTATGCCCAGGTTGTAGCACGGGTCCCACAGGTCACATGTTGTTCTAAAACCCTAAAACTATTGGCTATCAGATTTTGATGGTCTTTTCATGGTAAATTTCTATTGGGTGACACTGCTGTCCATCACACCAAAGGCGGTCAAACTTTCGTAGCTTCATTGGCTTTCAAGCTAGCTATCTCCTGACCCCATGCCTTGATTGGCTCATACATGGTGTCAATCAATGCAAAATATTTCCAATACCATGATTATTTTGTCATTTGTACATAGAAGCCAACAACTGAAGCATTGTATTGCTGTAAATGAGCCCCTCTGCTCCCCTATAATGCTCATGGTACAATGTAAAGTGTAAAGAGGTTAAGGTGTTACCTCTAGGTAAAGTAATGTAGATAAGTGGCTCCAAGCATTTTTGCTTGTGACCCCACAAAACTCTGGTGACCCCAGAAATTCAAAATGAAGACAATTACAGCAAACAAAATTACAGCAAAAACAAGACAATTTTGTTTAGAAGAGTTGCATTTTTCCTCATTTTATACTCTGGTAATCATCTCACAATCTCTTGTTGGGGTCTCAATCTCTAATTTCTAATCCGATTAAATTGCCAGTTTGTCTCCAACCAGTCTGACTGTCCTGCTCATATTTCTGTCCCCACCAGATTTTGGTTTAGGGTTATACATTGTTGTAGAGCCGTGATTGTGTTCCCAGATCTCAACAATAATTTTGGTAAGCATGATGATATAATAGATAGAAACAATGACCAAAACAACAGGAAGATCCTAGTTGTGATAAACCCAAATGTTTCTTCAATGGTTCAGTTTTCGGGGAAAAATAGAAGGAGGCTGCTGTGGGTTACAGGCTATGCAGATGTTTGCAGTTACTGTAAATTATTCTCACATCACATTGGAACAACAGCTGCCAGAACGTTTGTTTTCCACCCAGTACACACCAGATATTTGTACTTTTGTATCATTGTACACCCAAGGACCAAAGATTGTGCTCACACATGGTGACAGCAATTGCGGGAAGAGCTGTTGAAATGTTTGCTGGGAGTGGGAGTTTAGGGAGTTTTTTTAAGTTCTTTTCCACAAGCTGCATCCTGTACAGAGGAGTTTCTATTGTAGGCCAGCTCTGGGAAGGGGACAGACAAAACACACCTGCTCGCAAGTGCCACGCTACAGAGGAAGTTCAGGAGAAGTATGCGCTTAGATAAACATGATTTATTCTTCTCTCAGAGAGGGTGAGGCCAGCTGAGATTCCAGGCACACAGGGCATGGCCAAGCACCTTCTATTGACTGTTTGCCTTCTCAATAAATGCCAGTACACAGACCACAGGCGGTCTGCATGCTATAAGGATGCATCCACATTGATTTTGGTGAGCATAAATGTACACAAATGTAGCCAGCGGGTCCATTATGTTTATTCAAATCTCTATTATGGGTTACAGGGGACAGCTTGAAAGAGATAACTGTGTGGATGAGTAAGATTTACTAGCGCCATCATTGGTTCCTGGTGGCTTGTCTGCATGAGATTAAGCACAAAGGAGTCCTAAACGTGCATCGAGTGTGTCTGTGCATATGCGGCGTGCTCAGCTAACTTCTATGACCTGTTAATGTGTTTCCTGTGCAGATGTGCAGCCGGTGGCCTATGAGGAACCCAAGCACTGGTGTTCTATTGTTTACTACGAGCTCAACAATCGCGTCGGCGAGGCGTTCCAGGCTTCCTCCACCAGCGTGCTCGTCGACGGCTTCACGGATCCCTCCAACAACCGCAACCGATTCTGCCTCGGCCTGCTCTCCAACGTCAACCGCAACTCCACCATCGAGAACACCCGGCGGCACATCGGCAAAGGTGCATTAGGAAAACCTGCCGACTGCAGCGACTGCAGCCGTGCCGACTGTCAACAGACGAGACTAAATCAATTCATGTTGTCAATAGATGTTGGGATTGGGATCGGGAGTAGAGCAGAACAATAACAACAAATTGAGTAAACATTTTAGAGTATTGATCGCAGATTGACCGCACTGATGTTTTATTTTTTTTGCTTTTTGCCATCGAAAGTAACCAACACTTCATCCTCCGCTGTGTCTTCTCAGGTGTCCATTTGTATTACGTTGGTGGTGAGGTGTATGCAGAATGCCTGAGTGATAGCAGTATCTTCGTCCAGAGCCGCAACTGTAACTACCACCACGGCTTCCATCCCACAACCGTATGCAAGATTCCCAGCGGCTGCAGCCTGAAGATTTTCAACAACCAGGAGTTTGCCGAACTTCTGGCCCAGTCCGTCAACCACGGCTTTGAGGCTGTTTATGAGCTCACCAAGATGTGCACCATCCGTATGAGCTTTGTTAAGGTAGGAGTTTCAGATCTAAATGAGATGAAATAACAATATTGATTTTTTTTACTGCCTAAATAACTTACTTCTCTTGGCATCAACTATAATTTGTACAGATGACTTTTGATACTTAAAATCAATTTGTTTATTGTTAGGGCTCTTAGCTTTGTTTTTTAATTATTAAACACCCATGAAAATTGGATTTCAAAGTTCAATAACACGTCTACATTTTAACTAACATCTGCTGTGTAAACATTTTAGCTTTATCAATTGTCACAATGATACGATCAACAACTCATTTGTTGTTGTTTTTATTATCTTTCTTTCCCCTCTACTACTGGATGCATTTTAGATTATTCTGTGTTATGTGTTACATACAATGTAAATAACAGAAAACAGTATGCTCCATTTGAAAGAGTATTTCAAAGTATTTCTGTCAAAAAAAATTCATTTCAACAAGTGAGCCCCTATAACCTTTAGCCCTTTGTTGTTTGTTATAATTTCTTGTTTATGCACTTCTACTTCAAGTCATCTGTTACCTAACTGATTGCTCAGATTCTTGAGACTTTGTGTTTTTGAGTCACTGTCCTTTAATGCTTGATAGTCTTGTCTTCAAGTGGCTTCAAATAAAAGCATCCGCCCAATAATAATTTACAATGTAAATGTAACAAAAATGAGTCAGCTACCAATACTTTCCTGTCTGTAAAACTGTCATGTTTTTTAAAATCTCTTTGACATTCTGAGTTGGGGACATATATTAACGAAACATGGACCGTTTTGTTATAGATTTAATTAAGCCATGTGTTTCTATTTGTTCCAGGGCTGGGGAGCAGAGTACCACCGCCAGGATGTGACCAGCACACCCTGCTGGATCGAGATTCACCTGCATGGTCCCCTGCAGTGGTTAGATAAGGTGCTAACCCAGATGGGTTCTCCCCACAACCCTATATCCTCTGTGTCCTAGGCTTCACTGTCCTCAGCCCTGTGGCTGTCCATACCCCAGCATTTTGGTCTAAGTAGCAAGAATAGGGGCTAGCTGGTCCCAGACTGGTTTGGGTTTCAGCCAAACTGTTTTTTTTCTCATAACCATTGCAGTTTTGACTGAAACACAAGCTGATCTTGGACCTGTAAGGCTGGGTGGGTTGTTAAATGGATCGGTTTGTTCTCTACTTGAAGGACGTCTGAATTGGGCACATTTACAGACTGGGAGAGGAGTAAGAAAAGTGAGCGTGATGCAACTGGAAGATACTTGATCTTTGTGACCAACTGTAATAATTAGACCATCACACTCACCATGACGCAAGTATTCTCCCTGATCTTGCTCCCACAATTTCTCTTTTTCATTGTTCTATTATTCTGACTCACGATGACTAGTTTGCATCTAAATATTCCCACGGAAATCCAGATATACATGTGTAGTTAAAATAATTATGGGACATTCCAGGTCACCAAAATTGCAGTCGGCTGCTCTCTACCGTCTGACTGCAATAAAGTTGGCATGAAATGTACTTATGACATGTACAAAGTTAGCAGGGACTTGGATGATGACCAGTATGACTAAAAATGTTAATCATCTCCAGATACTTAAATAAGTATGCTGTTTCCTCAAAGTTTTTTTTAAGGTAGAGCTAAATGAATTAAAGCAGTGCAAAGTTACTATAACATCAAAATAAATCCCATATCACAGATCATGAAAAATAATATGAGGGAAAAATTAGCGGGAGTTTGAGAGTTTAGGGTGGGGTTTAGTGAGGGGCATGGCACTAAAAGGGCATTTCAGACAAAAAAAGACTAATGGTTAAATGTTGCTCATCTTGTTTTACACTTGTGTTTCGAATGAATTTTAAGAAAAAAAAGACTAGTGTTTAGATATTTTCACTACTAGAATATGTGCTGTGCAGTCTGGTTTTGCAAAGCATAGTTTGGTTAGTGTAGTGCTACACATTTAAGACTGGTAGCTGAACAGCAAGCAGAGGCAAGTACAAGTGCAGCTTAATTTGTCCCTTACTGTACACACTACAGCAACATCAAATATGTCAAGTACAGAGTCACATTGAGTAAATACAGTAAATATTTCAGTGACTGTGCTTCATTCTCTTACTACATTGACTGAGCAAAACATGTTAAATGACTGTTATGGGAAAATGTTGAGCATTCAAATTTTACTTGTTGACTGAAAAATCAGTCACTGATGTCCCGATATGATTTTTTTTTTTTAATAAAATGCAGATTTTGCCATTCAGTTCTTTTATGCTTTGAGCAATCTTACTTGCTATTAAACTGTTATACTCTTTACATTCTTTTTGTATTTTTGAACTTGTTTTCTTTTGTTTGTCTGCACTTTCACATATTGCCTCTTTCTTTTGTTTTGTTTTTCTCCATTTTTCCTGTTTTTGCTCAGTAAAACTCCCAGAAAAGCAGTTTTATTCCATGAATATCAAGTCTCTACTGGAAGATTCAAATAAATTTGTTTCATTACTTGCAACATGTTTGTCTCTTTTGTGAACCGTCAGGGCATGTTTCGGTGTGTGTGTGTGGTAAAAAAATGTGCATCATAGCATTGTCAGACATTTTAAAAAACAACAACCAAACTGTGAGTGAGTGACGCACAACTACAAGTGGATCTTAAAGTTGACTAGAATGTTAAGCATAATTGCATGAAAATAGATGAAATTATGTGCTTTCTCTTGTTTTATGAGACATATTGTGACAGTCCTGGCATAGATACAACCAGCTTCCAGTAAGCTCCCCTGGGAACCAGTGACTGAATTGTGTGTGTTTGTGATTTGTGCGTGCAGGTGTTTCATTTGACTGTACATGACTTGGGTGGCATGGTTGAATCGAGGTTAGTACTGTGGCCTCCCAAGAGTTTGCATGTTTCTCCCATAATTCCACAGACAGACACGTCAGGTGTACTGGAAACTCTGGATGTTTATGTCTTAAAAGTATCAAGTTTGTATAACCTGAGTATTCTACGCTTGTGTTCTATTTAGCATAGAAATGGTTTAATCTGTCTGTTCTGTTTCTATGTTTAACTAAACAACAATAGGTGGATAGAGAAGGTGAATGAATACACTTAAAATAAATACAAGCAGTATAAAATAAACAGAGCTCATTCCAAAAATAATCATGTCTTCAGCTGTGCCCTTAAAGGTCGGGTTCACGTTGTTTCCAATTCTCTCTTAAAACAATACTACAGTGCTCAGCAGAGCACTGAGACATTTTTTTTCTCATTGTATATCATTACTGCTGTTCCCAGTGGACACTCACAACGGAGCCTCTTCCTAATACACCATCCTGCTTCTGCACAAAATGTATTTAAAAGTTTATTTGAAGTTACTATGAAGCTTCAGCCATTCAAAATCAGTCAAATCAGGTGGATATCAATTTCAAATTCCCTTTTTATGTTCCCATCCTTCCTCCGCAGCTCTACAGTTTAACACAGATAGGGAATTTTGTACTAAAGAGACTAACTTTGGAGAATATCTGCTTGATTTGACTAACTCAGTCTATTGAAGCCTTGTTTGGGCTTCAGGTAAAGTTTTACTTACATTTTTGCACAAAACAAGGAGTGTGGATTCTGTCCCACATCATTTACATTGTAGGCACATGGGGTCCTTTTAATGACAATATTAGCAGGAGGATTGATCGCAGCCAATATCTTCATATGGGTACCTATTGTTTCAAGACAGACTTGTGTGTTTGAAAAGTTTGAACCTATCCTTTAAACATGTCTGCAGTATACTCATGAAGGTGCCTGTGTGCATACAGTTCTTGTTAATGTACATGTAGATTCATTACTCTGTCAATATTTTGATGTGGGGTCCCCTCCTAGTGTCCTAGGAGTTAAGGTACAACCCATAAACTACATTTTCATATGAGGTTTTTGTGTTGTGTTGACTCTGTGTATTCTTGCTTTATTTATAAGCCAATCTAGGCCTACACATTACTTATATTGGTTTACTGTCTATAATATCCAAGAGTCATCTAAATTGAGTGTAATTATTTTATGTATCTTTGACTGATAGGCCTTTTAAAAAAGGCTTGTAGTGTTTAAATAATATCACCAATGGAACAGAAAAGGACCAAACGGATTTCCAACTGTACAAAGCACAACAGACCCCAAAAGGGCCGCAAAGGGCAGGTTTACTGTCAGGCAATTAGGTTGTGGTAACTTGATTAAGTGTAATTTTGTTTGGAAATATAGAAATATATGCACCACTAAAGCACAATATCAACTGACACAATA
This sequence comes from Lepturacanthus savala, assembly GCA_030544235.1. NCBI lineage: Eukaryota > Metazoa > Chordata > Actinopteri > Scombriformes > Trichiuridae > Lepturacanthus > Lepturacanthus savala. The sequence goes on from CM060466.1 coordinate 30,020,410, forward strand.
TTGACCTTAATAACTGGGTCTTACTTGATTACCAGGTCTTGAAAATATAAAATAAATAATAAAATATAGCTTTAGGACCTTAGTTATTTATTTTGAAATAGTTTTGCATGGTGCATATTCCTTAATTATTTTTTATTAAACAACTTGCCAAACAGCCAACCTGAGACTATGCAATCCTACAACATAAGGATGCGGGGTTTAAATGATTAATGTGGTTTAAGTTTATAAAAAAGAAGAAGCACAACCAAATATCATTAAGCCAGCTTGTTGTTTCTGATTGTTGTTAATACTGGCCTCTGCTGTCCTCTGCTGGCTGATGTTGTCCACTGTGATCATCTTTTCTTGAATAAATTAATTGAACTATTTTAATTTCTTTATTCAACATTTTGAAAATACATTGACCTACATAAATATTTAGACATTCAGTTCTGTATTTTTTACTTAAATAGCATTTTAATTGAGGATTTTACTTGTTACCATGTAATTTAATGACAACATGTCTACTTTTACTCAAGTGAAGGATTAATTGAGTATCATCACTGTGAATAATTCATAACTTCCATGAATGCAAGGGCATGTAATCAAATACAATAGTAACCAGTAACCAAATAAACTGGGCTACAGAATTGATTTCTCTATAACAGGACAGTGTGCGTTCACTTTTCTTCCTCTTCACGACGGAACTATTTGTAGGGGGCGGTGTCAACCGACGTTGACGTAAACGGAAACCGGAAGAGAATCAATGACAACAACCGTGAGTAATAGATGTAACCTGTAACACCTACATGCAGCTGTTACGAGGTCAGCGTGAATTTCTTTATTAACATATTTGCGTTAACTGTTCGTTCGCTTTATCTCTGACAACTGAATCCGAGTTACGTTACCGGTTAGCGCTGCATTGAAGTAACGGAACATAGTAACTGTTAAAGCGGTTAAAAACGGCTGTTTCTGCTGTTTGTGCATTCAGCACCGTCACCGTGAAAAGTGCATTTTAAGCTTAAAGAAACAGCTGTCAATAGACCTTTTTACTGACATTTATCATTTTTTACAGACATTTATATGAAATAGTGGTTAAACACGAGTGTTACAACCAATAATAATGAAGGCTCTGTTCTGGTAATGAGAGCTTTAATTACTGTGATTAGTAGTAATCACCAGTGTTTACCTAGGGATTCATGCCAAAATGGCTGCTGTGAAAATATTTCTAGTACTTCTAATGTATTTTATTTCAGCGTTTTCTTTATCTTCTATCATTTGTTTTATATAATTTAAGTTATCTTGCCTTAGAATGTCCTTTTTACATTAAAAGATGTAACATTTTTCTGTACATGACATACTTTTAATTTCAATTTCTTTACCCAAATCATAATTTATTTTTTTATTGTGGAACAAAATGGTACAGTTGTTCAAGGGAATGCAATTCACATTAACAGGAACTATGCAAGGTATTATAATAACTAACAAAGACATTACAGGACAGAAATAAATAATAATAAAATAGAAAATCAAGAATTAAGGTACATAGATAATTAATGATTTTTTCACGTAAGAAAAAATAGTTTCAATGTCTATTTGAAAAAAGGGCATTTATTTGAATTTAAATTTAACCTTTGATGTAAAAGTCATTACACTGGTACATTTCAATTATTTTAAAGTGAAATGTGAGTTATTGAGTTTTAAAAAAAATGCCACACAACACAACTGATTTTTGATGTTTCTCCTCCTAGATGCCCCATGTGTATCACAGGATGGGGCGCTTTAGCTTCTCTCTCCTCCGCCACATCATCTCCCTTCCATCTTCAGGCCTTGTCCCTTCAGCCACCAGGACATGCCACCTCTGTCAGGACGTCTTTGCTGGTTCCCAGCCCCGTCACCAGATTAGGAGTGTGAGCACAGCCATCCTCAGCCAGCACATACAGGACCTGACTGGGCCTGAGCAGAGGCTGCTGAATAAACTGTACGAGGGGCTGATCGGAGGACAGCGAGCTTCTCTAGCAGAGTCCATCACCCTGGTGGAGACCCAGCATCCCAGGAAAAAAGAACTGGCTCAGGTGCTGCTGCAGAGGGTGCTAGCCTACAGGAGGGAGCAGGAGAGTCATAACGAAGGAAAGCCGCTGGCCTTCAGAGTAGGTGTGTGTGTGTCTAGGTTTCTGTATTTATCTGGGGACGAGAGAAAAGACAAAGATAAACTGCATTTAATTTTGTGTGACCTGGGGAATGTTATTAGTCCCATAAAGATCCCCTTAAGACATAATATACAAATACAACAATTTGGTATGTGTTTTTTCCTTAAAATGCCATCTACTGCTTCCCTCTCATTAAAGATTCCACGAGAAGAACAAATGTTTTTTGAGTTGAAGGGGGCTTGATATACAGTGGATATAAAAGTCTTCACACCCCTGTTAAAATAACAGGTATTTGTGATGCAAAACAAATGACACCAAGGTAAATAATATCACAACTTTTCCACCTTTAATGTGACATATAACTTATACAATGCCCCAGTCTAGGGGGCCTAGGACATAACATGAACGGGTCCCCAACTTCTCTCAAGTCCCAAGCAGCCACACACAAAAATGAATTTGAATTTAACAGAAGTGGTTTATTTACAAAAAAAAATAAAATAAGGGAGTCTGTTAATGTAACAAAGGGGTATAATAATGAGGGGTTAAATCTTCAGGTTGGACTGAGGCCAAAAAAACAAACAAAAGATTCCTATCTAAAAAGCAAAAAGATAACCTAACCGACTTAAGAAAAACAAACAGCACAAACCTTACCTCCCTACCTAAGTAAGCAAGAGAAAATAGGAGAAAGAGAACTGGCAGTCCACCCTTACTTGCTCTTAGACTAAGACTAAGAAAACCGCTGTGGCTGGTTGGGAGAGGAGGAGGCTGAGAGGTCTACTCGATGATTGGCTGCCACCTTGGCCTCTCATGTATCCTGGGATTCTCTGGGTCAGAGGCCAGGGTGTATAACTTTCCCGCAAATGGCCACCTGGGGATGGCACACACCTATTTGCATGAGGAAAAAACAAAAGACACATGACACACATACACACACACACCAATATATCCACTGTACCTGTATAAGGCTTGAGATGATATTTACAATTTAGTATCGTTATTGTCCAGTAATATATCGCTGGAGGGGAGAGTTTACTTAAGTAAAACAATAAAACAGTCCGACAACAATAGAATTTTATTCTTAGACTTTGTGTTTTATTTTATCTGCAGCCTTGGTCTAAAAGATCTGAGAGATGTTGTTTTCTGGGAGTTTATTTCAGATATGTGGATCATAAAAGCAGCTGCTTCTCCATAAAGTTTTATATTACCACACACAAGGGTGCAGTGTAGAGTAAGCAAAGCAGTGAAATGATGCCCAGATTTGCAGCAGAGCAGACTGTGTGCAAACTCTATTGGAAGTTCATTGCAAAATTGTTTTAAAAAACAATATAAATAATAGGAAAGATCGCAATATATTGGAATCTGTCCAAAGCCTAAACTGTAGGATCACACGTTTCCTATATAGACAGGTGTGTAAGTGGCTGGACCTAACTTGTTGGCTGTTACATACCAGCAAAGATGGGGAAACCAATGTCAGCTGATAATCAAACAGCCCTGGTAGTGGAGATGTTGTGGTGAACTTTTTAATCCTTTTTACATCTTTTAAGAAACTGAAAGTCCCCCTCCAGTCAAAAACATGTTGTTCTTGTTGCTACAGTTGAAAGTTTGAGCTCCAGTCTACAGAATGATAGATGAGATGATAGAGAGGATTATTCTACATTTATTTGCTGAAAGTCTCTGCTCTGATCTCTATGCTAACTTCTCAGGTCTGTCTGGTCCTCCGGGAGCAGGGAAGTCGTCCTTCATCGAGGTTATAGGGAAGATGTTGACGGGACGTGGACATAAATTGTCAGTGCTGGCTGTTGACCCGTCCTCCTGCACTACAGGAGGTAAATGTTTGCAGATTAAACAAATTATTGTTAGATCATCAACAAATGATACTGATGAATCGTTGCTTTGAAATACTCAATAGATCTGTATGGAAAAGCCAATTTGACTTGTAAACAAATAGTTTATAGTTTTGGTGATTGTGAGAGTCACTGTGTTGTTTATGGTCTGATTAGGCAGAAATCATTGTACAATCAACAGCAGCACTATTACTGTTAATGAATGTCATTTAGTTTATGCTACAAACTGGAACATCCCTCATGTTGCAGGGTCTCTGATGGGTGATAAAACTCGTATGACTGAGCTCTCCAGGGACATGAATGCTTTCATCAGGCCGTCGCCAGCCTCTGGAACACTCGGTGGAGTCACCAGAACAACCAACGAGGCTATTGTTCTCTGTGAAGGGGCGGGATATGACATTGTCCTTGTAGAGACTGTAGGTAAGGCTGATTTCCACATGTATCTCCAAATTGTCTTTCACTGCCACTATATTTACTCAGTAGGCTCAAATGTTGACCTTCAGTGTGGAAATAAAAACAATACAAAATAATACTTTCTTGATGCTTCACCTTTTCTGAGTATAAATGTGAAAACATGTTTTTCTACAACCCTTCCAACTTCAGTCATTTCTAAAAATAAGACAAAACATTTATCAGTGTTGAATAAACACTGCCTTACGAGACAAGTAAAACATTTACAGAATTGTTTTAAATTAGAAACTATCTGGTTAATTATATGGTTAACCGTTTAACTGTTTAACCGATAACAGTAATTGTAACCGATTAATACTAACGGTCAATTTTGTTTTTAAGCTATGTAATTCAATCAACTCATGGGGGCGTGTCGACAGGTGCAACACGTGCCATCACGTTCTTTCCATTACATCCCACTTTATATCGAAGATGAAGACAGCAAAAAGGAGTAAAGGAGTTCTGTGTGGGACAATTTTGACCGGAAAGGGGAGGAGGTACAGTGGTATATGTCTAGTACACATATTAATGTAACTCGGGCTAGTGTGAAACATGTTAGATTCATGTCTGAATCTCACCTGTCACAGCAGCCAGCTGGAGCAGCTCTCCATTGAGCCCGTGTGTCTCCATGCACGCTGGCATCATATGAACATTAATATTACAGATATCAATGACGGCTTTGCAGAAGACACCTGAAGTCACTGACCAGTCTCCTTGGTGTTGTACAGTAGGGGAGGGTGTGTATCTCCAGACACGTCGTGGTTCATCCAGGTTTACAGTAAGATTGTTCATAATGAAGCTGCATCATCCAGATAAACATTGAGTTCCATCACAACTGTTTATAGAGTCTCCCACAAGGCCTAGTCCTATACACCTGAAAGGTCAAAGCTTTTGGACTTTTTTTTTATAACAAACACAAATATAAAGCTACATCTGTATTTGTAAATGACATTAACTACCACTGCATCATGGTCTAAAGCTTATCATAAATAAAAGAAACAATGGAAAAACAATAAAATAAAACACAAAAGAAGAATGGGAGATATTTTGCATTGCTATTGTGGTTAGTCAATGCATCAGCTGATAGTACACGTCTTATAGGCCAACATATAACGGATGACTATGGTATATACAAGAGGCAGCTACATTATGTAGGAAATATTCAAGAAAAGATTTACGTATTTTACTTAAAAACATTTTACTGCCTTAAGACCTGGCACTCGGTCTCTGGATAGGCAGAATTTACCACTGAGTAACTGTTGGGTGCTTAACAATGTTCCACTTTAAAAAGAATTCCTAGCCAAAAGTAATGAAGCAACATTATCTGGAGGACTTGGTGGGAATATTCATGGTTTCTTTTCCATTCTGCCTTTAAAAATGCTATTTAATTCTGTGGAGACCAGTTACAAAACCTTTGAAATAGTGGATTGCAGCCAAAAACAGTGTAAAGTATAAAGTATAAGTGCTGGTTTTATCCCCGCATTTTGAGCATAGTGGGGGTTTTATGTTATCATGAATTACTTTTATTTTTCTCGCGTGTACTGACAAATCAGATGTGCCCTACACAGGGGATCCTGCATTGTAACTCTCTAAGATATTACATTTAAAGTGGTTCATTTTGGATTCATCATTGGGTGCTGAATGATTTAGTATAATTCGTTGAAAAAGTCAAGATCACATCTTCTCATATTGCTGGTCAGCACTGACGGTTAATATTTTTTGCTTTCAGGTGTGGGTCAGTCAGAGTTTGCAGTGGCCGACATGGTTGACATGTTTGTGTTGCTGATTCCACCAGCAGGGGGCGATGAACTGCAGGTGAGTGAAAAATATCAACAGCAACAGGCTCATCAGCTACAGATACTGGAAGGGAGACATTATTAGATGTGCTTTATTAAATTATGACCAAATCAAATCTGGCAGGTTAGGATGTTGCTTCTAACGGTGCTGTCAAAAACAAAACTACATTTAATGCAGTCTACTGTAAATCATTCCATGTTACTTTTCTTCTGCTGTCTTTATTTTATCCTGTTATTATTTCTATATATATTATACAAACTTCAAGTTTTACTCCTGCAGAATCTAGATGTTAGAAAGTATTGTAAGTTTCTGAAGTAAAAACCCAATTAGATCTCTTTTCTCATACTACATATACACTAAGAATACACCACCATCATCTTTTGCTATTGAGTTGATCAACATTTAATTTGATGCCCCTAGCAGCAGAAAATGGCATATTGTGCCTTCAGTTTGGATATACTCCTTGAAAAATGCTTGATTTTTAATAGAATCTGATCTTTCATCTACTTAATCACCAAATTGACAAATATTTTAATATTTGAAAAGAAACAGTCCTGTTGTCATTTTTGTTGACTTCTAGCACCTCATGGAGTGGACCACATCTAGATTGAAATTCCAAAATGTTCTTGTTCACTTTTCATAGCTAGTTAAATTCTCTGTTGATCCCCCTACTCAGGAAATTAGCAAGCATGAAATAATCATGTTCAAAACATACAATTAAGCCAGTATGAACAAAGTGACAATATTCATGATTGCTGAGGGTATAAAGGAATTCTGTAAACTTTATTTGTGCGATTACATTTATAGTAACAATTTAGATCTGATAATAATTGGTTCAAGAGTTTATAAAATTTTGTTTTAGGTACCTTGAACATGCTTACCCATAAAAAGCTGTATGAACACAGGCAATTAAAGTAGTTTAATCTATATTCTGCACACAATTTCCTTGTGTGTGTGTGTGCAAAAAAAAAATGTAATAAAAAAAGTAGAACAAATAGCGTTGACGGGTGTAGTTGTTCTGTACAGCTTCTTCAATGGATTCAAAAACTTTCTACTTTCTTTTCAACGGGGGAAAACAAACTTTTTAGAGTTACTGTTTCATATGAATTTAATTACTTTCTTTGTTTTGCATCAGACAGAAGCTGATGGGGAGAAAGTAATAATAGAATTTATTGGTTCCTACCTTATAGTAAACGGGTAGCCAACCGTTGTTCCATCCATAAGTCTGTAAGCAGATTCCTCAGAAGATTAGATGTGTAGACATCGGGTTTATTCACAATGTTATAAGACGTCAATGAGCCCCATGCTCCAATAGCAAAATCTCTCTCCAGGGTATCAAGAGGGGCATCATTGAGAGGGCCGATTTGGTGGTGGTGACAAAATCGGATGGAGACTTGGTGGTGCCTGCCAGGAGGATCCAGGCTGAATACACCAGTGCCCTCAAGCTTTTGAGGAGAAGCTCCAAGTCTTGGAATCCAAAGGTGTGTGTATTTGATAATGACTGTGTGTATGTATGTGTGTGAGATAATGACTGCATGTGTGTATGTATGTGTGTAAGATGATGAGTGTGTGTATGTATGTGTGTAAGATAATGACTGTGTGCATATGTGTGTAAGATGATGAGTGTGTGGTTCAACATTTTGACTTACTGGGCAGGCGCAACAAAAGTTGTATTGCTCTGTGGATCCATCAAGACATCACACAGAGAGGTCATCTTAGGGAGAAGGAGGAGGAGGAGAAGAACGATGGTGAGGGTGATGGTGATGGTGATGGTGATGATGTCATAGCATTATGGTTCCAGTACTGCAGTGTCTCACCCCTCCCCACGCGTCACAGCTCACCCGCCTGCTTGCCTGGCCTTGTCCCTTTGTTTTCCCAGCCCAAGGCAGCATCTGCCTACTGGGCAAGCTGCCAGGCAACACCCTCATCCCCCCACCTCCCCCACTGCTGCTCTGAATACTTGGCTGCTGCGTCATGCATTTTGCTTATTAGACGCCTGCACACTCACATTAAAGGATAGGCTGCTCTCATAGTCTCTCTCTCTCTCTCTCTCTCTCTCTCTCTCTCTCTCTGTCTCTCTCTCTGTCTCTCTCTCTCTGTCTCTCTCTCTCTCTCTGTATTTATCTATGATCTATGATTTATGCTCACAATGTCTCTCATTTTCAACAGTCTGCCATTTGTTGGTTTCTTTTCTCTGCATAAAACCATAAATGACACTAAAACTAACAATCTGCTGACCAATTTCTCAATCAACATATTAATCATTTACAGTAGTTGATATAATGCCAGAAATAATTTGAAAATATATATCAAAAGTTCCTCTTTAAATTAATTGTTTCATTCAGTGCAAAAAACAAAAGATTAATTGTATAATAACGAGATTATTCAACATGATTTAATATATAAAGCCCAAACAAAAGCACAGAATGTTTGGGCTTTTTCTTAAACGTCTTCTCCTCCACCGTCGCTTGAATTGTACTGCCTGCAAGTCTTAATTAACAAAAAAATCTAACCAGTTGTTGCAGCAATACTAACAATTGTCAATTACCAGTCATCAATCATAGTTAACCTTGAAAATGAATAGTACGCTGTATTCATGTCTGTCTTAAAGCATTCCAGATACATGTCAGAATGTATATACCAGTCAAGTGTTACTTAGCTTGTGAAAACAGTTTAGTAGTGTTTGTAACAATGAAGCTACTTTGTCAGGTCTAAGAAAATTAATATCAAGTGTTCATTCTCAAAGGAATTTGTATGCTTTTTCCCCACTCGATTTATTCTTACTCTGACAATCTTGCTTTTCTTTGATGTAATTATTTATCCAAATGCTTTTTATTGTTGTCCTTTTAAATTTGAAGGACTAAGACACCCTGTTTTTCAATATGAGTTTAGAGACTGTGTGGAGAGACACTTGAAAAGTGTTTATGAGGCAGTGAAAATCTAACAAAAGCAATATTAAATTGGATTGTGTGAAGTGTTTTTGCAGCTTGATCTGTCTCTTATGAGTTCCCCAACTTTATGGGAGTGCAATATTAAGTTGCTGGATTCCCCCTCTTGTGGGTCAGTTAACCCAAGTTACAAAAAATTCATTTTCTTAGTTGGCTGTATTTATGTCCACACGTTAGACTTCAGTTTAAAAAAAAAAAAAAAAAAAAGTTGGAAACTGTTCACAGTGTATTTTGTGTATTATCCAAAGTCCCTTTTCTACCGTAAGCACCACACAAAATCTTGTTTGTTTTTTATTGTACAGTGTGGAAGCAGAAATCTCAGAGACTAATTTCTCAAGACCTGGTCAAATAAAACCCTAATTATATCTGCATGATACCGGAAGATGTAATATGTTTATATGCAATATGCCTTATTTCTTTTTCTATTTGCCCCTAAAAAAGAAGATAATTGGGGAACATGCAGTTTGGTTAGTCACACAAAATTTGATTTCCTGTTTTGCATCAGATTTGAATCCAGTCCTTGTAAAATGATTAACTTTATGATGTAATTAGAGGATTCATAATTGGCTGTTGATCACAGGCCTCCAATATTTACCAGGCTGTCAAATTCAACTTTGCCACTTGCCAGTTGATACAAATTATCTTCCAATGATACATGTAATTTAATTATACTGCCGGGAGATTGTGAAGGATCTGTAAGATTTATCTGACATCAACACTGTAGTCTTATCTCTAGCACTTCCTCTAAACTCCCCTTTCTCCTATTTATTTACACTGTGTAATGAAGTGATGTATAACAGAAGGTTAGCAGAGTCCTAAAATGCACATCCGACTGCCCTGATTTTTTCTTCAAAGGATAATTAAACCATTAATCACTTATCAAAATATCTGTCTTTAATTTACTCATGATTAATTGTTTCAGGTCTAGTTTATTTGTTTATTTATAGAAGACAATGTGCATCATTTAACATTGACATTAGAAATATGAGTGTGAATTTGCCATGGTTACAAACAGCCAATTTGTACCTGTATTACCTATACTCTGACTATAACATTTTTCATAGTGAAAATAAATGCGGAAAATATGTTGCAGGACATTGTTTTAACTAATTTAAACAATATTGATGATTTGAACAAGTATAAAACAGCAGATCAGTCATGAGTAAAACATAATTTTTTGCCTTCATTGAACCACTGACAGTGCAGACAGGAAAAAGGGGGAAAGATGCTGCTATTGTTTTCCTACAGGGTCCACACATTTAAGGAAGTGGCTCATAGAAGGATTTACCATTCCACACCTGTCTTCAATATGAGACAAAACTACATTTTGAGAGTCTATCCTGTCTTTGTGGACATTCTCAGGTTAAATAGCTGTCCAGAGAGCAGCCTGGTTGGTGGAAAAAAGATGTTTTGAATTCACATGTGCGCCCTGCACCCCTCCCCCCTCCTCAGGTGGTGCGTGCCTCCTCTCACAGCGGTGAGGGCATCCCAGAGGTCTGGGCCAAGATGGAGTCATACTGTGAAGCCATGTTGGCCAGTGGTGACCTACAGCGCCGTCGCAAGGCCCAGCAGAAGGTTTGGATGTGGAGTTTGATCCAGGAGAATGTCCTCTACCATTTCCAGAATCACCCCAGTGTCAGAGAAGCTCTACCACATCTTGAGGAAAGAGTGACTCGGGGAGCCATTTCCCCTGGCCTGGCTTCTGATCTGCTTCTCAAAGCCTTTGTATCATCATCATCATCATCATCGTAGTCCTCTTTTGGGGAAGGATGGATGGATGCCTCGTTGCTGACCAGGCCCACTCTCTGCCAAATAAAGCAGAATGGAGTGAGAATCTGTGAAGATTCTGTGGTTTTGGGGAAAGGAAACAGTTTTGTTCTTTGATCACTGAAACTGAAATTTTAATTTTGGTTATTTAAGATGTCACCCTGCCAACTGCTTTTCATCAAATCAAGAAGTCACCTCTTGCCTACAACTTTAGGGCACATTCACATTTGTACTGTAGTTGATAAAATGAAGCATTTCAGTTGTGAGGAAATGTTCAAACACTGCTGTGAGATTTGAAATGTTTTTCTGCCAAGGGCTTGTTATTCTAAACCAATAATCTGGACTGGTTTTGGACCAGAACACTACAGACAATCATGAACATTTGGAGAGTGATTAGCTTAAAACACAGGAGCACTGTAAAGGCCAATGCTTTTACTAACAGTCATGAGAGGGTGATGCTGTGACTTGTTCATGCTATAAATATTGACAGTGTTTAAGCATGATCTGTGGTGAGCGGTTTTCACTTATGCCCACCTCTTACACTCATGGATCATTAAAACACACTACTTGTAACCCAAAAGGAAAAGCGTTAATGGGAGGAAGGAACAGGTCAATAGCAGTGGGATTTGGATAGTCTTTTGTTCTTGTTTCTCTTGTTGAACTGCCATGGACATCGCTCTAATAACAAACACCAATTTTCCTGGGAAAGCCAAATGGACTTTGAGAGTGTTTTTCATCTATTTTTGTTTCCGAGTGGAATCATTTAAATATTAAAGCATGATGTGATTCATAAATGTAAGTGGATAAGTGAATAGCATTAAAGCTGTCAGTACAGTTGGCTGGGATTTTCCCTTGACTTGTGTTTGCCCATGATATGAAAAAAGGGGGAGTGATTAATGTAACCTCTGTGAATATTAGTCCAGAGATTTTTCAAAGATGTAATGAAATTTATTTCTCATTCTGAAGCCAGAAATGTCAGTGCTGCGTGTCATCAGATTGAATCAGCTACATGGTTGCTTCTAATTCAGGCAAAACACACTTTTAATATTTTCAGAATTTACTTCATAATGCACTGCACTCCCGGACACCACCAGAGATCCACAGACAAAAAGAAGCCCACACACAAGCCCACACATAACCTGTGCAGCTACTTCAACCAGAAAGAGTGCTATCTTTGGGGTAAAGAGGTAGAGTCTAGTGTCATTGACTGTGCTTGTATAATCTACAGGAGGGGTAGTTCCCAATCACAGACATCTCATTTATTATGGGAGTATTATCCTTAAAATATTGGCAATCATCAATCTGTAAAATATTTTTTGAATTGAGGAAATAACCCAACTTTACATCTGAAAAGTTGTATGTATGTATGTATGAAGGGGCAGCAAATTTTTTTGTACATAATCAATTTATCAGCACATCAGAGTAATGTGTATGACCTTTCTCGTGCTCTTAAGCCAGCATAACACTGCTATATAGGAGATAAACAAAATAACAAAAGCGTATTTTATATATATATATATATAATGCACAACACCCTACCTGCGATGCTCTTGTGTGTCACATTTCTGACACTTAAGTAGATACAGTGTATAAGAATAAAAATTGAACAACCCTCTCTTAACATAATTATTAAAATGTTTTGACTCAAACAACAAACCCAGATGCTTTTAGCTGGGTGAGAGAATACATATACTCTTAAAGGGGCCCTTGACACTTATTCAGTGCTTATGTGTAAATATTTATGTCTGTTGTTCCTGATAATGTACAAACTTAGACCACCCACTTGTTCTGTTGAAGTCTGGCCTCCTCTGTAGTGTTGTGGAAACCTGGCTGAACACAAGCCATTTAGCACTGGCTCCTGTTGTGATCACAACAGGAATGGAAGTTAATAGTGACCTCCCCTGGATCCATGTAGCTGCCGCCTCCTTCCAGAGTGCTTGTACTTGACTTCTGTTTCACCGACCCATTTCAGAGTGGCGGGGTATTTCTGACAGCACTAAACCAATCGCAACTGAGTGGGCGATTAGGTCGGTGAGGGGGGAAACAGGGCGAGTGTGTGAGACGGCAGACTGCATTGCTGCTACAGCTATAACTAGGTGCTTTTGGACCATAGAAGCGTTCATAACGTTTAAAAGCAAAGCACACAAATTTACACTGGGGAAAATGGCAAAATAGATACCTTTTATAAGTACAGTGTATATACTGTTGTACTCATGATATCTACCCCTTGTTGATGTAGTTTTGTACTTACTTTAGCCACTAGAGGTCTCCCTAATTCCACTCAACTCTGGATTCATTATCCTAATGACTGGGTCCTCAGTGCCAACCACCCTCCCCTTCATAACGCCCCCGCCTCCTGCCCTCCATCCATTCTTCATTGAGGTTGCATAGAGTGCCAGGTCACTCAGAGGTGAGGACATCAGCAGCTGCCACTCTCCTGGAGCACAGGCTGTACTGTAGTTCTCGCCCTCAGTGACAAACTCTCCTCTGCTATTCTCTAGAAAGGAGCTACTAGAAAGGAGCAATCCTTTCTAGTAAAGGACAGGAGGGTGATGAGTGTTTGGCTGTTCAGCTTTCAGCCTGAACCCTGTCTATAAATGTTATGGGTTGGAAAAAAAATCTGGTGAAGTCTGTACTAATCCACTTGATGGTTTGCTTTTGGAAGCACCGATCCTGAGCCCCCCAACCGCTGGACAGTCTCCCAGGTCACTGCTCGTTTGCTCTTGCCTGCATACGAGAGGAAGAATGCCCCTTGAATGCAGATGGATTTATTAGGTCTGAGTAACACCCTTCTCCTCCATCATGCTGACACAAACACATACACACAGTAACTGCTCTGGCTTTGCAAAAGGGAACAGTGAGTCCTGCAGCTCTGGACACTCTCCACACACACATACGCACACACACAAACACACACGCACACACAGTTATCTCCAGTGTAAACAACACCATGCGGTTTCACTAAGGAAGATTAACTCAAATGCTGCCGGATCGTGTTCAGCCATTTTAGCCTAAACACAGGGCCCATCCACATGTGTTTAGCATTTCGCTGGATCTCTTGAATGTAAGCAGAGGACAGAGACTGGCTCTTTGATGAGGTTTTTTCATGTTTAATGGAGGGGGCTTACATTGACAGCCTTTCTTTGTGTCAGCAGTTTGAAGTCAAAATGCTTTCCTGGCTCAGAACAAAACAAAAAAGATGCCCTCATACTGTTGTAATTGCAGTCCAAAAACTCAGCTTTTCCCCTTCAAAACCTCAAAAGTCTGGAATGAGCACTGAACAATGGGCTGCTACAAATGTCAGTAAACAAAGCGAGCATATTGTAGCAAGGACAGAAGGTTATGTTTTCTCTTGGTGGTGGTAGTGTCAGTGTTATATTTTGGTTGTTTTCTGGTCAGATCAGTGCGTGAGGGAAGCCTGACACCGAGGGAAATGTCAGATTTGCCCTCCTACCAGGCTGATTTGGGGTCTTGCTTGTGTGTCGTGTGACAACTGGTCATGGGCTGCTGATCCACAAAGGCTCAGCCCTTGCTGAATGTTTGCTCTGCTCCTTACACACGAGCACATACCAGGACTCAGCCACCCTCCCCTCTTTTTTTTTTTTTTTACACACACATGAAACACTGTCCTTCTCACCTCCTACACATCTTGTACATACATACAAGCCATCCATCCCTTGTCACACACACACACACACACACTGCCTGCCTTGTTGCCCACCCGTTCCGACTCGGCTGGCTGCACTGCTGTCTCTCTGTAGTGACAGATGAGTGTGTGAGAAGCATTTCTTCCAGGCTCGGGGCTCACTTTCAAGACGGCTGCAAAACGATACAAGCCACACACTAATGGGGTTGGAAAGCTGCAGCAAAGCCCTGTATGTGTGCTTGTCGATGTACCACCCCACTCATTATGCTGCTCTGATGGGTCACTGTGCACCCTCTTTATAGGAAGACCCTCATAGCGACATGTCTTATTATATCAACTGCTGTGATGGATGTTAATACCAGACTGCGCTGTGTATGCTGTGTGCTCTCTAGCCTCTAGAGTGATGAGACGTGGTTGGTATTTGAGGAGCGTCTCATTGCATGGGCTAATTCGACTTAACGTGGTAAATTCTGCTAGACGGTATGGTCAGAATGCCCCAGGGAGACCAGTGTGTACCTCTGCTTTATTACCCACCTGAAGAGGCTCGTGCTCCGATACATGCACGTCCACTGTTTGCCATGTGTAAATTACTGAGCAGCCTGTGGGCTGGGCCTTCATCTGCAGGAAGGCGAGAATAGAGCCTTGGCGCCAGTAATTGGACTTTAGAACTGATTGGGGAACTTGATTGACCCCCGGTAATGGATTTGAGTGAATAATTATTTGTAGTTATGGTTGGAAGATGATATCAGGGAGAGAGAGACCAATCCCACCAGTGTGACTCACCCCTGCCGCCAGAGCAGAACGCTGCCAGCACTCAATTAATGAAATCCAGCTGCTCAGACTCCCCACGTGTAGTGGCTGATCAAAAAAACACACAGGGGTCTGGTCAGAAAAAGGTTATCTTCATCCAACCTTTCCCTTTCGCACAACTGGCAGCCTGTGGCCCATCACAATAGTGATTATAAAATCTTCTCCGCTCCAGGTACAAGACATTAAGGTTGATAATGTCTCCATTACTTTTTAACTGCCTGTGGCAGTGCTCAGCAAAGCCCACGGCAGCCATGTTAATGACGCCTCTCAAGATGGCAGGCAGCGCCTCCTCAGGATACCAAATGCAATCACTCTTAATCCAGCACTTTAATTGCTGGCCAAGCCTGCCTAAGTGAATTCAGCTGTTCCATCTCTCTGCAGGCGACTGGTTGCACCTCAAGAACGCTCCAACATCGTACTCACAAAGATACGCTGGGCTTCAAAACAAACACGAAGTGATGCGAAGTGGTCTGTCTCGCTGCCTTTAGCATAATTTTAATCTCCCTTCAGAGGCTTGAAGAGGTAATATGCAGCCAACTTCCTTACTTTAGCTCTTCTTTTCCTTGATTGACATATTTGCTCCCACATCATTACCCTCACTGCTCTCCTCTTTACAGTACATTTCTCTTGTTTCTCTTCTTCTCCCTCTCACTCTCTTGCCTTGATCCTTCCACCAGTCCTCCTGTCATATGTCCCTGTCTCCTCCTCCTCTTCCTCCTCCTCTCTCCCTCTGTGTGACCCCTCATTGCCCTCTTGCCAGTCTCTATTATTTCTGGCTGCCCAGTGGCCTGGTCAGCCTGGTGTTCCGGGGCTCCAGGCAGCCTGTGTTATGACAGGTAACACTGGGCCGCACACTCTTTCTGGTAACATGTGGAGGTCAGCCTGTCATACCTGTTCACAGCTCCACTGTGTTCACATGCACATTTGTACGTGCACATACACACAAATGCCATTATTCGGATAACTGCCAGACAGCCCCGACCATAACCTTAGATTCAGCAAAAGTAAGCAATGAGGTGCAGTGAAGTAGAAATACACCTTTTCCCATTGTGTTCCTTTGTGTTCGCAAAACAATGTCTTCTTTTCTAAAGGTCTTACATGATGTGTTGCTTTTACAGCCCTGGCAACCAGTCTGAATGCTGTAGTTGTTCCTTTTTAGCACAGAGGAGGAGGATTTAACTGGATAGTGGCTGTTAACTACCACTAGACTCCTCTCTCCTGGCATGGCCTGCTCCCCGTGTTAATGACCACTCACAGTTGCTCCCCTGAGGGGGCTGCAGGACAGTCAGCCAACATCAGACCCTCACAGCACCTCCAAGACCATCTGCTCAAACAACAGAAAATATGTTCCGCTTGTTATTTGTCTTCTGCGTCTATTGTCTTTGGCTTGTAAGAAGAGACGCCAAGTTACAATTTCATTCATAACCCTTTTTAATGGGATGGGATTGCTTCGGCGTAGGGTCCAAGCTTGTTCCCCTAATGCATTTCCTGCTGGTGATGTCTCATTTCTATCCAGCTGCTCTCTATCAACTAGTGAATAGCCAAGTTTTGTAAGGTTTAGGGCCAGTAATGAGAACAGCCATCCTCTATCCCACCGTACAAGCTCTGTCCGCCCAGGACAAGATGGTAGCGCCCCGGTAGTCGATCAGCGGTTGTTGTTACCGTGGCATGTTCCTGGCTCCCCATCTGATCCAGGGCAGTGCCCCACACTACCAGGCCTGCAAGGGCCAAGGGGCCGGCATGGGTTTGTCACGCCAGGTTGACATTTCAGGGAGGTTTGCCAGGACACCATAGCACATTTCGTCCTCCCGGACAAGGGGTGTGGGAGCAGACGTGTCAACTCGGGCAGATGGGCAGGCGTCAGTGCCAACCGCACTGGACCGTACCGGACCGCTGGCCTGGCAACTGTCGGCCAGCCAGCCAGACGTAGGACTTCCTGGCACATAGTGGAGGGGCAGGTGTCTCCCTCTAGCAGTGAGCTCTTTGTGTATGCACACCGTTTACTTTATGTCAGTGATCATCAACTGGCGGCCCGTGGGCCGAATCTGGTCCGCTGAAACGTCCAATCCGGCCCGCGACTGGATTCCATAATTATGAGGATCAATGAGAAAATATCATTGATATCGCTCCTATATCATAGCTCGGCAATAGGAGCCTGACTCATATAGGCTAAAAATGCCTTCAGTTTTGTAATGAAATGGAAAAAAATATATATATAAACAATAAACATCAAATAATGTTATGGCAAAATTAGATTTTTATTTAATTTTTATTTGAGGGTCTGGCCCCCAAGGTGACTGTCCGGTAAAATTCTGGCCCTCGGACAAATATAGTTGGTGACCCCTGCTTTATGTAAATCTGTGTATGAGACAGATAAATGGCTACTGACAAGCAAAATAACCGTAGAACAGAATCTAACTTTTTTGATGGTATGAAAGGCTCTGACTATCTGTGCTACACTGTAGAACTATACTATATTACTAAAATCAAATACTCTCGACAGAACAAATATTTCTGCTCGCCTGAATGTGTGACAGATGTGTTGGAGGACAGAACAACTCTTTCAATTTTATCATAATTAAAAATATAACACAACAAATTCCATTCCTTCCACATACTGTAGATCCTGGTTAAAGAGGACCACACACATTGGTTTGATATTTCATAATCCATATGACAATAAACTGTCAAAAGGTGAGAAAAGAACTAAATGTGAAATAGATGCCATCCTTCCATCAGGATATGCAATTGAACCAGACATAAACAAAGCTTACAACAATATCCATATGACAACCCAGATTAAAATTAATATACCAGCAGTAAACCAGACAGTACAAAAACCTCAAATTTGATTATACCACACAGACAAAGCAACTGTGGCCAGAAACCAGAGCACTGGAATGGTGTCCTATGATTGGTGCATTTTAAATGTTGTGGATATTTTCCCCTTTGTTTTGATGGTTGTGTTCTGCCACATTGCACAAGAGAGATAACTGAGAATCCCGGCATAATAGCAATATCCATTTATTTTCATTTTCATTACCCATATCAGGACAATCAATTCATATTAAATGTGAAAGTCAAACTTGGAAACTTCCTTTTATACTGATGTCTGAATTTCACATTTAATCTCAGTATCCTTGTTGCACTCTTATGATTCGGAAGATACTAAAGCAAATTTATAAGTGGAGCTGTAAATAATATGATTGTCACATCAATTGGCAGTAATTATAGTGTTTTCCAACGGGAAAATAATAATCTGAAAGTTTGAATTTTTAATATTTTGTACATTCTGTGCACTCAAATGGAAAATGCATTTATATTGGATTAGATGCTTTTATTTTAATCTTGGCAGCCAAGGATGTCCCAAAGATAGTGTCTATATTTAGTAAATGTTCATTGTAATCTTCCTTAAAGGTAATGTATGACTGGAGAGAAAACAAACAGAGACAGGCTAAAGCTTTTGTTAGATCAAGCGCGGTCAAATATGATTTGTGAGTTTATGTATATGTGTTGGATGTGAGCATATATCTCATTCAATTTCATTATCTGTGTTAGCATATACCTGTGCGTCTGTAGAAGCAAGTCTGAGATGTGCTGCACATCTCAGCCAGGCCTGCTAGGAGGGAGGGCCATTAATCTTAGCTAAATCAAATAAATCAAGTGCACTTTAGAAAAGAGCTGTCAGTGTAATTGTTGTGATAGCCATTCCCTGGCTACTCCAGGGGGAGCTCTATTGGAAATTGTGCCAGGGAATGCACACACATCGCCATCCAAAAAAATGCAATGGCTCTGTGAAAAGACATAGCTGAGAATGCCTTCTGAATGAAGACATCTGAAGCCACCCAGTAACATGATGAACACCGCTGAGTGATGAGATTGAAGTCTACAGCCATGTGTTAACCACAGTCATTGTGGGATGCTTGGGACAAGGCCGCTGCAGTCCACTAGGCCTGCCTTTGTGTTTGATCTTCCCCAATGTTAAATGTGACCAAAAAAAAACCCATGTTCGACGTTGCAGCTGGCACTGCCGTTAAACGATTTTGCTCAAGAGAAAGCCACCGTGACGATAAAACATCAAACGTAATCTTCAGCACCATCCTGTGTGTCTGCACAGAAAGAGCAGAGTCTGGTATTTACATTTAAAAGAATGCTAAACCCTTTCAAGGAAACCATACTGGTGGTTGCGGGGATGACACAGAAGAGATAATGGGGATGGAAAGAGCAGCATGTGAAAAGGCTGCGCTGCCATCGGCTTCCCTCTCAACCAATGAGGGTTAAATGACTATCTGGGCACCTTGGCAACCATTTCTGCGCTGCTTCTTCTTTCTCTAATTTGGCTGTGAACTGGCTGAACAGGCTGCATTCATCAGTCAAACATGCCTTTGCTCTTCTGTCAAAAATAACAAATCTGCTATTAATGAGAATATGTTTGTGTTCATTTGATCTTACTGGAACAAATTGTGGGTTTAGTTTCTGACTTTTCTGTGGTCATTTTATTGTTTACTTAATTATGAAATATCATCTTAAGTTTAATAATTCTCCTATGTTTCTGAGGGTTCCAGGAAATGGTGGCAAACTATGTGTGCATAAGTGTGTGTTGATGTGCAAAAGTGTGTGCCTTAATACCAGAGCATTCTGAAGACATGAAGAGAGCCTCTCTCATTCAGCCTCACATTAGCTATCACAATAACCAGCAGAGGGGAGCAGCACAAAAGGGGTTTTAGATAAGAGACTATATTTTAATCACAAGCACAGCAATTGTTGGTGCAGATGAAAGGTCACGGTCAGGCCCACACTTTGTAGAAAACTCATATTGTTCCTATTCCTATATTGTTTCTGTATATAATAAATAATACTAATAATAGTTGATTGCAATTTAAATCTATCCTATCTAATCATTTTCTGCTGAGGACACTAAAGCTGATGACTCCAAATCTTCACAACACTCAAGAGTCACTAAATAAAACTACCAGGAAAGGTTAGAACATGTGAAAAGAATGAAAAGACATGGATGGATGCGATCTCTGTTAATTCGTTTGACACACTCTGTTCTCAAATGAGAATGGATGGAGGGATTCCCAATATCTTGATTGGAAGATGGATGAGTGCAGCTATGGCTTTAATTGATTGAAGACAGGAATTCAGTTAGGCATAATTGAATCATGGAAATCATTAAAAGCTCAAGTGCATGAGATAATTAGGGGAGCTAACCAGGTTGTAATAAACCCTCAGTACAAATCATCTTTAGGATATAGACAAAAAGATGTTATTATCTCCAAAGATTTAACATTTTCTGACAGTTGGTGTAAAACATCAGTTTATTTTTCACATAAAGGCACAATTAGGTGGTTTAAAGCTATTTTGGGGGGGTTGAGTCGGATCATATTTATTAATAAATGACTGTGCTGTTTTAGTATTTCCGTTTGCTTTTGTCTAATTGGTCTCCAGGCCGGTTTTCGCTGCTACAGATTCCTAGGGTCAGCCAGGGGTCAGCATTCTACTTCATTACTCCATCCAGGGAAATGAGGAGTCTGATTAGTTTGGGCTTGACCTTGAGCTATTCTGTTGAGCTCTCTAACTAAATCTCCTCACTTCAGATATCAACCGACTTGAATCAGTGAAATCACAGTGTATCTTTAGGTTCAGTGTCAACTGTTACCCGTAGAAACTGAGTAACATATAGCCGGTGTCTGTCACAGAATGCCATGGTAACAGCAGAATTTAACAACAGGGGAGTTGGGTGACTTGTGTCCTATGTATTTCAAAGACATAATCACAGTTAAGTCAAACTGCTCTCCCTCTGCCCATTACCATCCTCCTCCCCCCTTCCTGTCTGCTGCTATAATGTGTTTGTCATCCCGTTGGAGTGGCCAAGCAGTGGCTTCATATTTGTGGTGGCAGCCAGCAAGGGGATATGATCTGTCCCCCCTGTGGATTCAGGCTGCCCTAAGTTTGGATATGCCAGGCCCAGAGCCTTGTGGGTAATCCCTCCTGCCCCCCAACACCCCCTGCAGTGCTTCCTGAATCAGATTGCTGCTGACCCCCACCGAGTGATGTCTCACCCCAGAGGATGGCGAACAGGCGCCGTGGGGGTCGGGCCGGCAGTGATGCTATGCCCCTGGGCCGGGCACCAAACCTGCATGTAAATACATGTCCCACCACGCATAACTCAGCTCAGCCTGTCGAGTGAGTGACACGCCAAACGAGCCCGCAGATCATCTCATGCCGATCGTGCTGGTCTCCCAGATGGAGCTCAGGTGCGGACACCACATTTTTGTTTTTGGCCTGCAACTTTACATAAAACACACAGACATTCATTTTTCATGATTTGCAAATCAACAAGCAGCCTCAGTGGAGCCTTGTTCTGCACAGTTTTAGCTCTGGCTTTAACCCATGCCAAATCGATTCCAGAGGTCATTTTCTTCTTTCATTTTCTCTTTCCTGTGCACCAGTGGTCCTGCACTGAAGGCTGTCTATGTCAGGGCCTGTGTGTTAGGACTTGGCTCTGTCCTAGGCTGTGTTTATTTTCTCTGTTGGAGCAAAAACGAGGAGATCTGTCTCCACTTAGAAAAAGCCTCCAACTCCTTCACAGACTAAAAACACAATGGTGGATGAGGGGCGGTGAGGAGGAGAGGAGAGCAGAGTCTTGGAGGTATTGATGTCGAATTAAGCATGCTTGGAGTTTACTGTAAAAGAGACAGACAGGAAAAAACGAATAGGGAGTAACAATGGGGAGGTAAACCGGGTGAAGAGAGGAAGAGAGTATTGAGGGAGGGGCTAAAAAAAGAGATTCCATGAGACACAAAGATGTATATGAATCTACAAAAAGGAAAAATACAAGTAAGGTAGATGTAGTGAGCAAAATAGAGAGAAAAAGACACAGAGAGAGGCCAGGCAGCTGGGAGCTCCCACAGACACGCACTTCTGTCTAAGCAGCTTTCCTCTCAGGGCAGGGTCACGGCGGGTCACGGCGGGATTACACTTTTGGCAAACAAGAGGGAGCTCCTCTCTCACAAAGCCGTGCACAACTCCCCCATGACTCTCAGCAGCTGTAATAAAGCCAAGGCAGTCTGAACCTACAAACAAAAAGCTAACACGCTATCGATCGACAGTGGCCAACTTTCGCGAGGTGGTGTCGAAAGGTCGACATTGTGCAGACAGCTCGGGCCGGGGTGAAGGGCTATTATTGGGATGAGGGAAAACTCTGTGTTTGGTCTTATCACAGAAATTCCTCACTTAGTTCACAATTTCACCAAACCGGCTGGCACAGGAATGGAGTTATTGTTATTTCCCAAATGAAGAAAAACAGCCCCCGTACAACGTGATATTCCAATCACAAAATCCAAATGAGGTTTTCTATCCTTTCAATCAATAGCCATCCCCTGCAGTGCCTGCATGTCTCTTCACTTCCTAATCAACACTTCCACTCATAGGGAGGTCAGCTGAGCAGCACACAGTGCCCCGAGCGCTGCTTTGAACTTAATTAAGCAGCTTTAAACACAGCCGAAAAGATTCATTAATACACAGGCAAGATGAGCAGCTAGATGAGAACATGGCCCCTCAACAGAAGAGATTCGGCTTCGGATGGCTGTTGAACTCACATGGGTCAACAGGGAGGGCACAGCGATGGAGGTCCCGCAAGGACTGCCAAATCCTTTACATCTGATAAAGGTTCCACTAAATCTAAAAACTTTAACTAGCATTAACACCGTGTGAGACAAAGTAAGTATAGTAACTATATATATATATATATATATATATATATATATATATATATATATTGTATGCAGGGATGTAAACAGCACCATTATCTGTGAAAACAATGCAAAAAAAAAATGAGAGACGAAGAGGAAAAGATGGAGGCATTCATGTGCCTGGAAGGCTGCAGCGAGCCACCAGGGTGCTGTGAGGCAGGGCCTGTTAAAGGAGAGCTCCAGACCAAGGTGTTCTATAGCTCGGGGGCTAACGGTGATAAATGAGTCCCTTAATGTCGGCAAACACTTTATCTCTGCTTCATCTGTTTTCATTAGGCAGGGCCAACCTTTGGCTGGGCGAGAACGTGCTGTAACTTTCATTAGTACAACACAGAAAGGAGAGGGAGAGAGACCTCCCATCGGTCTAATAAAAACACCAGCTAGACACCATGACAGATCCTACTTCTTATTATTATGACGGCACACCACCGTTATGAATTAAGAGAATGTTATGTCCCTCAAAGATGATCAGTGCTTTTCCTAACTCACACTCACCGTCTCCCTTAAATGATATCCACTCTTTCCTGGTTTTGCAATTGGTTGAAATGATGCACTCTCAGGCAGAACCAAGGCCTTTGCATTTCTTCTTGGGTGGTGATTTAGGAATTTATTTTTCTTTATTATTTATTTGTTGTTATTGAGAGGAAAGAATCTCACCTCAAGGCCTGTTGTTTAGTAGCTTTTGATCACATCACATGGTCTTCATCGGCTGGTGAAGTAGATGTTCCATTTTTTCCTTTGTTCTGAACCTCTCCTCCATGTTGGATTTGAAAGCTGAGGATCAAAGTTCACTCTTGATCCTGGAAACATCAGTTCAGAAAACAATCTCAACAAAATGTAAGTTGATATGAAAAATGATCAACTTTCAGTGTGATTGTATCTTTATTCTGTATGATCATAAAAATTAAGAAATATAACAAATTTTCCTAGATGTTTGTTTTACACAAGGTTGTCAAGGTATGCAAATATTATTTCTTTACTTTGTTTATTATTATTAGGTCAATTATTGTTCGGTCAAGGTGAGGTCATATAGGCCTTATGAGTTATATACGTATATGAGCTACAAACTACTATTCTATATTAAACTATATGTATTTGTTTTATTTTATATTTACGTGTGCAAATAAAGTCTAAAGTCTACAGGCAGTTGGTACTAAATGGTTACTTACATTGAAACATCAGTTTGATCATTTCACCTGATTTTACATATATTTGCTGCGTCTTGATGGATCATCAGTTTTTGGCTTTTAGTTCTAAAAATAATCTTCACTTACCAGCTCTGGTGCAAACAGTCAGTGAGTGGAGTTTCTGTGTAAATGAATTCTGGACATGTAATTTTCGACAGGTAGGGTGAGAAATAGGCCTAGAAGTGAAAAGGTTAAATGAGCATAGATCTGCACATGTGCTGATGAAGACCATGAAGTGCAGTGAAAGGCTATGGATAAAGCTGTTAAATGGACTTTGCTTATATGATTGTAAAATGTTGGCAAACGATCATTCAAGGTTTTCAGCAAATCCAAGGGAAAAACAATTTTTTTTTAATTTTTATATGGTAATAATTCATACTTGCCTGTTTTGAGTAATGCATATAGTTTTATTTGACAGTCGCTCTTTTAACCCTCTGCTACTTTAAATTGTTTTTCACCGCGACACAAAATTTCTGTCTATAAAATATGAAAAGGCTGAATTCTGATATCTTGTTTTGTCAGGCCAACAGTCCAAAGCAGTCATATAAACAACAGCATATAAACAGCAGAAACAAATACACTGCCTGGCCAAAAGAAAAGTTGCCACCTGGAATTAATTAAGCATATAGATAAAAGCCTCCTATTGGACAGTTACTACATGGGCGATTATCATCTGGCAACAAGTTATTTAACCCCAACCGATGCAATCAGTAGCTTCTCAACCATGTGGTCGTAGAAAAGATGTTAGTCAGTTTGAGAAGGGTCAAAACATTGGCATCAAGCAGAGAAAAGTGCCAAGGAGATGGCAGAAACTACTAAAATTGGGTTAAGAACTGTCTAATGCATTATTATAAACTGGAAGAACAGTGGGGAACCAGAGTGATGATGCATCAGGTTAATCAATGGATCATCAATGGATTTTTCTTTTCCCCCTGATGGCATGGGCATATTCCAAGATGACGATGCCAGTATTCATCGGGGTCAGATTTTGAAAGAGTTCATGTGGTTCAGGGAGCAAGAAACATCATTTTCACAAGTGGATTGGCCACAAGAGTCTTGACCCTAATCCATTGAGAATCTTTGGGATGTGCTGAAGAAGCTTTGTGTAGTGGTCCAACTCTACCATCATCAATAGATGAAAGATTGTGAAAAAATATTACAAAACTGAACAGAAATAAATATTGTGACTTTTCTTAAGATTAACAAAACAAGGCCAAAAAAAATGTTTCCTTCTAGTTTTGTGTCGATCGACCGATTAACCACTTTTTTTTTTTTTACTTCTGATTTAAAGGTCTTGGGTCTTATTTGAAGTTTTATTATCAAGATATTATGCATATTATATTATTTCTCTTGTAATTTTGTTATTCATTTATTTCTCCCTTTTCAGATATAAAAGGATTTAACTGCATATCTTTAGCCACACAATAAATGCATTAAAGCAGAGTTTGACAATATGGTTTTTGGCTGGCATGATATATTTATGGTTTTAAAAATCCCAAACAATCTTAATATAGTTTAACATCTTCCCTCTCAAGATTCTCTCTGTAGCTCTAGAAAGAGCTGCAGAAAGGAGGGGCTGTCTCATTCCTATTAATGAGCCTATCCTCTGATTGGCCATAACGCCATAAGACAGAAGTTCTGACAGCTTTTGTGACTCAGGCTGTGGACATTTTTTAAAAAATATTGAAACAGTATTTATATAACACTTGGACCTCCTTATAATCAAAAAGCTCTTAGAATCTACCTTTCCACAATATGGGACCTTTAATTTACAGTATATGTGGCTGCAGCAATGAGCATTACTGTCAGTTACATATTCACTGAAGAAGAAATAAGTGAAGTTGAACTATATTTAACTAGACTGTTAAAGTGATTAGTGTTTTAGGTAAAGAAAAGACAAACAAGTGACATAATATCTGATGTAAGCTTTACTTTCAAATCCTGTTACATTTAGATCTGGCAAGTTGAACATAAAATAATGCCAAACAAAGAAAACAAATACAAAACCAAAAAAGTACAAATGATCTATTTACCAGTTATCGTCACAACCCTGTACAGCCTTAACAATGGAGTAATAAAAAAAAGCTTTGTACAGCACATACCAATCTTTACCAAGTGCCAAAAGATAAGATAATTGAGCCTTTTCTAATCATAAAATACAGCCAAACTTAAAGCTAACTGATTGTAGACAATGCAGTGTGATGCTAACTAAATTCAACCAAGGAAGTTAGTTTCCAACTCAATTTAGTGCTAAGAACTAGAGAAGGCAATGTCATGCATACTCTGAAGTGCTGAAAAGGTAGTCAAGCTTTTAAATAAAAGTCAATGTGCTGCTTACATTTGGGAGAAAAAAAAACATAGAATAAGTGCTTAAAAATACTGGTTTTCAAAAGGATAGAGTTCTGTTGCCTTTTTTCAACATTACACTCAAACTAGGGGTCATTACAGAAGTGCAGCCATTCATGATTACGCTGTATTAAAAGGCAGACAGTTTAAAAAAAAAAAAAAAAAAGGTGTCAAGAGGGGGCACATTCTTTTTATTTCTTTATCTTTCTTTTCTTTTGGACCCTGACAATTAGTTTGACTCATTTTCAGAAGTCTCAGGTGGTTTCCTTCCACCAAGTGGCACTAGAGTATAAAAGATAACATAGATAGTACAGGGAGAGTGTGTGCGCGCATATGTGTGTGTGTGTGTGTTGGGAGGGATGCTGCTTTCAATCCAGAGACAACATGCCAGACATTGACAGAGCAAAAAAGGAACAAACAAACAGCAGTGTAACGGGGAGGGGGAGACAATCGAGACATCAATCCAGGACAGGAAGTGACGGATTCAATCCTAACATCACATCCTATTGCAAATTACATTTTGGTCTTGACAATTCAATGTTCTCTGTCCAATCAACATTTTTTGACATGATGTTTTTAAAAAAAACGATTCATTATAAGAAAATGTGTAAAAAGTATGATAGACAAAAGAAAAAAATAAAATAAAAAAAAATCCCTTTACAAATAAGGGATTTTGGCTTGAAGACTACAAGCACTAACAATACCGGGTAAAGCTTTTTCAAAATAAAATGCATGTACTAGGCTGCCCTATTTTGCAAACATACTTCTTTTTGAGCATTTACGGATAAATACATATTCTCATAATCAAAAAGTGCAGCACTGTGCAAAATTGGCTATCACAATTTAGCCTGGGCCCTTTGGATCCCAGGGAGAGCTTGACCTCTACTGTTCTAATTCATGCAATTTGTATTAATTTACTTTCTCTGATTTCACAAAGGCAGACCCTTTGCTCTGCCAGAAATGCCTACATGTGAAACTAAGGGGTGTTGATTGAGTCATTTCCAGCAAGCACTTTCAAGCTACCGTCTATTTCACATTATAGTAACTTAATGGATCTAAGTTTGCACTAAAAAAAAACAAAAAGGAAATAAAGGTTTTAAGTGCTTTTGGCTTGAAGTGTAACTACGTTAAGTGCAATTAAAACTCAAAAGGTTGACGGGGGGGGGGGGTACCATGTCTGCCGGCTTTGAACAAGCCAGTGCCATTGAACACAATGCTGTACAAGTGAATGGCTTTGCTTCATCATTGCACCTTCAGGAGCTTTTTCTCACTATGGGTTCTCTATGAATGTTAGTAGAAAATGTTTTATTATGATGTAAAAGGCTCAGTAAAAAAGTAAAAACAAAAAAAAAAAAATTAAAGACAAAAAGACTAAAACAAAAAGACACAGAAGGCCACCAAACACACTTTCCTGTCTTTACCAGCACAGAAGACGTCCCTGTTCACACTTCTGTATCACTTCTTTTTCCTGTACATAAACAAAAATACATTCATTCAAGTCATTTTGGAACAGTTTTTTTTTCTTTTTTTGTACACAAAAATTACAAAAAGCTCCAAAAAGCACCATTGAATCGGCCTGTGGTGACCCTGGCTGTGGGTAGCTTGCTAACCCAGAGCTGGTCACCTCCACAAAAACAGTTATCTCATATATCTCTTCTAAGTATAGGTGCGTGATACATAGTTCTGCAAATGACGCTGCGCTGATGTCCACCTGGTCTCAGAAATAATGAATGTTTACATCTGGCCATTTGTAGGATTTCACTGCTTATTCACCTGGGAGTGCAAAAAAAAACATTTATTCAAATCAGATAATTCCTATTCATGTATAATGTTTGTTGTCATCATAGGTCAGGTTGAATATTTTTTTATCATTAGATGATCTCAGTGTCTCTCTTCCTTCTGTGAGCTTATAAAACTATTTAAATTAGCTAGTAACCCATTAAAATAACATTTACAGTACTCCGAGACAGAAGTGATATCAGGCAGCAGCAATGCATATTATGGTTTCACCATTATACAAAAAAAACAACAGAAATCAAAAAAAGATGGGAAGGGAAGAGCTACAAAACTATGTACAAGATTGATAAATAAGTAAGTGCGTGGTTTTGAGGCGTTGCTTTGGAAACGAGCCTTTATCAATGAAAAGCATTCCGTTTCATTGGTTCTGTCCACGTTGCACCGCTAACACTTCAGTATATTCTCAAATTTAGCTTCCTAATGACGTCAAAGCTATTTGAAACACAGAAACAGGCATGCTATTTTGATGCATAATAGCAATAGACAAAAATGCACTAAAATATAGCACTTGCAAGTTTTGTTTCGTCTTTTTCAACTTTTTATCTTGTCAAACAACTAAAGAAAAATATCTATAAAACTGAGATACGTTAGTCTCCTCAGATAATGCAACTGGGTCCAGGTCATTCAGACGTTTGAAAAAACAGAAAACAAAAAAGGTAATAGAGAGTAGTAGTTGAAGTAGTAATAATTCAATTGATAGAACTGATAAGAAAAGCAGCTTTTTGATATAAATGCATTTATAGCATGTACAGCCTTTTTCTCTTATAAATGTTTTTTTTTTTCCTTTTCTGCAATATGTCTGTCTGGTCCAGCTTATTCTGCTGGTCTGATTGGAAAAGATGTTGCTCCCACTGCAGTGGTCAAGTGTCATTCGCACCACCGTCCGAGGAGTGAGGGAAAGCGAGAGAAGAGGAGGTGGGCAAGGTCAAACAGTCTTGGCCCTCTCCATCAGTCCCAGGTAGGCCAGGAAGGAGTGTTTGTGGGAGGTGGGTGAGGGAGGAGAGAGGGAGGGGGACACCGTGTTGGAGGAGAAGAGGAGAGGAGATGTGGCGGGCCGCCATCTGGAGTGGAGGTGCGAGTGGAATGTGAAGCGGTTGTTGTGGGTGAACAGGGTTGTAAGGGGAATCAGGTGAGCCCGGTCACAGTTCCTGTACTGCTCGAAGATGTGGCGGGAGGACGGGAGGAAGAGGGAGGTGCTGCCGCTGCTGCTACCACCGCTCAGACCTCCAGGGTTTCTGGTGGTGTCGTTGCCGTTAGTGCTAACCAAACGGTGCAGAGGGCCGGTGGCGTCCAGCTGGTGGGACTTGCCCAGCGTGAGTGACAGAGCGACGGACTGCAGCGCCTGTGATGCTGTTAGACTCATGAGGGGGCTGTTGCTCCCGCTCCCTCCACTGCTGCCTCCTCCTCCGCTGAAGAGGAAGCTCCCGTGACTCCTCCTTGCCAACGAGCCCCCCGGCGATGTTCCCTCAACTTGCAGCTCCTCCTCTCCTGCCCCATCATCTTCCTCCTCCTCTTCTCCTCCTGCTCCTCCTCCTCGTCCTTCTCCACCTCCATCCAGTCCCCCCACCCCTCCGCTCTGGTGTTTCTTCAGGTGGCGGCTGAAGACGAAGGGATGTGTGGTGGTGAAAGGGCACTCTTGGCAGCCGAAAGTCTGGCGCGGCGCGTGCTTCAGCTTCTTGTGCAGGTTGAGGTTGTCCTTGCGCTTGCAGCTATAAGAGCAGCGGTCGCAGTGGAAGGGCCGCTCGCCCGTGTGCACACGCACATGCTCGATCAGCTTATTTGCCGTCTTGGACAAGTAGCCACACTGCTCACACTTGTAGTGGTTGCCCAGGCGGTGTCCGCGCATGTGGGCCTCCAGTGAGGCCTGGTCGGGCCACAGTCCCTGGCAGATGCGGCAGCGGTACTCCATCTTACAGTGCGTCTTAAGGTGGCACTCCATGGCCGCTGGACGATTGGTGGAGTAGATGCAGAAAGGGCACCTGGGTAATGCAACAAAAGGGAAGCAGGGAGGGAGCACAACACACAAAAGCAGAGCAGTTGAAGGGGAAGTGTACACAAGGCACCATGAAACACACCTTGAAATTCAAGAACACAAAAAGTGATGAAGAGGAGAAGGACAGGTAAAGGTAAAGTGTGTCATGTATAAATCTGTGTGTTATGGTGGTATGTGTGGCAGTTTAATGGTGAGAGAATCGGGGTGATCAGGAATATGTGTGTGGGTGTGTGTGTGGGGTGACAGTCTGGAGAAAAGATTGGAGCAGTAGGACATGAAGGGAAATGAAGGAATGGAGTGGCACTTACATTTAAATAGCACCTTTCATCTGCTCTGGGCCCCAAAGCGCTTCACAAACCCTGCAGAACAGAATCACCTCAGAAAAACCTCGAAATGGTCAAGGCCCTTTCCCTTTCTACACACTCCTACACATATAGAAACACTTCACATTGCTAAAGTGTATACACGTGTACACACTGGTCTGAAGAAAAAAACTTTGACAGCAGAAATTGTAAGCTGTCTGAGTTTTAAACCTCTAACATATACATGTGGTTTACAGAAATTAAGTGACTGTGTAAACCAGGCAGAATGAAAAATAGAACCCACATATGCAGACAGAAACAGTATAGCAAATATTGGATTGGATAAATTTCAAGATCAGTTTAAGCTCAACTGCATCCATCTCTTTTTCCTCCCTTGAATAAAAAGTATCTAAAATATCCACCACTTGTTCGTGGCCCTTTTGAAAGCTAGCTTGAAGAAATCAATCTGGCTTCAAAACAAACACCAGACAGAAAGGTAACATTTATCGCTGTTATAAAAGCTCCTTGTGTTCATGTATTCACTCACATTACAGCTAACAAGTCCTAACCTTAGAAAGATGCTGAGTGAAGATTTTTGAACTATGAGGGGCTTCTAATATTTGCGTTTCCTTAATTACAGGATTTGTATGTAATGTAACTGTGTTGGCGGTTTCCTAGGTTACATTCAGTGTAATGGTGCTATTTCCTGATGTTTAGCAGTGTTGTGCACATCCTAACTGGCTGCACAGAAAGAAGATGTTGAACACAAATCTTTGTTCATGACAAGATGAGGCGATAGTTATAATGATATTCAATGGTTCTGCACATGCACAGACTGGAGTTATGGAACAACTCAAAAACAAAAAAAATGGCTTGTGTTACTGGAAATGAATCTTCACATCATGTTTACTTTTTTCTTTACCTCTAACGCTAGGTGAATATGTGTGAGATATTTGTCTGAGTTTAGTACATTATTGTGAGTAGCCCGAAATCAAACGGTATCATCATCATCAGTGTGTTCATGTGGATGTTTAAGTCAACAGATGGGCTTCATGTTAGCTCGACAGGCCTGAAATGGGACATAAATGTGTTACAGTACAACAAAGGCTCCTGTGGGACTGGAGTATGGAGATGGAAAGGGAAGCATGTGAAGAGACTAGAGCTACAATCAACATAGTCAATATAGAAAGGCTGCTTTATCAAGAAATGTTATGTGTATTTGTTCATACGTCTGTACATGTAGGAATTTTAATTGTTTGGGATATATGTTTTCGTGAGAATCAGTTTCTATGAAATGCATGCATCAGATTAGGGCTGGGCGACTTGGCTTAATAATAAAATGTTGATTATTTTTTTCAAACAAGGCAAAAAAATGTTTCTTTGTTAAAGCAATACAAATAAATAATTACCAAGTAGTCTAGTGCTTTTTTTGCATATATAAAATTAATATTTTGGTTTCTAAATGTACAGTTTCTAGTTATTTGAATTACTTATACTTATATATATCTATATATATACACACACACACACACACACACACACACATTTTAAATTGCTATTTTGCAATTCAGCAATTTCACAAACTGAAGTAAAAAATGAAATCACTCGGGGAAAAAAAAGAAAAAAAAAATCGCCCAGCATATAATCGTGAAAGGATGCATTAGTTTGGTTCGGGATACATTTAGATTGACTTATGTCCATGTCAAGTGCACAGTGGTTTAGAAATGATCTGACGTGTGCCTGTTGTGTGTCGTATGGTGTGAGTGCTTTGATAATCATCATCTTCTAGGGTTGTGCCAAGAAATGCTATATAGTGTACATACAGGAAACTGACAGTAGCAGCCTGTAGCCTCCTGGGTTGCAGGGTATTTTTTTTTTTTGAAGGGACGCCCATTTCGACTCTCCCTTCTGTTCATGACAGCCACTGCAGACCCAGAGACCACTGTCTAATAATGTATACTTGCCAAGAGAATCTGTCGAGCAAATCTGCAGCTTGTATGATTTTATTTGCTGGCTACAAATTATGAAAATTAAAAGTTAAAGGGGACACATGGCTAGAATTATCTTCAAATAAACCATTAAATTAAGTTTCTGCAGGTTGGTCATATCTGTCTCATTGAAAGAATCTTACAAGTGTTACTGTTATACAACAACCAAATGTGACTTATTTACTGCACCATGATTATTGTCAGCAGGTTGAATTTAATGATGGACATCTTTTATATCTGCATTGTAAAAGAAAAATTATCCATGTAAACAGTAGAATCTGGCCTGCAAGCTTCAGTTCTCCTGTATCGACATGAAGCCAAATCTAAATATTTCCTATTTGGCACCTCTCTAATGTTGGTCTATGGATGTGTGTGTGGTTGGAGTGCAAGTACGGTGAGGGGTGGGTGGGGGATGGGGGAGGACGGGCGGAGTTAGGAACCTCTGTCTGTACTTGCTTTCCTTACTTGAGCCCTCCGGAGGGGACGGTGTGGCACTTCTTGTGCTCCAGCAGCTGCTCGGGCGTTTTGAGGAACTTGTGGCAGACGTCGCACTCAAACATCCGTGTGATGAGGTGGATCTGGAGGTGCCGCTCATACATGCTACGTGTTTTGCACACAAAATTGCAGAAGACACACTCAAAGCCTGGAGAGAGGGGGAGGAGGGGGATTTAGAATGAGATGATTTAATCCTAAACACTCCAAACTGGGTTATCTTGAAATACTGAACTTCATTCTGTTAGGTCATGCTCCTGTGATATGAAGGAGACCAAGATATCAAACAACCAATGGGTTAAAAAAATGTTCATTCTTCGGCTATTTGTTTGTGATTTCATTAGTGAAAAATGTGTCTGAGAATATATAAACACACAAATTAATTCCACACAGGAAACATGGTGTCATTATATTCCAGTGCAGAAATACTGTACATAAAGGGTAAGAAATTTTGAAATAATGAAAACCTAGAAGTTCTGGGCTGTGACCTCCAAACAGGTTCAACCATCCAACTCCCTGAAATAATTAACAAAACCTACACACACATATATATATATATATATATATATATATATATATATATGTGTGTGTCACCCTGACTACAATTGTCACTTTGATATACAATATACTATACTACCTCTTAGAGATTTCGTCCTATCTCCATTTTTACTTGGTCTGATTGTCAGACAAAAGCCAGAATGGAGTGTGTCTGTTTTTATGCTGCGATTTCCTGAAACGTATACATGATTTAATCACACCAGCATGATTGGCATGAATGGTTAATAGAAGGGGGAAATGTATTTAAAAGTGGCCAAGTAATTAAAGCAGAGAACAAACCATTCTTGTAAAGTTGTCACTTAAGATCTCATTTGTATTGCTCATCAAACTTCCGGATGAATGGGTAAAGTAGTCCCTTTTCTTGTTTTATAATGACCTTTTTATCACCCAAAGTGAACGGTGTCCTCGATGGTATATTAAATGCTAAAGTATATAGCATCAACTGTGACGTTCCAAAGCTTTCTTACAGGTAATTTCTCCTACAATTCCTTGCCTTTGTCAGACTTGTCCTCAGTTCCTGATCCCGAGTGGCTTCCAGAGCTGGACTGGCTGCCTGCAGAGGAGGGCGGTGCTAGCAGGCTCTTGAGTTCTTCGTTACCATGGGTGAGGTCTCCACCCTCAAAGCTGTTGAGAGAATCGCTGAGGGCCGAGAGGGACGAGGAGGTGCTCTTGGTCTCGCTGAGGGGACTCCTTGAGTTCAGACCTAAGTACAAGAGGAAAGTGGGCAGACAGTAAGATTAAGATTAATTCATTTTCTGAAGATAAAACGGAGACAAAGATATTAACTAACTGGAAACCTGGAATGCTTGATGCAGAAAAATGTGTCTGAACACACACAGACGCGTGCACACACACGCATGCGCACGCACACACGCGTGCGCACACACACACAGTTCACTCCTGTGTTCCGACTGAGGCCCTGCTGCCAGTCCAATCAAGATGCAGTGTGCTTTTATTGATCCCCCTCTCCAAGTCTGCAATTCACTGGAAAGAGAGAGGGAATTAGACGGGGACCGGGCGAGAGGGAGGGGTGAGGAGCGCAGGTCATGGCCGAAGGAGCTAAGATGGCGGGAGCATCTCGGGGCACAGCTCAACAAAGGCCATTCGCTCGAGAGGGAGTGAAAGGAGGAAGAAAAGGCTGCACGGATCCTGTTGGCTGACATATCTTTTAATACACGCACACATGCAGTGCAAACTTGAGGAATCAGAGTATCTAAAGAAGTGATTAATTGCCTTCAATTCAATCTAAACATACCAGGGTCATTTACAGCACAGTCTTAGCTGCATTTTGAATGCGGTATTGAACCAGCTTAAGCAAGCTTTTTAATGTGCTCTGCTGCAGTATTTAACATTTACTTGCTTTCTCTTACAATATCCAAAAGCCACAGAATGTGAGAAAAAAAATAAAAATGAAAAGATGCTGGTCTGAGCCAATGGGCCTCGACCTTGAAACATTCACTGACTGAAAAATATTTCAGTTTCTCTTTTAGGGAATAGTACCATCTACAATCATGCAGCCACCACAATCTCTCTTACTGAGAGGGGCACCCAACCAACCCAGTTCCCTGTGCAGGGCCCAGGCTTCATGGATCAGCTTGAACTACGACACCTACTGAGCTCAGCCGGCTCTTGCCTAGGCGTGTCCACACAGTTGACCAGATAACCAGCTTTCACAGCCTGTCAGGATTCCCACTAAGTGGTGCTCTATCCACCTCAGCCTCTAACATGCAGACACTTTACCAAACAGGGCTGCACCTCGACAAATTATTAAAATCCCCACAAATAGAAGACAGAATGTGCATTTTTTTTGTAAAGAGATGAGGTAAAGCCACTCTCCTGTACATTTGTATGTTTGGTGGTGGGTCCATCTTATGCGGGACTAAAATAAATGGCAAGTCTGGCTGAGAGGCTGAAAAGATGGTCACAGTGGCATCGTAAACCCAGCTCGTCTCCAAAGGACCCAAGGCCTATTGATTTTTTTCCCCCTCAGGCACGATAAGGACCAACCTCCTCAGATAAACAAGGCCACTGTGGCCTCTGAAATCCCCTCAGCTGTCTAGGCCTGACTATCCCACCCACCCACAACACACACACACAAACAGCACACATGTACACTTTCAAGATCAGTGGAACAGCCCAACGTTGGAAATAAAGTGGACAGAGATGTTCTAGACAAAAACACTAGTATCAACCACCGGGGATTCAGACCAGCAGCTTAAAAAGTCCAAAGAAGTTTGACTAGAGCAGCGTCCCATTCTTATTTCTGAAACACAATTCTACTGCACATCTGTCCCCACATCCTCTAACCTGATTTGCTGAACTGTGTGCAGCTACATTAAAACCTGTATTTAACTCTGAAAAGTTACCTTGTTTGTGTTAAAACATAACTGATATAACTGAAAAAAACTAAAGATTAGTGGAGAATCTCCAATTTGATTATACGATCAGTACATGCAAGAGAGACGGAGGCACTGTGGCTGTGCTATCAAATTGAATGGGTCACCAGATTTTGTGATACACCTAAACATATCACACAGTAACTTGCTGGTCCAGGTGTTTCAGGGACATTGGTTCCCTGGCAGAAATAAACATGTATTTAGCATTTCAGTTGTCAAGTTTGTTAAAATACAAATATTTCCCAGTTTTAATCGTGTATCCCTATGTTAAGATTTGTGAGATTCTTTTAAAAAATGTTTTTAGCAATTGAATTGAAATGGTTCTATTATATTGTATATATATATATATATACGTATATATATGTACTGCTAAGTCTATATATCTATACTGCTAAGTCTTACACAGAGTACTTTTGAGATGCTGGAACCCAACTTTTTTTTCTTGATTCATTTTCTGTTGACCTGTTGATTGATTATTTGTTGCATCTCTGCCCACATTGACAGTTAAAAACTAAATAAATACAGAACTGAAAATTCACGTTATGATAATAGTGTAGCTTCAAGTTCCCAGATTGTATTCTCTTGTTTGAAAACCGTGTTATCAGATGTTCCACGGCTCCCTCTGGAACTACTAAATGATTTATACAACTTTATTTCACATAAGCTGTAGCACTTCTTAAGACCTGTAAACTGACTTTGATGTGTAAACCTGGAGTTCCCCTTTAAAGCTGTAAGTCAGCTCTTTAACTGCAGTTATTGTTCAAAATGAAATCCAATGTGCTAGATGGAGTGCAGAGCCAAAACAATAGAAAATGTGTCGCTGTCCATATACTGCATTGTATTTCTATTTTGAGCTGTGAACAAGAGCCACAATGTGAAAGCTACCACCCACTCTAACATGTGAGAGTAATTTTGAAAATAACTTCACAAATCATTTTTTTAGGAGACGAGTCCTGTACTTTGTTAGAGTTCAGTAGATGACAGAGGGTCACAAGAACAGTAGGAGACATTACGTCACACCTGAAACGATGAATTAATCTATTAGTTCATCTGTTCTATTTTTATTGGTCTTAATAGTTTTGATAGTTTTGATAATTGATTCATTCAGTAAGTTTACAGGCAGAGTTAAATCCAGCTATGCTCAAAATTTAATTTTTGCAACTAGTTGGACTTCTGTCCTTGTCTCAGTTTACATGCAACAGAAAAAAATCCAATAACTGACGGGGTCCGCCCCCTAATGTGGCGTCACCCTTTTCGGCGGATTAATACGGCCATAGATATATACACATGTATATCTGAAACTTAATCATCTTAATTCTCAACTACAGTTCCTGACCAGACGCACCAGTCTGGGCTGGTGCTGTCCATGCTGAGAATAGGATATGGGTTTCCATTTGTCTGTCTCTCTTTTTAATTAATCATACTTGCTGGTCGCACTGTGTGAAAATACATCGAATTGGTGCTAACACAGTCCCCCCCCCCCCTTTACTTGGCCGGTTCTGGCTGCTTCTGTGCTTCACTTTGTCCAATTTTTACTGCTGTGAAGCATGCGCTCATACATTGTCCAGCTTCAGTCTGACTAGGGCTTCAATTCAAATCGCATCACTAGGTGTGTTAATTCAACTATGATTCATCTTGGTCTGATTTCAATCTGACTAAGGTGTCTACAAGCATTTTAAAAATCCAACCATAGACAGATTAACACAATAATTCAATGTTCTTAAGTGTCATGTAAACGTACTGAATGTTTAGATGTCAAGTGCTATTCCTCTGTTATTTATTAATAAATTAATATCTTTTTGTTTCTTTCCATTTCATTAAAAATACTTCTAGACTACATTTGCTGCAGCATGAGAGACTCTGTACCTGCATGTCCAGTACTAATGTGGTTCTTCATGTCATTCTCCTCCATGCAGACATAGTCACAGACGCTGCAGCAGAGTGAGAACATCCACTGCTCCTTGTCCACATGGAGCGACATGTGGCCAACAAACTGGGCGTTCAGCTCCGTCTGGAAACCACACACATGGCAGCTGGACAGAGAACAGAGCGGGAAAAGGAAGGAAGACGGTGAGAATGAGAGGAGACCGTCAGTGTGACATTTTGAGAAATATCCTTCTTCAGTTTCTTGGCTGGCAAGATATGTTTGTGGTTTTAAGAAGCAAAATCATGACCATGTTTTTTACATTTACTCTCGCAAGACCACTCTCTGAGTTCTAAAAACAAAAGGTGATTTTACATCTGTCTCAATAATATTAATAATAATATTATTGAGCCTCTCCTCTGATTTGAAACACTGTGAATGGGTATAGATGTGACATCACAACTTCACAGAAGTCCTGGTGGCTTTTTTTAAGGCACAGTTTCTGAAAACAGGCTGTGTGCTTTTCTCTGTTTTCACAATCATAATCAAAAAGCATTTCAAATCTCACTTCCTACGTTATGGGATTTTTAAACTTTTGAACTGAGGAAGGGAATGCAAACATCTCCTGGCTGCAGCTTCCTATGTAACATACAGATATGAAAGTTGCATCTTCCTACAGACAAATAACCATTGCATCTCCCAAAATGTCAAAATATTTATTTGAACTCAGATAACAGTGGACAAAACAGAAAGCAAACCAAAAAATAGATCAGTGGGGGAGAAAATAAATCAAGAAATATATCAGGATTGAATTGAGCGTCAGGGAGCTGATAAGGATCAACAAAATGAGCAGTGTTAATTGGCTAGAGGCATGTTAGAGGAGTGTGACTGTTCTGTAGTTATGGTGTGTTATCGGTACCTGTAGTAATAAGGGCAGTTCTTCCGCTCAGTGGAGTCGGCTATAACGGCGCTGACTATCTGGTCGGCGTCTGTGTTGACCAGCTTGACAGAGTGGATGGTCAGGTGCTGATTGAGGTTAGCCCTGCACTTGGCCGCGTAAGGACACAGGTGACACTTGTACTTCCTCTCTTCTGCAACAAAATACACATGGACACAAGACCTCGGGTTACTGTAAACAGATAATATTTCATTAAGTTGCGCTCAGCCTCTGAGCCTTTAAAGCAAGCTTAAACCTAATTACTTAATGTCTAACCCTGTCTCACCTTCGCCTGACCCCAACTGTAACTCTGATCCTGGGAAGAGGAGGAAAAAAACCTTGTGATGTCTGACAAATTCTACTTTGCTGGGTAGCACCTCAATATGCCTAAAGATTATAATTTAAGAAACATACTTGAAAAGTATTTGTGAGATATTTTTAAATCTATACAAATCTTTTCTTTCATGCCAAAACAAGTCATCAAAACAACACATCTTCTTCTGTTAGCTCCCCCTCAAACACACACTCAGTCTCACACACACACTCCATTTGCCCCAAGGACATGAAGCCAGGCAACCTTTATGTCGCCGGGGAAACCAAAAAGACCATCACACTGACATATGCCCCTGCTTCTGCTCTCTGTGGTGTGGCCAAGCTGTTCACAGCCAGCACTCTCAGATGGGGTGTGTGTGTGTGTGTCGTGTGTGCATGTCCAATTGTGTGGGGGCATTTTGTACATGAGTTTCCATTTGTGCACTTCATGATTTAGTCTGCCATCCCAAGTAGGTTGCATTCATTTCTAATCCAGTGTTAATTTCCTGCAAATAAAAATCTATAAGTGGGAAATTCTGCATTTTTTCCCCTAGTGATGAGTGAGTGACGGGTTGTGGAAGACAGGGATGAAGTAAAATAAATCAATTGAAAGCAAAGCAGTTTGAAATCAGGCTTCATCCTGAGGACAGCTCCCACATAGGAGAGAAGGTGAACAAATCGTAGCTGCATCAGAATCACTAGTGTGTATGAGTGTGTGTGTACATCTGTCCAGTGCATGTGTCTGCATCTACTCTGTGAGCCATCCTTCTAGCTGGGTAATTAGACGGGCAGTTTTCCCAGTGAGACTAATCATGGTAGTAATCTCTTTAAAAGAAGGGTAATCTAGTCTAGTCAACCTTATTTACTTACTGTGGGCAGCACAAACAAGCACACAAGAACAAACACAAAAGCTAACATCTATACTTTAACAAAGAGATGCAAATGTACAAGCTGCTGTGCACCAATGGTGTGTGTGTGTGTGTGTGTGTGTGTGTGTGTTTACCTGTGTGTAGAGACAGATGTCTAGAAAGGGTCTGCTGTCTACCAAACACTTTGCCACACACAGGACAAGGGAAGAGCTGTTCTGTTAGTCTCCACTGGGCAATCCCGTTTCCTGGCTCCCCGCCATCTTTTTCTGAGTCTGAAGCACACACAGAAAAAAAACAAACAAACAAACATCAATCATTCACTACTGACAGTCAGTCACAAAAGCATCTGCATGAGGATGAATGGCGGAGAAGTCATGAAGCTTTTGACCTAAATGGAAGTATCCTACACTGAATATGTATTGATAATGAAACCATAATAATAAAAGCAGGTACTGACAATGATTTGGTTTATGCTCATATACTAAACACTACTACACTACTGCTCAAGTGATGTTAATTTTCTACCTCTTTTTCTAAAGTGTAAATAAATGTTTCCTATATTTATTATTGGAAATTGGAGATCTAACAGAAAAGAGAAGGAAGAGGTGATGACATTACTGCTATCACAGCATCTTATCCAACAGGAGCCCTCAATTCATCCACTTCAAACAGCTGTAGAGACACTGTACGGCACAAATCTGGTTTCTTATGCTCATAATTACTTCCCAAAATAAGAATAGCCAGATGTAATCAAGAGAAGAAAAGTTATGTCTTGCACAGCTTTAATAAATCAGCCTACATGAGGGAAACTGGCAGCAAAAATAATTTTAATAAACTTAACTTAATAATACGTTTTTTTATGTTGTTGAAGACTGGCGTGGCACAAAATGCGCTGCAACCATAAACCAATAATTCAATTAATTATCATACACAGGCTGTCAACTGCAAATAAGTTTTGGATTTTTTTTTATTTGATCTTTATTTATCTCAAACGGATCAAATATAAAATAACAAAAGCAGAAAGTGATAGTAACATAAGATTTTAATTTTCATGAAATGAAATCTTACAATGGTACGTTGGAGAAGGAACAGAAAGAAACAATGCTTATTATGTAAACTATTACATTTTTGATATATTCAAAATAAATAAATTTCACCCTCAAATGTGAATTTTCTTTTTGGTTTATTGTCTTCTTCTATGATCATAAAGTGAATACCGTTGGGTTGTGGATTATTGGTCCAGACACAATAAGACATTTGAGGATGTGATCTTGGGCTTCGTGAGAGACATTTTTCAACATTTTTTTGACATTTCAAAAACCAAACATCTCATCGTCCTATACAACTTCCACAACAAACTGATTAATTAAAAAGAAGTTAAATTAATCGATGATATAAATATGCATTAGTTGCAGCACTAACCTTTCATTCAGTCATATAAAAATGTACTTTTATCTATGAAAATGTGCTATGATTCTAATCCTTTCATGTTGCCTGACATATGCAATTTAGAAAAGTCTCGTTCACTTGAGTTTTCAGTGCAACAGCTGAACATTTGATACACTGAGGGCTAATTTGCAAACCCACAAGAACGAAACCTGTCTGCTACCATTTGACAGATGCTCTGTTGTTTAGCCTGCGGGTGGGATGCAGTGCAAATACATTCTTAATATCAACAGCAAGCAGCAGTCCTTCGCTCTCAGGCCTGCAGCAGACCACTGTGCTGTAGCTCAACACCCACCCCTCCCTGTCAACATCTCCCAGAGTGATTCAGGAGGGTAAAACATGTGTACTGCTTTTCTCATCGTGCTATACAACTTCCACAGATGGATATTTTTTTCTTTTTGTCTATATTGTTCGGACGACATGCTACACAGGCTGACCTTGGCAAAGACTTGTGTATTTGCAAGCTGCTGAAAAAAGGAACTATTTTAGTTACTCTAAGAACATTTATTTTCAATGTTTATAAACGGCTGGAAAATCTCTGCTGCTCAGTTGTTCCAGCTCACAACTTTTGATTCTTTGCAGATGGAAATCAATGTATATAAACCAGACAGTTCTGCTTAACTTAACAAAAGAGGAAAAACAACAACAACAACAACCACACACAACCACACACACACAACCACACACAACCACACACAACCACACACACAACCACACACACACACACACACACACACACACACACACACACACACACA
Source organism: Lepturacanthus savala (assembly GCA_030544235.1). Taxonomy (NCBI): domain Eukaryota; kingdom Metazoa; phylum Chordata; class Actinopteri; order Scombriformes; family Trichiuridae; genus Lepturacanthus; species Lepturacanthus savala. The sequence continues at coordinate 30,062,800 of CM060466.1, forward strand.
CACACACACACACACACACACACACACACACACACACACACACACACACACACACACACACACACACACACACACACACACACACACACACACACACACACACACACACACACATCTAATACGTGAAAATATCTTGTTTTGGTATTTGTAATTAGTCAAATTTGAGTAGAATTATCTTATTATTCAACTGGAGGATAATTTATCTTATTTCAATTTTTTCCCCCTGATTTGGATCAATTTGTTTTTCTTAACAGTTTATTTCAGGTTTTTTAAAAAAACTTGATATAAACTAAATTATCCATTAGATTAATAAAATAGTTCTACTCAATATTGGACTTATTTTATAACCTGGTAACTGGGATTTTTGATGGACCAAACTTATCAGTCACAAAGGAATATTTATACGATTTTTTTACATGATACATGTCAAAAATGATCTTCAAATAGGACAAGACTGCTGACATATAGATTCATTCTGACCCCTTTTGCTCACGAGTCAACCATCATGTGAGATGTGAGTGTTTTCTGCTGCCAGTCTGTGACTCACCACTGTAAGAAGGGTGAGTGAGGGCGTGTGTGATGATAAATGCATGTAAGAAGATCAGTGTAAAGCTACACTGTAAACTAAGTAGCTAATCAGCATAGGTGGTGTCTATGTTTGTGGCACCTCACACACGGCCACAAAGGTGGCAACCGTGTCACGACAGACACAGACACAGACACAGACACAGACAGACAGAGACAGACAGACAGACAGACAGACAGACAGACAGACAGACACATTTAGGAAACTTGAAATACTGCAGGTCTTGGACTCCTGGCCTTCTGCATTAGATGGAATCTGCTTCTTACAATGATGGTGATCCTGAAATCTGACTATGAGCAGATATTCAAACAGCTTTCCTCCAAACTCATTGTCCGTGTATACAGTAGCTTAATTCTGAGAATCCAAGGCCTTCTTATGGGACTCACTAAGCACATAACAGCATTAACTTGTCCTGACTCACACAAGTGAGACTGGGGGATGGCCTGGTGACACAAGGTGACGAGAAGCCGCACGGCAGGGGCATGAGGCCATGACACACTTATGATTATGCCAATTATGGTCTGGTGTGGGCCTTGAAGTGGGTAATGGTTTAATTAGTGCTATTAGAGCTGGTGAGAGAGAGAGACACCAACAAGAAATTAAAGATTGGGCTGAACCCATGACTAAAGGGAGAAGACGTCAAACTCCTTAAGTCACGCTATCACACTAACCCCTGCTCATGTGTGCTTTATTGCTGGTTTTAAAGGGAAAAGGCTCACACTTTTCAACTTGTTCAACATAATAGCTGTTGCACTAACGAGCTGCCATAATGATTAGTTTGTGATGTGCTCATCTCCAGTTCTGTAAGCAGAGGAATTCTGTCGGTGACTACTGAAAAGAGCAATTCTAGCTTTCTAGATAGTAGAACTTGGAAAATATTTCCTCTAAAACACAAAGCATGTTTTAGGACAATCATGATATAATTACAAATAATTTGACATCCAGTAAAGCTACATTTAGAATTGCTAAGCAATATAAAAAAGGAAGAAAAAGAGACACACCGAAGAAGAGCAGGTGTAGATACACACATATGAGAAAAAGAGCAAAACAGAACTACAGCAGATGAGAGCAGCAGAGGCTCGATCTGAAGCTTAAACACACAAGGGAAAAGGGGAGGTGGGCTGGGCGAATTAACTTTCAGGACACTCTTGACACCCAGAAGCCAATCAGATTTTCATTAACTGGCAGAGGGACAGGCAAAGCTGGCACAGGCTAATTAACCTCTGGATCTCTCACTGCCAACGGAACGTGAAGGGAAGTTTCTGGGATGCCAGAGGAGAGGAGAGGAGAGGGAGATGTGGGGATACCCTGGGCAGAGGCCGTCAGGTTAGGAAAATGCGATAGAGTGCAAAAAGGCCTGTCAGAGCTCTAAGGATGAAACCGGGAGGGGAGGTACACCAGCAAGGAGGGCGAGATCATGTATCGTTGGAGGTGGTTAATTTTGGAGGTGTCATTGTGTGGTGTTCGATGTTGAATATCTCGCCAGGCTACAAAGCTTCTGTGTGTTGTTTGTGCAGAGATGGTACTGTAGATGTATGAGCATGTATGTGCTGTATGCTCTGTGTGTGTTTAATACACATCTCTGCATAGACAATCACCTCCGCTACAGTGGCAATAAAAAGACTCGGACACTTGTCCTTGACAATATCAAACTATAAATTTGTTATACACACACAGTTGGTGATTAAGGAGGTCCCTTACCTTTTTTTTGGAAATTATCTTTGTGGAAAACAGTTCAACAACAAACATGAACAAACACACAAAAAAAGCTCAGCTCTCTATTACTTGCCTGTAGCTACTAGCAATGTGCCTGTGCTCCTCTACTACCCCTCTAGTAATGTTCCTGTGCTGTGTGTGTATTTTATATGTATCTTACCATGGAATGCTGCCCTGGTGGAGGAGCTGGCCTCTGCGGGGGAAGAGCTCTTGGAGCGCGAGTTAAAGGGTGATTGTCTGAAGCACTCGTCCAGGAACGGACTGAAACACAGAGAAATATGATGATACCAACACTGCTGCAAAATTATACAAGTAATACAGCTATATTTACAAAATACAGTTCATTACTAAACAGATAAATTACATTATGTAACACTGGGAAGAAAATCGAGGCATCTTAATGCTAAAAAGTAAATAAAGTAGATGGAGGAATAAAGACTAACCTGTTCATTCCAACCATGTTACTGTCTTTGTGGTTGTTGGCTTTGCTGACCTTTTCTGAAACAAACAAACAAAATTGAACAGTCAATACCATATTATTTCTACATTTGTTCCAGTTTTTAGTATTTCTAAAATGTTTTTAAAGATTTTAAATGTTTGACTTGTACATGCTTTATTTGTCAAGAACTGCATTTTGTGTATGAAAGGTGCTACATAAATGAAGTTTGTTATGGTTAATTATATTCAAATATGAGCTTGCATATACAATTTATATATATATATTTGTTATTAGTGACAAAAGTTCCAGGTTTACATTTTCATAACTGAGCAACCACAATCAATCAGGATGCTGCTATCTTGAAATCAACATAGCAGGATGCTGCTATGTTGATTTCAAGATTTAATTGTGATTATTTATTTGTTGTCTTTGTTCCAACTACAGGAATGAACTTTTACATTCAGTTTACATTTATATTTTAAATAAATGTTTAAAGGTGTATTTAAATGAGTAACCAGCTGCCAGTATGTTAAAAAATGTCATGAAACTTCCCTTCTGATAGAATGCTGTAGAACACAGACAGTATATAAGAGATAGATTGGTGCATTCCTTTAAGTTAAGCTTGGCTGGTAAAGCACAGGTTTGCCAGGCCAGCAGGGGTGCAGCGGCCATCTGGAGTAGTGGGAGTCTCTCTGGTGAGCCTGCTGACCTGTGGGCTGAAAGTTGGCCAAGCAACACAAATATGACAAGTTTTTAAAGAATAATAGTGGCTAACCAGATCCACATTAGACTGCCCGGACGGCATATGTGACGGTTTGTGTACAGCCACATATGCCATGTATATATAATGGAGCCTCGTACAACACCGGTGCTAAGTACACGTCTCAGAAAAGTTGAATCAACACCTCTGACAAAATGTCAAGCAAAATAGTTGAAGTTTGAAAATGAAAATTGACAGGTTTATTTATTAATCATTCACAACATTTAACACTGTTCATAGTCTTTGCAAGAAAAGTTTGTTGAAATCTATTCATCAGGGCAGAATGTGCTGTATATTTCATTGCACCACTTTAGAAAGAATAACTACAACTAACAATCTAACAATCAAATAAATTTTAATCAGCTCTCTGCATTGCAAAGATTTTTCAGGTGATACGGAAGTACTTCAAAATACTATGAGGAAAACCTGCCTAGAAACATGAATATGTTACTATGTTACATACATATGCCTGTGATCGGTTGTGTTTTCAGAAAGTTTTGTCTTGATGCCTTTGACACTGCCTCAACTTTAGATTTCATACAACGCTCACACCCGCCCTCCTGGTGGCCACCTGTTTGCCAGACAACCTGGGTTCTAATCTTTAAAATTATTTTAACTCCAACATGGTTTGAAGCTCATCAAGAACTCAATAGTCTTCTCACAAAGTGGCTGAGTCTTGAACGCTAATTACTTCAAGAGGTTTCTAAGTGCTGATTGAATTATTGAGAAATGTATAATCAGGTAATATCACTGTTGGGCCAGTAAATGGGAGTATGATTTTCAGCATTCAGCATTTAAGAGAAATACACAGAATGCCCGAGAACGGAACCATGTGTGTGAGTTTTGAGGCGATGCACTGGAGAGATTTTTAAAACTGCAACCATCTCAGTGTTCAGAGCGACCTTGCTACTGATGTGTCTCTGAGGGCTTACTGCTCAGGGTAATTCATATTGATTGCTCATTGTGTGACAGCAGCCCCCTCACATCCAAACCCATTTCGAAGGGGGCGGCTGTGGCTGTTGCCGGGCTTGCAGTGCCCCGGCCTCCCTGGGTGGGCATACAACGTACCCTCGATGCCCTCCCTACTCTCCTTATCCTCTGCCGCCCCCCTCCTCCCGCTACAACCCACCCACCCCTACCCTAAACACCCCACTCTGTCACACTGCTCGCCAAGGACAGAGGTCTCTTTCCACGTTGCCATGGCGATGCCGCACGGGAGAAATGTAAAGGGAGGAGGAGGAGGGAGGGGAAGTGCAGGGGGAGAGCGTGTGCAGCCAAGTGTGCTTGAGCCAGCATGTCTGAAAACGAGTCAAGGGAGAGAGAGAGAGAGAGAATGAGAGAAAGGAGGAGAGGGAGGAGGGAAGAGGGGGCATTTGTGCAGACACCACTCCCCATGGGGCCTTGTGTGAGGAGTGTGTAAAGGTGTGCATGCAAGACTGTGTGGGAAAGAAAGACTGTCAATGTGTGAATTTGTGAAATGTGTGTTGGGAGCGAGAGGAGAAACCAGATTTTACACAAGCTAGTTTCTCTTTGTGGAATTTAAGGGAAAGCAATCGGAGGCTGGACACAGTTGAGGTCACAACCCAGGACCACAAGCCCGACCACACACAACACAGCTCAAAGCTCGCTTTTCATCCAGCCACGCAGACAACTGTCTGCTACTTCAATGTCACTGTCATGGCCATGCAAGTAAAAAGCAGGATGTCATTACAAGAAATAGATCGTTGACTTTACTACATAGCCACAGGAAAGGATAACACGCAGGTTTTATAGTCAAGTATTACAAACTGGCCAAGGTTTACAGGGGGATGGGCCATGTTGCTGTGTGTGTGTGTGTGTGTGTGTGTGTGTGTGTGTGTGTGTGTGTCTGACAGTTACTTGAACGAACATACCTGACAGTTGGAACAGTAGTTCGGAGGCCATTTTGACCGATATGTCCTGGGAGAAGAGGTCTTTCTGGGGGTGGGTCAGCGTCTCAGGGAGGTTCGTCATGGACTCACTCTTCTCACTCGCCCCTAAAGTGCTGAAGACCAGCAGGTGAGAGGCAGGTGGGGTGAGTTCTGCGGGGGGTGGGTCCACCTCCATGGGCTCCGTCTTTACTTTCACCTTCTGGTACTGGGCATCTTTGTTGTTCTCTGCAGGAGATGATTGAACCAGGCGACAATTCCAGGTTAGATCCTGACTGAAGAGACTCTGCCATTATACATAATTATACAGAAGTTGCTTTTAATTTGCTGAAGAGATGCTGGGAGCATTTTACAATGTATACACATGAAATTCAATACAATTCAGCACAACAAAGGACCTTAGAAAAATAATAAGCCATTTTTTTACAGCTACGCCATTTGTGCCAATATTTGTTCTTTAATGGGCAAAACTAAAATTTCTATGGTTCAGTTTATTAAACATTTCCGTATATTAACAACATTTTAATAAAGGTAATATTCCCAAAAAACAACCATCTCTCAATAATATTATATATACAGTATATATATAATTTATTTGTAACTGAACATAAAGTGCAGTTTGGACAGTGAACCAAATAATCAGTCATCGCTGTATTCCACATAACCCCTACTGCATCATTTTATTATAACAAATAAAGGATTTATTTGAGGTTTTATTTTTTGGCAAATTACCAGATTTACTTACCCTGAAAAAGTCTTTTTTTTTTTATATAACCCAACTTCATAAATCCCATATTTGTTTCTAAGGGCTCTACAGCCTGTAAAAGATACATCACCCTTTATTCTCCTTAGACTCTTGATTTAGATATGGAATAAATAAATACTTAACTATTGAGCAGACAGAGGACACATTATTTGATTCCTATAGCCTCTGGATAGTTGAGGAAAACATTTTCTACTGGTGTTTAACATAATTAATTTGCTCTATTGGTCTGCATATTCTAAGCAAAATTACTTAAATGTAAATTAAGTACACTGTATACATGTTTGGAGATGTATAAATGGAATTTATAAATCCAAATAACAGCCATAATGCTTCTAAAGCCGAGCTGAAGCTGCATCTAGCTGTGTGATTATTAGGGCGAGAGGGCACTGCGAGGTCACACAGTCGCTTGGAGAGAGCTCCGGGCAGCTCATGCAAGCTCACTGAAGCAAACCAAAAAAAGACACTCACACTTGAGATGTGAACTAAGCGGCTGTGAATCCTTGTTTGTGATAACTAGAGGTGTAGGATATAAGTAACAGGACTGAAGATTGTTGTTTTTTTTGGTTTGTTTCCCAGAATCAACAATGGCTTCAATAGATGAGAACGACGTTGACTCACTCCTCATACGAGTTCAAAAGGTGAGACGACGAGAGCAGGCTAAAAATAGGCAAGAGAGAGATGGCATCTGTTAGGAATGTCCTGAGCTGAGCTGCAGAATCAAACACAGACACTTCCCTCTCAGATATTCTACAAAAGACTATAGACCATTAAACCATTAAAAAGAATGTGTGATGCAGGTGATATTTTCTTAATGCAGAACTATTAGGCTGTCAGAAATTGGCTCTCTAAAAGGTCTCTAAGAGCTATATTTACTAAATTAAATGTGAGTCTTCTTCGGGCCACAGTAACAGCGCAGCTGTATTATGTGAAAAAAAAATAATTGGATTGACTAGGACATCCTTTTATGTCTGTATTTCCAAGGTAGCTGATCTTTGACTGGAGTGATGGCAGGAGGCTGTGTCTCAGTGTGGTGACAAGCAGGAGCAAGACAAAGCAGTGGGGGTGATACAGTGCTGCTGACACGGCGACTCAGCGCGATTACGGGATATATGAATTTGGCAGGGCATCGGGAGCAGTGGGAGGGGCAGGCGGGGGGTTAGAGGAGCTGGAGAAAGAGGAGGGAGGGAGGAAGATACAAGACAGTAACCCTGCGCTAACCCTGACACCCCCTCCCCTCACATTCTCCAATTCTAGGGCTGAATGAGACTAGTGTTAGACACCAAGACTGGACCTGCAGTGCACTGTGTACACGTGTGAACATCTACTGTGAGTGTGAGTGTGTGTGTGTGTGTGTATGTGCGTGCACTATACTCTTTATGTGGCAGAATTAAAGTGTAAAGTCCCCCCCAGCCTCCTCCCCTAGGTCCAGGTGTCTGGGTTATTGGTAGAAGCCAGCATGAGGGGGACACTGACAACCATCAGCCAAACTAATCCCTTAATCAGGTGGCCCAAGTTGGCCAAGAGTAACCTAGGAAAGGCTGATGGAGGGGCAGAGCGGAGGAGGAGGGCGGAGGGGTAGGGGGCATGGCGCTTTAAGGGTCAACCAAGGGACACGCGAGCCTCCATCACTGGATCACCACCCTTAAGGGCAGAGCCTGAGTAGACTACTGTGCTGCAAAAACATATACACGCACCAAATGTTACTATACTGTACGTACTCAAGCTCCCAATTCTGAGACGTACACACTTGGAGCCCTGAAAGAAATCCTTGCAGAGAGATCACAGAAAACATTTAATCGTAAATACATTAGAAACATCACACCCCAGGATCAAAGGTTTACCTGTCACAGAATAAAAAATGAAAATACAGCCTCACTCCCACACTGGTAATAGCTGTGGCGTTTTGGTTGGGGTCACGACCTAATGTTCTGCAGCCAGAAAAAGCAGCCCTCAGTCCGTCTGAATTAAGTGTGTGTGTGTGTGTGTGTGTGGCCTGCTCCATGATATACCAGCTGCCGTAAGGCCACAGAATTAGGTCTGGAAGAATGCGTGGTGCGTCTGTCTATGCAAAAGTGCTTGTACCCCCTTTCAATAAATAGCATAGCATTGTTGCCTCAAGGAATCTTTATTCTAAATTATTATTTCAGTACTATATATATATATATATATATATATATATATATATATATATATATATATATATATATATATATATATATATATATATATATATAATTTTTTCACCCACAGTTTGTCCCACGTTAATCTAAACATTATTCTTGCATAAATGCACACAATACACAGTCCTCAGGAGAGTTTAACTCTTGACTGAACTTGAGGTTTTTAATTGGCAGGAAAAACCTGATGACATGATCGAATGTAGCATTAATATTACTTAATTTAACAACAACAACGACAACATCTGGAGAGAGCACACACACAGAAATATTTAAGATTAATTAGTCATATTGGGGGCATACTGTTCTATTTACATCCAATTTTGCATAACTTTAACTACGATATTCCTGCGAGCATTCTTGCTTTTCCCTAAACCTTTTTCAAAGAAACCTTTTGAGAGCAGTTTAATTGCTCAGAGAGCAATTGCTCAGAGAGCAATTAAATACAATGAATTTTGGTGCAAACCCCTTTACTTTTAATTAAAATTGAATTGGTGTACTGGTTGTTGCGGTTTAGTTTCAGTGCTCAAACTTGTGAAGCGTTTGTGAAGCAACACATCGTCTTCCACAACAATGATTAACTCTTAGATCAGTGTGGATTGTCAAATTTGCACCCTTAAAGGTCCTGTATCATAAAAAAGAGATTGTAAATTCTTTTTTACTATAAACTACCAGTTGATACAAAATTGTCACGTCTCAAATCTCTCACGTTCAAGAAATGCAACCAAGTAAAAGGTTGCAAATGAAAGCTCATACATATGTAACAGCAACCATGTTGCATGATTTTATGTGAACTGTATGCTGAGTTATTTTACAAACCTTGTTCCCTCTGACACAGCACTACTCAGCTTTTGAGTCAGAACGAAAGTGACTGGGGTTTGTGCGATGTTCTGTTTTTAGTGATCAACTTTGACCTCAAGTGTCTACTTGAATCTGTGTGGACGTGACAGCCTAAACAAATTCACTTAGCGTATACTGTAGAGTAAGCACAGACCCAGGACAGCTTCGTTACTGCATTTAGATAAAAACAGTCGCATACCATTAATGATTTAATTAATGATTTTCAACAGTATAGGGACAAAGACTTGGACAGACGGGCATGTGTGGGAGACAGACAGGGGAAAGGGTAAAGAGAGAGGGAGAACATTGTCAAACAGTGCCAGAATAAGAACACCTGAGGGTAAGAGAGGAAAGAAGAACGTAGGATGAGAGAGAAGAGCTTGGGGAGGACAGAACGATGAGGAATGGCGAGAGCCTAAATGACAACCTCTCCCCATCCTGTTATCCTAGTCTACCCTTCTCCCCTGCTCTGTTATTCCACACCTCTCTATCCCTGCCCCCATCCCTCTCCCTCTCAATCTCTCTATTCTCCTGCTCTCTAGCCAACCTGCTCAGACAGGGGTGAAGAGTTCAGACGCTTCAAAGGCTGCAGTGTGGAGACTGCATGTCATGTGGGAGCCACAGCAGCCTCGCCTGCAGCCTTTACAGACAGCTGCTGCTACAATTGATCCTCGACCAGCCAGCTCTCAGTAGTTCAGCCTTTCCAATGATCGCAAGCAGCAGCAAACATCTGATTCCAGAACAGCGCCTTTGATAAACTGAACTTAAAGAGCCAAATACGGCCCTCATAAAGTGGTCCTAAAACAAAAAACATTCTTTCACAAAGGGCACCTCGGACAAGGCTTTATCGAATAAGATTGGGACAAAAGAAGACAGTTTCCTCAGCAATTCTGGAGAGTAGGAAAAAAGTGTTCATTCACATTCTTCTTCAAGATCAATAAGGCCTGAGGGCCGAAATAAAAGTGAATGTGTGTGACACTTTTTTCCTACTCTCAGGTCTTTTTCCAGTGATCGGCACCTCACTACAGCCCTAGGTGTGTCTTACTTTTTCATCATATGCCTCAATGATTCTGTCAATCATATTCATATACCATACTTAACCAGTTATTAGGGACTTGTTATATATGTATATCTATATATAACAAGGGTAAAAGGCATGCATTTCTGTGAATAGAACTATAGGCAATGATGAGGAGTAAGACAGAAAAACAGATACGGAGGTAGGAAGGGTGGGAGTGAGAGAGGTCAGCGTGCGGCCACTGAGGGGGCATGCTGAGGACACCAGGAGCAGAGGAGAGCTTTACAGAAAGTATTACTGTACAGTGATGCCATTGTTGCAAACTAAAATGTACAGCTCTGTGCACAGTATGCTGTGATAAGCTTTATTGCATACTGAATTCCTTTCATGTAAAAGATTTAGAAGATTTCAGGGGAAAAGATAAATAACAAGCGTTACATTAATTTACTAACTAAAAAGGTTGAATGCTATAGGAGAGATAAACATTAAGATTTTTGTCACAAAACACTTAGACTAGTTGTAACTGTTGTAGTTATGTTGTTTACATCAAGTCATAATTCAGAATTAATGTATGTTTCAATTGTTATTTTAATGTTATCTGGTAGGAGTAGTGGAGTAGGAGTCTTATTCTGAAGTCTCAAAGTCATGTTCATATCAAGTCTCTTTGTGCTGCCCTCACCTGATTAGAATACTGATCAAGCAAGCAAGGACATGATATGCTCCAGTAAAAGTAGTTTTCTAGTCATGAGGAAGGAGCTCCAAATAAACCAGAAGCAAGAAATCGACTCGTGCCTGCATTCGGTTCAAGGGAATTCAACTCCTGCTACTACTTCTAGTTATTAGTGTTATGTATTGCTGTTTCAAGCAACATTTGTAAGCTACATATAAATGAGGCAAAGTGAGGGAAGGTGATGGCGCGTTTAGTGAAAATTGTCTCTTTATAATAAAACTGAGAATCGGTGTCAAAGGACCAGGTCTGTCGGTGATGGTGATTCAATCATAAATGCATGTAGAAGTATGCAGCGTACGACATAATAAAGCAGAATAATCCAAATAAAAGCATTCCATAGTGCTGTAGATAAACTACATGTTAAATGTCAATAAGCCAGTTCACAGTGATCTATGGATTAATGATAAGTGAGGTTATACTGACCAGTATGCAGTCCACAACTGCCTTCTTTTTCAGTTGACTAAATTTCTACAAATACCTAGAGGCAGCAGGACAGACACCGTATGCGCTCTGCAACTTCACCCATTGCATTTTAATGAATGCATTTTAATAGCAATACGAAGTGGCGCAGCAGAATTACAAGAGTAACAGTTTCAGTTACATTTGTAAGTCATCTTTTTTGGAGAAAAAAAAATCTAAAAAAGAAAAAAAAATCATACTCGCTGAATCATAAACACTGAAGTCCCAGTTTATCAAGTCAGCAGCGACAACATTCAGTATCCAGTCTGAATGTTGTCATCAGGTAGGTCACTCAGCGACTCAGTCGGATCCTACAGGTGATGCAATCATGTAATGTTTATTCCAGCTGATAGTGTCATCTGCTGATTAAAAAAAAAAAAATTCAGATGTGTCCATTGCTGCTCAAACTACAAACACAACTGATAATAAACAGCTATTTTCCAGTTAATCGCTTTTTCTAAGCCAACATTTTCAAAAAAAAGGCATCAACTATCACTAGAGTCTTTCAATCGAATCAGAGATCAACATTGCCGAATGACACTCACAACACTTCCTGCTCCTTAGTGGTCAAAACTTTGATTAGCAGGTAAGAAGAGCTGCAGCGGGGGGGGAGGGGGCCTGTAAAATGTCCTTGGAGATGGATGGCCTGTTCCTAAGGAATGGTGAATGAGTTTAGCAAGTACAAAGTGTGATTTCACACCTATAGTGGTGGTGCTTTGATTGTGAGTGGGTGGCACGGCTGTTACCCACACGATGCCAGTCTGCCAGGGCACCACCTAGGGCCCTGTACCCCCCCCCCCCTTCCCTTCCTGTGACGCCATGTTATCCTTGCCCTGCAACACCAGTGCCCATCTGCTAGTACACGTTAGCCGCTGGCGCCAGGGACTATTTATCCCGGCGTAATTAGCCCCCAGACACCAGCAGCCTGGTTTTTAAACAGATGTGGGGGAGGTAGTGCTAGAAAGGCGACTCAACGTGACCAACCGATGTTTGATAAGAAATGGGGGGGGGGGGGTGAAAAAGAGTGACCTAGTTAAAGGGATGATGCAACTCATGTTACAACACAGTGGGCAGTAATGATGACAACCCTACTTGCTCCGACTGTCCGATACTATGGTCGTGGAAGAATGAGCACAAGAAATTTAATTAGTCTGTGTCCAGATAATGATGTTTTGAACAAAGATAATGTTTAGCTTAAACACCCGATGCGATTTCCCTGTAAGTATCCTTACTGGGTGATTGTGTTCTGGGGCTGACCTTTATCGGGGGACAGAGAAAGGTTGCAGCGTAGATGCCCTTGAACCTCATGACTGTAATCACACGTGACTAGAACGGCGCTGACCTTTCCCCAGCTCCCCCCTTCCTTCCTCACCATCTTTTCTGATTCCCTTCCCCCCAGGGTCATTTGAGGGTCCAGACTCTTGTCAAGGCTGTCACTCTAGACAGCCCTCTCCATCTACCACCCCCGCTGTTGCCATGGCAATGGACGGCACTGCGCTCTGAGGACTGTGTGAGGGGGCAGAGGGAGCCAGCCGACGGATGAACGCTGCAGCATCTTTCCCTAACCTAGGTCAACCTTGCAGAGCTAGTTTAAGCGATGGGAGGGGATAAACGCTGGCCATGCTGCTCGTGGTCCAAATAAACTGGCAAGATAATGTCAGTGCAGGGATTGAAAACAGCGGAAATGACAGTAGAGAAAGAGGGATAATGGTAATCAAACAAAGAACAAAGGTGCAGGCATGCAGGAATTATACCCTGACTGCATAATTTTGAATTAGTTTGTTTTTTATCCACGTTGTTTTAAAGTACTAATCATGTCATCTTTGTCTTCCTCTAACCCATACACAAAAGGACATGCACACACATACACACGCACGGGGAAACGTGACCTGGGGGCATGCAGCAGAGCAGCACACGTGTAGTACCACAGAGCTCCCGGTCAGCATGAGTCACTCTGAACACCAGTCGACCCAGAGAGAACAATGGCAACCGGTGTGTGAGGTGTCTGTCAAGCCTGCACACACTGGCACCGGATGAAGAACTGTGGATGGAGCAACGCCCCACTGTGTCACCATCAGACTGCCATTTGCAATGTGTTTTGTTTTCCCCCCAACGGTATGTGTCACATTGTACAATTAGTAGCTGATTGATTGCAGCAACATTTAACCATTTTGATGTTAAAACTAAGTTAATATTTAGTTTTTGTTCCTATAAAGACAAAGAGTTTCAAGGCGCCATTGAGTGAAACCATTGTGTTGCTACAGAGAATATTTAATAATGGAAGCGGTATGTATTTATTTTGAAGGTCTCCAATATGAAATCTGTGTATGCACTTATTGATGTGGAAAATAAAGTTAAGGGCATGATCAAGTCTGACTTTTCAGTATTATTATCCAGTAGTAATAATGTTATACCTGAGGTCTTGTTACCGACTTCATATGAGACCTCAAATCAATGACGTACAGTAAAGGTTAAATGCATCTCTGCACTGAATAATGCCAGAGCGTCACACACAGGTTGAGACAGGGTGCAAGACTGTCATTGTTTTACTGTCTATCAGAGAAAGAGGAGCAAATCATAGTTGCGTGTTAATGGTCCCATAATGTGCACTTTTTCTGGGTTTGATTTGAAGTCTATGTATCTCTAATAAGATATATTTGTGGGTTTAAGAACGAAAAATCATCTAAATATAATTTTACATCCCTTCCCTGAGCTTCTCTCTAGAAGCTCCAGAAAAAACAGGTCGTTTTGTGTCTGCCTCATTAATATTCATGAGCCTCTCCTCTAATTGTCTGTGAATGGCAGGTGGGCGGTTACTGTATAGTTGTGACATCAAAACTTTATATATTCCTGCCAGCTCGTTTTAGGGCAGAGGTTTTGAATACAGGCTGTGCGCATTTCTCTGAAGATTCAGACTTTGAAAAACATGGCATAGTATTTATAAAACACCTAGATCTTCTTTATTATCAAAAAACTATTAAAACCTCACTTTCTACAAAACAAAACTACCCCTTGTTCCTCAAAAGTTGGAATAGCCCAACGCAGAGGACAGAAACAAAATAAAAGATCAAAACAAGTGACCTGAATATCATCTCGACAGATACAAAGGTTTTGCTGCCACAATCTAGGGCAGAGGCCACATACCACCAGAGACCACATACTGTATTCTTCTCCCCAACCTTTGAAAAGCCCCCAGTTTTTACTGGGTTTGGTTTTCTTTGGTGGAAAACAACAGATCTCATTTAGAGCAATCAGTGGCAAAGCTTTTGGTCTACAGCTAACCTTCTGAGCTGCTAACAGCTGATCTGAAATGCAAACTCTGACTAGTATCACAAATATTATTAATACGTCTACTATCTCCAACAAGTATTTTTTTCCCCCACAATTTTAAGAAATGCAGTATCTAACACATGCAAATTTTCAGGCTCACAGATTAACAGTTCTTAGATATTACAGAATTGCACTTGTCTGTTTTATGGGTCATTGCCAGTGCAATAAAGCTCATTAGCATTTACATCTATATATGTGCACACATCCTACCTGAAAGCTTCATCAGCAGCTCAGAGGCCACCTTAACATTGATATCCTGGCTCAGCAAACTGTTTTTTGCCGTGGGGCTTCCTTCCCTTGGCTTCAGTGGCCCCGGGCGTTCCACGGCTGCTGCAGCCCCCGTTGGCCCGTCCTGGCAGAATGTCACAGGGAAGGGTTGGACCTGGCTCTGGGACTGGGAGGCTGGTCTGGGGCTCAACGCCCCCTCCACTTTGGGCTCTTCCTTCAAGTGGAATGGAGATTTCAATGTCTCCCTCTGGTTAGCTGCTGAAGCCAGAAAGACAGAAGAGATTGACAGAAATGAGAAAAAGAACGATGGTGAAGAATAAGATACATGGTATATGATAATTTAATCCATGTATGATAATTTAATCCAAGAGTAAAATGGATTGTAAAATGTATATGCACCCAAGGGTCACACAATATTGAAAAAAAGAACAATAGTGTAATATCCAACAAAAACATTATTGCACATTTCTTTTAAGCAAACCTAACAACACACTAGAACATGTGATACAATAAAGTGGTCAGTACAGGATTTTTCACAGTCCTCTATCCTTAGCAGACACCACAGATAGGGAACTGTGGGACAAAACAGAGGGAGCAACCTCAAGATTGTCCTTATGCTCTTTAGGGCATCCGCAACAAATTCCCAGCTCCTCTCCCTCCTCTTTTTTCCTTCCACACTTAATTTCCATAGACTTTATTCTCAGCTTCTTTCTGCTCTAAGTTGGAATTCTTCTTCCTTGCCCTTGTCTCTGACATTGGCTGAACCCTGCTCAGACGTGAGGACATGAAATAACTCTTGTACTTTTGTAGAGTGCGATAACAATCAGCTGAAGCCTTATCTGCCATCTATGCAGAATGTAGCCCAGGTTAGGGAGTGAACCGTCAGATGGATCCCTCTGCTCTAAAGTCATCTTCAAGAGAAACTGGGCCACATCTAATCCGCCTTAGATGAATAATTAATAATTAGACATGGAGCAACTTCCAATAGCCGCCAAGAAAAGAACAGTGGGGCAAGCGGCTGCCTTTGTGTCCCTCGTCAAGTTCTTCTACCCTTTGTAATAAAACGAAGGTTTACCTAGGCCACAGCTTACAACATTGCTGAAATCTAGAGAAGCCATTTCAAAATTTACAGCATGTCTGTGCATAGTCACTTGATACATTCGTTTCATCAATGCACCACAGGAACTGGGAGGAATGTTAATTAGGATTCATTGGAGTAACTTGATATACTACAGGTGCACCATACTGTTTTTATGAAACAATTCAGAGTACTAGAGGTTGTAGTTGGTAGTTGGCAGTTCTGATTCAAATATTTGAAACTTGAGACCATTACATTCAGATTTTTTTTCCCCTCACAGCTAAATGTTGATCATATGATGTCACTGTAATGCGGTGTTGGGAATGCATTTCTGAAAAGGGCAAATTCATTTGCTGATGCTGCAAACACCACAGTTGTGGAGCTCGAAAGAAGCTTCAAAGTACAGACGCACCTTTATGACCCACTGATTACTTTTGATTCTAAAATTAATATCTTAAAATGTATTCAAATAGATTTTTTTAAATCATCGATTGGACACAACCCTTGACATTGTACAGATTTCAAACAATCTGTAGACCCTAACAAGTACAATCAAACTGTCTCTCTCACACACAAAGACACACACACACACAGATATAAGAGAGGCTATCACTCTTGGGCAGACTGCTGTCCAGTCTCCTCTGGCCCCAGCAGAGATCTGCTCCTCTCCTCACCCTACCGTCTCACCTAACATCTCTAACCGCCATAGGCCAGCCGCGCCCTGCCAGCATCATCAATCTGTGCCGGCTCCGGCCCCTCTGATTAATGATGATCTATGCCAGAGGGATAGAGGGCTTAGGGGACAGGGGAAAGGGGACAGGTGCTGGTGTTTTGACCACCCATGTGGTGCCACGATGCCACAGTGCCACACCATGGCGGGACGGGGCTGCAGTTCAACAGGGGGAAAAGGAGTAGGCTGAGCGGGGGGGTGGGGTGGGGGGAGGGGAGGGGTGGACGGTGACCTTCAAGTTCAGGGGCAGTGGCGCAGGGTCACACACGGCACCAGCTGGAAATGTCACACCGTCAGATGTCAGTGGGCAGGCTAAGTATAACCTGGTCAGCACCTGGAAGGACGTCCTCTAATTAGAAGCGTGTTGGGCCATGTCGGATCAGACAGGGACAGGACACTTGGTCACCGCTTTACAAACACACATGAAAATACACTATCGCATTCACCCACGCAGACAAGCACCCAACTATATCTCCGGAATAATCTTTACTTTGTGTGTTGCCATAACAATACGCATGCGGTTTCAAGCTGCGTGCGACCGTATGGAAAAGCTGAGCTACACTTACAAAAAGAAAAAAAAAGAGATACAGGCTCAACACAAACTTAGGATTCTCTAATTCTTCTCCTCTGTGGCCTCATGAGGAAAAAACAACACCATGACGTGTACGCATATACAATCTTAGATATAAGACTCTCCCTTAAGGTTGGCTCTTATTAACTTTTCCTTTATTATTTTATTTGAAGTTTTGATATCCCTTACAGATATATTTGTGGTTTTGATTACCAAAAATCATCTTGATGTAGTTTTACATCTCCTCCCTGGAGTTTCTCTCTGGAACAGGTCGTTTTGTGTCTGTCTCATTAATATTAATAAACCTCTCCTCTGATTGGCTGATTTAAATGGCTATGAATGGATGATGGGTGGTGAATGTAATGTTGGACATCGCAACTTCACTGAGCTTGTTTCAAAGGCAGCTTCTGAATATAGGCAGTATGCATTTGTCTGCAGATTCAAACATGGGACAAATTTTTTTTTTAATTGAATCAAAAAGCATTTATGTATGAATATGGTGAATGTAGACTTCAGTACTAGTGTCAGTGTGTGTTAAATGCTTACCGTCATACTTCTTTCACCATATGTATGATGTGTTAAAGGCATAATCTACTCTATATCTGTGCCTAAGTTATGTTTTATAGCTGTAATGTATAAGGACATATAGGGTTTGCCACTGATTGGAATGTATGGAGGTGAATTCTTTTCTGTTCTTTTGTAAATTGTAAATTACTGCTCATGTTTTGTTTGTAGTGTCTCTTAAGCCACAGAGGCAGGACACATTTTGGTGCATGACAATGGAAATAAATTACCTTACCTTACCTCACACAAAGTCACATCACTCCAGTGACCTTTTTGATTGTCACTATAAATAGAATGTATTTCCACTCAGAATCTATGTTACAGAACCCAGTGAATTATTTAGTAGCCTAATCCAATGGGCAAGTTTTTTATTACTTCAAGCTGATGGCTCAATAACAAAAAGGCAGAGTACCAACAGGAATACAGCCTATAATGCCAAGCTGACACTATAGCCTTTTTGTCCTTTTTTCACCACACAAATCACAATACCACAAAGACCGTCCAGACGCTGGCACATCATCTTGTGAAGTGAACACAGATCCGAGGAGGAGACGGGCATCTCTGGGTGACTGGGCATCTCTTCTGTGAGCTTTCTGCCTGCGTGCGTACATACCCAAGCCACTGTCACCTCCCTGGGCATGATACTGCAAGACTGGTTATAGCTTAGGGTTGACGATACTATCAGTTTGTCTCCATGTTATCACACTCTTGTGACACCTGCCACCAACGCTACTTACATCGCCGTTCTTTTCCCTGTCCCCCCCCCCTCCACGCTTCTCTCTCGCGCCTCATCCGTCTCGCTGCCAGGCGCTTGTCCACTCCGCCTCACCTCTCACTCCGTGGCCAGGGCTGCCGTCAAATAACTTCATTAGCTTTCCACCTCTGTCACGCCGGCATGCTCCCCCTCTGACAATTGGCTGCTGTTTTTTCCCAGAGAAAAAAAAAAAAGAAGAAGAGGCACAGGGCTACGTGGGGCAGGTTGAGAACCCAACAAAAGCTGACAGTGTGCGAGACACCGGACAGTGATACTGATGGCTGCAGTGGGGATGTATGGATGGGAGGTCACACAAAAAAGGTCTCTCTGTATCTGCTCATGCAGAGATGGAAAGCAGTGGACATGCAGATTAAATCTAGATGTTCACAAAGAAACTATAAAAATAAGAGGACTCCTGAATATTCTGTGACAATGACTAAAATATGGTAGAACAAAGCTCAAGAATATCTTCTACTGAATATACAAATGATGCCTTAATGGCAATTTCAAATGTAATGAAAGTAAAACAATGTCTGTGTAAAGAGGAGAAAAAAAAATCAACCAAATGCAAAAATCACTCCAATCCTTTCTGTGTTTGCCATGTACAATATTAAAATTCGGCCTGTGGATCGTCTCACTGTAGCAAAGCAGTGCAGGAAAGATACTCTCCCAGGAAAAAGATAAATAAGACAACTGCAGAAGCATCATGACAGATGCAACACTTCCCACAACCCCCTGCATGCCAATTATTCACACCCAGCCAGGGTCAAGCTCGTTGTGCCTGTGTCACCACAGCGGGGGGTTGCGTGGGGGGGGAGCTGGTGTTTGGAGGGCGTACAGTGCCCACTGTCATTATTAACTCAGGGTCCACTGGGCACAGGATAGGGGCTGTGCATTTCAAAGTGCCTCTGTGGCTTTCATCTCTGAATCAAAATGTGGATCACACTGGATCGCTAACGGTTGTGTCAGCGTGCAAGGATAAAAATCAAAGGGTATCAGTATAACACTCAATGGAAAGCATGGCAGCCCGAAAAATTATATGCTTATTATGTCAGAGGTCAGTAAGAGTTCACTGGCTTTTTATGCCTGGGGAACTCAATGCAACTCCCTCTTTGCCTAGTTCTCCCTCACTTGCTGTCACTTCATCTGTCTCTTTTTTTTTAATCTTTCCCTCTCCAGCTTTTTATATGTCCCGCTCACCCCACCCCACCCACAGCTTTTATATGTCCCCTCCACCCCCCACTTTCAGAGGCCTTGTGGGATTGAGGCACAGAGACATCAGTGTAAAAGCAGGAGGGATGAGCTGCTCGTGTACACACTCAATCTGGGTTGTCAGGGAGGTCAAAAGAAATAGAGTCTTGAGGTCCCAGGAGGAACTTCCTCACCTCTTCCTCCCTGGCTGCTCCGTGGCATGGGTAAGTCTCACAAAGATCTGAGCCCAGTTCCTCTCAGTTTCATAACCCTCTATCTTTAACTCCACCCACAACAAAGGGAGAACTTTGTGATCAAAGGGCCAGTATTCATTAAAACTCATCATCATGCATTCAAGTTCAACATCCTCTCGTCCCGTCTTTTTATATCCTTCCTCATTCCCCTTGAATGATGCCCTGACTAAGATGTCCGCCACTTGACACTGGACTGACATTGCGAGGAGCCATCTTGGCTCCTCTGGGAGTTGCCTGTGCTTGATTGTGCAGTCTGGGAGTGAAGTGCAACTGGCACCCAGGGGGCATCCATGTGGAGCTGGGGCGTGCGAGATCGAGGGGGAGTTAACTAAGTCGGCCTAGTCCCTGTGCATCCTGGCGGGGTCACAGGATGGCGCTGAGGGCGCTAATCATTTCAAATTATGAATTCCTTTTTAATTATGAATTATGCATAAATTTTTAATTAATCTAATGTTCCCAGGGTTTTTTCCTCCCATCCGCGCTCAAGATCTCAATCTAATTACACAGCATTAAGTGGAAGAGTGGCAGCCGTAGCCTCGACCCCGGCGCTGAACCTTGGTCAACCTTTTTCCATCAATCTTGCCATTGTCTCCAAGCTCATCCTTTGATATTTTGCAACATGGTGAGACGCATCTAAACACAGTCTAGACCTAGTATACCTTAGAACAGCATGTTTGGCAAGTTTGTTGAAACAATGCTGTATTATTAAGTTACAAAACTTCACTTCACGCTGCAACTTTACCAATAGAAGAGTATACTACATGATAGTCTCAATCCGCTCCATGAATGAAAATTATCACCATCATTATTACTATTTGTCATAAGTCGTGATGTGCAGACAACCAGGTACTTAACAGTTTTAGTTAAAATACAACAAAAAATACTGCCATGGATAGGAGAATTGTTTCTAATTTTACATGAGTCCTTCCAACAACTTCAGGTAGCTTTCTGTAAACAATCATGCAGACTTTGCAGAGTTTGTCGGTGTTTATTATACTACACACAGGTATAGAATTGTTGGTAGGAGGAAGATGCCCAGAGCTCAGACATCTACACCTTCCCTAACAACTTCAAGATGTGAGCATGGAAAATGAATTCCTGAACAACATTTGTTGAGATGCCCTTCATCGAATTATTTAGTTCCCAACTGCTTCAGAGGAGCTGATCTTTGGGCAACACGACACAACAAGCGTGTTATCGGGCCAAGTAGCCAAGATTGATTTTAAAACTATAAAAAGTAAAAATAAAAGGAGCACCCTGGATTAACACCCTGTATTTTAATTTATTATAATTTGGGTATCACTAGTAATCTTATTAAACAAAATACAGTTCAAAAGAGACCATTTAATGCATTACCCAGCATACTGTACTTGGAACAATTTATTTCCACCATATGTGGAAATAAATGTTTTTCCAAAAAAATGCACAATTTGAAAATTTGTTCTACAGAAACTTTTTTTTTAATACTCACAGATTTGCACAGTCTGCCCTGCTGTGAGTCCAAGTTTCAATTTACTGCTTTGCTTGCTCTACAATGTACCTGGTGAGTGGTAATAAAACAGTTTTATGCTCTATATATCTGCAACAAATTCCCAGGAAACTGCAGGTCTGCTGCAACTCTGAATTCTTTTAAATCAAAATTGCAGGAAAAATAACTGAAAATATTAAGTACAGCACAATTATATTGTTGTTATGATTTTTTTTGTTAATATAAGTTTTTTCCCTGATTATTGTAATACTATGTAGGTTTAGACCAGTGTGCACTAGCAGTTCTTGTCCCTGTACTGGCTTTCTGTACACTTCATCATAGATTTTAAAGATGATAATGTGTGGCTGAACTCCAATCTAAATCAAGTAATCAGATGCTCCTAGATGCACCTAAATCTAGGCTCAAAACCACAGGTGACTGAGCCTTTGAGGTAGCTGCCCCAGTCTGTGGAATAGCTTACCTTGATAAAAGTGCCCAGACCAGATCAAGGTCTTCCAGTCTCTGCTGAAGACATCCTGGTAAAACTCTTCTATTCTGTACAGCACTTTTGTCAACCACAATTGTTTTTAAATGTGCTTTGTAAACATTGTTGGACAAAGAACTCAAACCTTTGAGTAAAAATAGCAATACTGTTTCTAAAAATGCCCAATTACAAGTTGAAAATGTTACCAAGTAAAAGAACAGAAATATGATGATCAGCAAAATCTAGTTCAAGTATCAAACGTAAAAGTACGCATTTTGCAGACTGTGTTACATTATTATAGAAAATCGCAGTTCTTGTTTGTATTAATACATGTGTATTAAAAGTAATTAAAGCTGTCACATTAATGCAGTGGAGTAGAACGTACAATATTTTCCAGAAATGTAGTGGTGTGGAAGTTTAAGTAGCTTTAATTGGAAATATTCATTAAAGTACAACTACCTCAAAATTGTATTTAAGTACAGTACTTGAGGTACTTTTCAGCAGTGTTTGTAAATAAAGTTTGACTTGACAATGCTTATTGAACAGCTGAAGAGAAAACGGCTTATCTGTTGATATGAAATTGTATTTTTCTGGGTGCCACTTACAGATAAAATGAAAATAACCCAGTTCTATTAGTCAAAAAACTAAAAAACATTTTAGTTAGATAAACAGTATTTTGTCTTATTTCTGATAAATAGATGTCCTGATGGGTGTCCTTAACAGTTAAGCACACAGACTAAAGGATTTTACTTCATGTCTTCATGCCTGCTTCATGTTAATGTCCATTAAACGCCTAAACATATTAATGTATTTACCATTGTCAAAAGCTAACACCGTCAATTCACTGAATGTTTGCACTTAATCCCAGAGATTTTAGGCTCTCATTGTTTAAAAATATATCAAAATGGCTTGCAGAGACATACTGCAGTCTTGATGTTAAATCATTCACATAAAGCTGTTTACACTTGACAATAAAGAATAAAAACAAAAATTAAGGCAAATGGGAGACAGTATCAAGCTGGAGATTAGCACCGATATCTTCCTGTTCAATTTTGGAAGAATTGAACTACTTTTTATAAAAGTAGAACTGGGTTGACTGTAATTACAAAATCAAGTTGGGAAAACAATACAACAGATAAATTATGTTTATCTGGAGTTTAGCCAGTAGTGTGTCAATCTATATGCATACCACTATCCAAACTATACAAGCCAGTGGGACAGTGACAGGTTTCACTGCAGTATGTATTATACATCAGTGTTTTTTTATTTTTGTGTTGTGTTGTATTTGTGGGCAAAAATAAAATCTTCTTCACTTTTAAGAAAACAAACACATACAGTACAGGCCAAATGTTTAGATACACCTTCTCATTCAATGTGTTTTCTTTATTTTCATGACTATTTACATTGTAGATTCTCACAGGCATCAAAACTATGAATGAACATATTTATGGTGTATTGTATTTAACAATAAAGATGAAATAACTGAAAACGTTTTTTGTTGTAGTTTCTTCAAAATAGCCTTCATTGAGAAACAACAATGTAAGTAGTCATGAAAATAAAGAAAATACATTGAATGAGAAGGTGTGTCCAAACTTTTGACCTGTACTGTATATGTATGTATTCACTGGATTCTTTGAACTTACCCGATAGCTTCATAAGCAGATCAGTGGCCGTCTTGGTAGTGATATCAGGGCTAAAGAGGGACGCTGTGGTTGTACCACTGGGACTGGACCGGACCCCAACTCCTACACCGACTCCTGGCAGGTCCAGGGAGTTGGCGCTGCTGCTTGGCCGTTCCCTGCAGATGCTGAAGGGCGAGAGCACAGACAGGTCTCTCTCCTGCGGCTCCTCCTTGATGTGGACATGATTGGAGGAGGCCTCGACCGGCGGGGACGTCTGCTGCTGGGTGTCGGAGTGCAGCGGGGACACCTCCGTCCCTCTCAGGTCCGCAGAGCCGCTGTCACCCATCAGGGAACCCTCGCCCTCTGTGTCAGTGGTGAGCTCCTCTTTCACCTTGACGTCCGTGCGGGGGAAGTGCTGGTGGCAGCGCATGTGAAGCTTCAGGCTGAAGTGACGGGATGAGGTGAAGGGGCACAGTTCGCACTGAAACGTCTCACCCCGGTCCTGGTGCTGATGTACCTGAAAAAAGAAGCTGCCTTTGATTGTCAAATTACTATGTCTCTTTGGCACTAAGAGAAAAGATGGTATTCTCTTCTCCATCTCAGAAATATTTATCAGTGAGGTGCGACAACAAACAAGCAGTAGAGTTTAATTATGCAATGGAGAAGAGATATTAGAAGTTTAACTGAAGGCATGCGTACCCTTTAATGTTGACAATTATATTCCAAGAGCCATAATAACCACTGATTAAAGATGATGAGGCTAGGGGTGACAGAGAGAACAGGGTCACAAGTTGAAGAATATCCATCAGCTCACCTTCATGTGGGACTTTAGATTGTCTTTGCGAGCACAGCGGAAGGGACACAAGGGACACTGGTGGCTTTTCAAGCCTGTGTGGATGACCATGTGTCTCTTCCAGTAGCTCTTGCGTTTGATGACCAGTCCACACACAGGACACTGGAATGGTTTGCCACCATCCTCAGGAGAGCCTTGAGGGGGACAGCAGGTCATTGTTAACATTTCACAAAGAACACTCGAGGAGTTTCAAAAAGCGATACTTCATTTTTTTTATACGCAGTGTTGCTGGAACTCACCTTCATTAGTATGAAATAAAATGCCTATCCAAATGCACACTCCAGTTTTCACAGATACAACTTCTGCACACGTAATGGTAAAATACCAGCTGCAAGCAATGGAACAATGGAAGTAAAAACTCAAGCATGTTTTAGTATCTCGATTATTGTTGTTGGCTTCATATCCGGCATCCATTACTGTTTAATTGGTCTTATTAGAAAGAGGCATGATTGCATTACAAATTCTACAAGGGCCTGTCAGGATGGCTTCATAAGTATTCCAGTGCCGTTCCTTGAAAAACATCTGGTAATCAGTGTTTGGTGAAATTACTGTGCTCAGCCATTCATTGACCTGAGGTGTAAAACCTCGAGACTGCCTATTTGCAACAATAAACCGCCATCTGCGGCCCAACCTCTCAAAAGCACAGCAGAGAACACA